>CM016561.1:36485649-36601328 GCA_003412495.2 Echium plantagineum | reverse complement strand
AATAATATACGAGCTGGGAATGAATTCGAAATACATTAGGGGTCTTGATGGTTTTACTAGGACCCGCTCATGATATTAATATGATAGTAAAATACTTGTCGAGATTTTATTAACATATGACTAATGTTATTTCGATCCTAGAAGGTCACACACAAACAATGCGCTTGATTTTCAATACGATTGAAACTTCCGGGTTAAAAGTGTAAACGTCAAAGAATAAAGGGAGGAAATTCCAAAGTGGAATTTCCACCCCATTAACCGTCCAAAAATGATGCATAGAATGCATTTGACTTTTGAATTCAAATGCACTAATGCTAGTCTTGACTGAGAGCTTGAAAAAAGGGGAGGTATCATATGGATGTTAATGTGATTAACACCATATAAGACCACATTTGATGACAATGTTTATCATTTCTTTTTGTACACTTTGTAAGACAAGGAAAAACAGCAAAAATAAAAATACTCCCTCCTTCCTCTAGTTTTTGGCCGAAAATATACACACAAACCAAGAGAAGAAATCGTTTTTCTCTTGGTTCATTCTTGACATATACGCTTCAAGCTCTATGTGCTTCAAGGGAGGAATCAATCACGCATTGGTGTGGACTAACTAGAGAGAGGAACGGACGTTGCTCTTTCCGCTACGCACTCGATCACGCTCGAAGAGGTAATAACTCGAAACTCGTAGTTAATGTGAATTTAGAACTTTGTATTCGATCGTTATTATACGTTTTTGTATAATTTGATATGCAAAACATGTATAAAATCCCAACAGTGCATCATGAGCCCGGTACATATGTTCTAATTCACTTTAAATGTCTTGAAATTTGATTTCATGAATTATAATATCATATGGTGTATGTTTTGATATCATCAATTAAGGTTGTTGTGCATTATGTGTATTGTGCAATTTTGTAATTGGTAAGGCCTGTAAATATTTTTCTAAAATTCTGTAAAAATATGTTTCGAACAGTAGACAAAATTTCGAGACCACTGTAATTTTTCTGGAATTGTTTCGATTTGTTAAGTGCTCGAATAAATGTTTGAAACAGCCATATGTTCATCGAACGGATTTGATATACCTTTCGTTGAACAGTTTTAAGTGCTGTATATATTTTTATAGAATTCTGGAAAAATATTATTCAAACAGTACATTGAATTTCGAGTTTACTGTAATTTTTCTGGAATTGTTTCGATTTGTTAAGTGCTCGAATAAATGTTTGAAACAGCCATATGTTCATTCGAACGGATTTGATATACCCTTCGTTTGAACAGTTTTAAAGGCTGTATATATTTTTATAAAATTCTGGAAAAATATAAATAAATATTAGAGTCAATTCGAGTTTACTGAAATTTTTCTGGAATTTTTGGATTTCTTAAGTGCTCGAAATTGACATTTGAACAGTCATATGTTCACCCGAACGGATTTGATATACCATTCGGTTGAACAGTGTTTTAACGGCTGTATATATTTTTCTAAAATTCTGAAAAAATATAAATCAAATACTAGAATGATTTTCGAGTCTACTGTAATTTTTCTGGATTTATTTGGATTTATTAAGTGCTCGAAAATGATTTTTGAATAGCCATGTGTTCATCCGAAAAGTTCGGAACACTATTCGGATGAACAGTGTTTTTCGGATGAACAGTGATTCCGATTTCACTGTTCACGACTGTTCACATAATTAAAATGGTCCTAAAATTGTTTTGGATTTTGTTTTATTAATTATTGTGAATATGTTGGCTATTCTAGTATTTTGACTTTTGATTGTCAGAAGAAAATTAATTAATTATTATAACTTGTATGATAATTTGATTAGATTTTAATGTTACAATATTTTATTAATAGCACTAATATGATTAGTTGTTAATTTTTATTTATATTGGTTATAAATAATATTAAATGCTTATTAATTAAAATTAAAGGCCTTAATTAATTATGTAAACCTATGAGTTATTGATTTGGTTGTTACATTTGATGTACAATTTATTACATATATGTGTTATAATTGTGTGTACCTTATTTGACATCCTTACATGTTTTTAATTGACTTAATTCATGTATTATATATATTTTGATATATTGGATGTTTTATTTTCATTGTGAATGAATGTTGGGATAAGTGATATGATCTGGTTTTTGAAATACAGTCTGCGTACTGTCTTTTATATGACGACTTGTGTCAAAAAGAAATATAGCCTGCGTGCTATTTTATGACGACTTGTGTCACTTTTATTATTTATTACATTGACCTGCGTGTCAATTATTTATCACCACGTGTGATTGTAATCAATAGAAGACGAAGCCACCGAAGGAACTGAAGGAGGACTTAAGACTTAGTTTAGAATTAAGTCTAGTTTTCTTTTCGGTTTTTAGATCATATCACTAATCCCATTTATTTGCGTTATAATTCTTAATTTTCATGCTCATATGATATATATTCTTGCTTGAGTGAATGTATGATCATGATTATATATTTTATAACTAATCCTACCTTAAGTCAAGTAATTTGCCATACCTGACCCTAAAGTCGGAATAAGACATACGTATGCATGGACCTGCCAGATTGGCAGACATGACATGTCCTATGACTTGATCCCGATGGAATAATCGAATGATTTCCGATTCAGAATCGGGCTTCGATTGTTCATTCTGACTTTCGTCAGTAGGCTCAGGTTACTTGAACAGTGATTCCCATAATCAGATTTGGGCCTGTTGGCAAAAGTTGTCACCAATGCAATCTTGTAAGATTTTTGGTGACACCGAGAATTATGCCCGGCATAAATGGTGATCATTCACCTACTCACATGATTGGTAGTCGAAATGTTGCGTGCTGCCGTTCGATTATTAATTATCTGAGTTCTCGGATACATTGTGTATTTTAGTAGGATTATGAACACATTGTATGAGTTCAAATATTTTGATATTTTGAATTATCACTATGACATGCTTATCTGAGTTATTTATTCGCCTTTTACCGCTGTAGTTATCATGTCTATGAACGATAAAAACTCTAAGTCTCTCCGCTCCCGCTTTGGAGAAATGCAAACTTAATGGTGCTAATTTCCATGACTGGGCTCGCAACTTGAGAATTATTCTCAAGTCTGAGAGAACAGATTATGTGCTCACCACCAAACTTCCTGAGGTCGTTCCCACCGATGAGAATGAGTATTATGTCTATGAACAGCACATGAATGATGCTACAGATGTCCAGTGCTTAATGTTGGCCAACATGGAATCGAATCTTCAGATTCAATTCGAAGAGGTCAACGCTTACGATATGTACCGCCAGCTGGAAAATTTGTTCCAGCGGGAGGCACGCAATGAGAGATACGATACTGTTTGTGCTCTTGTTGACTGTAAGCTAGGCAATGGACAGCCAGCAAGTCCCCATGTCATCAAGATGATAGGGCTGGTCGAAAGACTGGCCTCATTGGGGGCACCCGTCTCTAAGGAGATGTCTGTGGATATCATTCTTAGGTCGCTGCCTGATTCCTTCAGTGGTTTTGTGTTGAACTTTAACATGCACCAATATGACAAGACGTTGTCTGAACTGCATGGTATGATCAACAATGCTGAACAAAACATTAAGAAGGCAAAAGGCACTTCTTCCTCTGTTCTGACCATTCAGAACAAGAAACAGTTCAAGAGGAAGAAAGGTGCCAAAGGCAAGACTAAGGTTGCCCCCCGTGCAACAGCTCCTACTCAAAAGGCATCCAAGAAGGATGCCAAAAGGGAAGACAAGTGTCATTATTGCGGAATAATTGGCCATTGGAAGAGGAAACTGCAAGAAGTACCTGGCAGACAAGAAGAGTGGTTTGACCACTACTACTCCGCCAACAGGTATTCATGTTATAACTGATTTACCTTCTGATTCTAATTCTTGGGTGTTAGACACTGGATGTGGTACTCATATTTGTCGAAATATGCAGCACCTGCAGAATAGAAGGAAGCTCACAAGGGATGAAGTGGACCTACGAGTAGGCAATGGTGCAAAAGTTGTAGCTCTTGCTGTAGGAACACTGTCTTTAAATTTACCATCTGGATATTGTATTGTTTTGAATAATGTATTCTATGTTCCTACTTATGTAGGAACATTATATCAATTTCCTTATTAAATTTGGATGGTTTTTCCGTTACTATTGATAAAAGTGGTTGTTTTATCTCTAAAAATGGAAATGTTTATTGTACTGCATCCCTGCAGAGTGGTCTCTATATCTTGGAAACAAGTGTAGAAACTTATAACATCAGTATGAAAAGGAACAAGCCCAATGACTTGAACCCGACATACTTATGGCATTGCAGACTCGGTCATATAAGTGACAAACGCATTAAAGAGCTCCATGACAATGGAATTCTTACGTCATCTGGTTTTGAATCTTATGACAAATGCGAGTCATGTCTTTTAGGAAAGATGACCAAGTCACCTTTCACTGGTACGAGTGAAAGGGCAAGTGATTTATTGGGAATCATACATACTGATATATGTGGCCCAATGAACACGCCCGCTAGAGGAGGTTTTCCATACTTCATTACCTTCACCGATGACTTCAGCAGATATGGTTACGTATATCTGTTGAAACATAAGAGTGAAGCCTTTGAAAAGTTCAAAGAATTTCAGAAAGAAGTAGAAAACCAACTCGGCAGGACAATCAAGATTCTTCGCTCCGACAGGGGAGGAGAATACTGAGCCATGACTTCTTGCAACACCTAAGAGAATGTGGTATTGTATCACAACTCACACCTGCTGGTACACCACAAACACAATGGTGTCTCCGAAAGGAGAAATCGAACCTTATTAGATATGGTTCGATCAATGATGAGCACATCAGAACTCCCAACTAGTTTTTGGGGTTATGCATTGGAAACTGCCGCTTCCACACTAAACAAATGTCCAACCAAATCAGCACCTAAGACCCCACATGAGATGTGGTTTGGGACTCTTCCCAAACTAGGGTACTTGAGGATTTGGGGATCCGAGGCCTATGTTAAGAAAGTTAACAAAGATAAGCTTGGACCTAAATCCGACAAGTGTTACTTCATTGGTTATCCTAAGGAAACCAAGGGATATTACTTTTATCTCAAACCCGAAAATAAGATTTTCGTGGCTCGTAATGGAACTTTCCTTGAGAAAGAATACATTACAAAGAGATATAAGAGTAATGAGACTCTTGAAATTGTTCAAGAGGGTGATGTAGCAGGTACTAGTACCTTAGCTGAATCACCTCAGGAGGTGGACCCTTCTTATGAAGAAGAGGTTCAACTCGATCCACGGGAAACCGTAGACGAGCCTGCTGATACTCAAACATCCCTCGGAGATCCGAAAGGTCCCGTCAGGAACCCGATAGATGGTATGGGGAATTTTTCCTGATTGAAAGCGGGGAACCCTCAACTTATGAGGAAGCCATGAAACAACCTGATGCTGATGAATGGCTCCTAGCCATGCAATCCGAGATGGAATCAATGTACCATAATAAAGTATGGACATTGATTGATTTGCCGAGGGGTGATAGACCCATCGAATGTAAATGGGTATTTAAACGAAAGCTTGATAAAGATGGAAATGTCCATGTTTATAAGGCTCGACTTGTGGCTAAAGGTTTCAAACAGATTCATGGTATCGACTATGATGAAACTTTTTCTCCAGTCGTTAAGTTTAAATCCATTCGGATTATCTTAGCCATTGCCGCATACTACGATTATGAAATTTGGCAAATGGATGTGAAGACGGCTTTCCTTAACGGGAAACTAGAAGAGGATGTGTACATGACACAACCTCCTGGATTCACAAGCTCGAAAGAGCCTAAGAAAGTATGCAAACTTCAAAGATCTATTTATGGTCTGAAGCAAGCATCTAGGAGTTGGAATCTTCGCTTCAATGAATCAATCAAAGAGTTTGGATTCATTCGATGTGAAGAAGATTCTTGTGTATACAAGAAGGTTAGTGGGAGCAACATTGCATTTGTCGTGCTATATGTAGACGACATTCTTCTCATAGGAAACGACATACCCATGCTTAAATCAGTCAAGGCATGGTTGTGCAAATGTTTCTCTATGAAAGACCTAGGAGAGGCTCAGTACATTCTTGGAATTAAGATCCATAGGGAACGATCTAAGAGACTCATTGGACTGAGTCAAAACACTTATATTGATAAGGTATTACTTAGATTCCATATGGAAAATTCCAAGAAAGGTAATCTCCCTATGAGACATGGCATTTCTATTAGTCGTGCTGACAGTCCCACAGACAGCATCGAAATAGAGAAGATGAACAAGATCCCTTATGCCTCAGCCATAGGATCTATCATGTATGCCATGCTTTGTACACGACCTGACGTTTCTTACGCTTTGAGTGTAACAAGTCGTTATCAATCGTGTCCAGGACAAGAGCACTGGAAGGCCGTAAAGGCCGTTCTTAAGTATTTGAGAAATACTAAAGACATGTGTCTTGTCTATGGGGGAGATAAAGAGTTACAGGTTGTAGGCTACACCGATGCGAGCTTTCAAACCGACAAAGATGATTCTAGATCTCAGTCTGGTTATGTGTTTTGCATCAATGGTGGCGCAGTGTCTTGGTGCAGTAGCAAGCAAGGCACTGTGGCTGATTCTACGACAGAGGCAGAATATGTTGCAGCATCTGAAGCTGCAAAGGAAGCATGCTGGATCAAGAAGTTTGTGAGTGAGCTTGGTGTTGTACCTAGCATTGACGAGCCAGTAGTGTTATACTGTGATAACACTGGTGCAATTGCTCAAGCCAAGGAACCAAGATCACATCACCGCTCCAAGCATGTGCTCAGAAAGTATCACATCATTCGTGACATCACGGAACGAGGCGATGTGAGTGTATGCAAGATACATACAGACGATAACCTGGCCGACCCATTGACCAAACCTTTGCCTCAGAGCAAACATGACAAGCACGTATCTGGTGCAGGACTTAGATATATGCTTGAATGGCGTTAGGTTTAGTGGGAGCTGTATTGTCTGTATTTTGTCATAGTTTAGTCCTGATAAGATTATGTTGAATAATTGATTCAAATATATGTATGTTTATTTTCAGTTTTACTGTCTTTCATACATATATCTTTATTTTGATTCCATTGTTATCCATGGCTTCTAGAGAGGTCTTTGGGGTTGAGGATCCCAAATGAGAAACCCTCTACTAAGCCTAGAAGCAAGGGGATAACTTATCTCTGATCAAATGTTCACTGATTGGAATCGAACATTGTAATGATCAGCATGCACATGATTGTCTTGGTCACGTTTCTTAGACAAGAAAGGGAGTAAGTGTACTCTAGTCATGTACATGGGTATATATCTTGGAACTAGTCCAAGCTATGATACTGGATTCGACCGCCATGAGAACTTAGAAGATGACATATCTGTGTCCTAAGTGTTTCTCATCGAACTTATGTTAAATGGTGATTCTTAGACCTGTATGGCAGGAATGCGTTAGCATGAGACTTGCGTGTCTTGACTATGTAAATCGTCTCCTGTAGAAGGGAGGCTATAAAGGCATATGTTGGGCATACTTGGAACATGTTGGTACATTGGTTGTACATCAGAGGGGATTCGCACAAATCGGTTATGTCGATTGATTCATAAAATCTCGGTAGATTAATGGTGATTAAGATGGCCATCTCCAGTAACAGTACTGGGTATCACATTAATTCTATGTATCCGAGACAGTACAGGTGCAAGAGTATGGTGACACATATCTTACCATAGCTTGACTGTGAGAATCGCGATGCGAAAGAATCACTTCACAAGTAATCGTCCAAGGGCAAGTGGGAGTGTTGGAATTATGAGATGTTTGACACGTCATAATTAGTGCCCATTGAACAATTTGATTGTTCGAAGTGATTACTTATTTAAGGTTAAGTTCATACGTATATTATTTGTTTGACAATAATATACGAGCTGGGAATGAATTCGAAATACATTAGGGGTCTTGATGGTTTTACTAGGACCCGCTCATGATTTATATGATAGTAAAATACTTGTCGATATTTTATTAACATATGACTAATGTTATTTCGATCCTAGAAGGTCACACACAAACAATGCGCTTGATTTTCAATACGATTGAAACTTCCGGGTTAAAAGTGTAAACGTCAAAGAATAAAGGGGAGGAAATTCCAAAGTGGAATTTCCACCCCATTAACCGTCCAAAAATGATGCATAAGAATGCATTTGACTTTTTGAATTCAAATGCACTAATGCTAGTCTTGAATGAGAGCTTGAAAAAAGGGGAGGTTACATATGGATGTTAATGTGATTAACACCATATTAAGACCACATTTGATGACAATGTTTATCATTCTTTTTGTACACTTTGTAAGACAAGGAAAAAAACAGCAAAAAGAAAAATACTCCCTCCTTCCTCTAGTTTTTGGCCGAAAATATACACACAAACCAAGAGAAGAAATCGTTTTTCTCTTGGTTCATTCTTGACATATACGCTTCAAGCTCTAGTTGCTTCAAGGGAGGAATCAATCACGCATTGGTGTGGACTAACTAGAGAGAGGAACGGACGTTGCTCTTCCGCTACGCACTCGATCACGCTCGAAGAGGTATACTCGAAACTCGTAGTTAAATGTGAATTTAGAACTTTGTATTCGATCGTTTATACGTTTTTGTATAATTTGATATGCAAAACATGTATAAAATCCCAACAACTATGTCACTCGAAACAAGAAAGATTTTGGCAGATGTTGTTTTTACTTTGATTTGAGTTCATCACTTTTACAGTTTCCTCAAATGTCTCTAGATTTTTGCCAATGGGGTTGTTGATTTTTTTGGATTTGAGTTTGTGCATATGTGTGTTGATCCGGGTTGAGTTAATCCGAGCTGTTTAAGCAGGCTTCTGATTTCACTTGAGGTTCATCCAATTCGGACAACAACCTTGAGAGTCCATCATCTGAGCAGCTGTTTTATAAGAGGTCCTTGTAGTCAGGTACATTCTTTTTGGATATCATTGTAACCATCGAATTTAATTGGAACAGAATGTTTTATAGAATTTGTTTCTTCCCATGATTGTTTTCCGCATATATGTTTAGTTGCGATTTTTGATGTTTGAACTAGGACATACTTCTTCTAATCATTTGTGTTAATCAACTGGAATAGAATGTCTACTTCTTGTTTGCACAGTTCTCAAAAGCTTTAGAATATGTAGAAGAGACTTTTGTTATGATCTTGAGCTTTTACTAACAGTGAATAGCAGTGTGAAACAATGTCGGGTGTAGAATCATGGACTCCTTCATTTGTCCTCACTACCACAACAATTCCCACTCCCTCGCCTCCTTGATTCGCTACCCCCTCCCCGGATTTCACGTTACTCAGACTATTACTCAATTATTAGGTTAGAAAGTCTTAAAACACTTGGATCAAATTTCTTCAGCGGACCTCCATCTTCCATGACTGACGCCGACTTCCTCCATCAACTTAAATCAAATTTCTCACTCATTTCTCCATACCTCAACCCCCAATAAAGGGCTTGTGTAGAAGTTTTAATTAAAATTGAGACTTTTTGTAATTTTTTAATTTTTTTTCTTATTTTAAATTTTGTTCAACTGGTAATTGTCATTTTTATGGTTACTGTACTACTACTTATTTTGAACTTAAGTTTTAAATTTTTAAATTGTGAATGTATACAAAAATAATATGTACACCATTATAAATTTTAGATGTAAAACTTGTATGTTTGATATGTAATTTTCAGATTATTTATTGTTGTAAGTTGTAATAAAACTATGCAATAAAATTGTGAATTTAGTTTGTTGTATCAGATTAGTATTGATTATAATTAAAAAATTGATTGTAATAAGCTGTGATTTTTATTTTTATTTATTTTATTGTTGATTCCTCATGCACAACACCTCAACGGGATGAGGATGAAGTGATACCTGATAACATGGGGATTGAGAAACTTGATGAGATGGAGTGTATTAAACCTATTAGTATATCACGACTTATTGATAGCATAAGAGTCAATGACCCAAAAGCCGATGACGAAGAAAGTAAAATACTCCCTCCGTTACTAAAAGATTGTCACATTTTGACTTTTGGTGGTCAATAAAACATGATTTAAAACATAAATATCTATTATTCTACATGTGAAAAAATTATAAGAAGTTAATATTTCAAAAATATATATTGAGACGAATCTAACAAGATCACACAAGACTATATTATTTCTTATCGTTTAATGAGAATTCATGATCAAATTTTGTAATGTTTGACTAACAAAAGTCAAAATGTGACAATCTTTTAGGGACAGAGGGAGTAGTAAAACTCGAGTGGATGTGTGGGCGCATAGTGATACAATCACAATACCAAGAGGTAAATTGAAACATCGGTCCAAATATCGTAAAATTTTACTGTCACGTCAACAAACTGTAGTAAAACTCGAGTGGATGTGTGGGCACGTATGGATACAATTACAATATCAGGAGGTAAATTAAAACACCAGTGCAAATATCGTAAAACTTTACTGTCACGTCAACGAACTGTAGTAAAACTCGAGTGGATGTGTGGGCGCATATGGATACAATTACAATATGAGGAGGTAAATTGAAACATCGGTATAAATATCGTAAAACTTTACTGTCACATCAAGAAACTAAAACAACTGCTCATTTAAGGAGGCATTTGAAAATGTTTTGCAAGTTTTGTTGTAAAAATGAGAATCGATAGATAGAGAATGCAACTAATTATTTAATAATGAATGTAAGATAATTATATAAGAATCACAATAAAGTGGAATGAATGATACGTGAATAAGAAGAAAATTCTTTGTATTTGAGATATAAATAAATAAATACATAATCTTTCTTTACATAGAAAGTTAGAATGAATTATAACTATCTAATGATTAATGAATATTAACTTTTTTCCTATTAACCTTTAATTATTAATGGATTATATTAAATTTATTTTTAACCTTATATTATTAAAGGATTATATTAGATTTGTTCTTAACCTTTAATATTCCCCTCCATTATCTATAACACTTGATCTTCTTCCCAGATTCAAGTTTAAAACATGCCTTGAAAGCTTTAAATGTTTGGCTTATTTTCTTTTGGCCCCTACACTATCGAGATGCTTTCGTTCCACCCCTGAAGTATTTTAGTTTTCAAATAAGGAATCGAACTATCATTCTTTTCAATTTACCCCCTATTTTTTTCGTTCCGCCCCCTGAAGTATTTTTTTCGCCAAAACAATGAATGGAGATAAGGGTAAAATTGAAGATTCATTTACAACTAGATTTTGGGGCAACTTTTTTAATAATGAAAGAAAAAGGCTAACTAATAAAATATAATAAATACAATGGCTTATTTTTTTTTGGCCCCTAAACTATCCACCCCTACCCCCACCCCCGACCTCAACCAGCGACCTACACAATTGACAGCATCTCAACTCCTCTTCCACCGACAGCACCTCACACCATCTTCTCTATCATCTCCGACAACCATCATACATAATATATCACAAAGAAATGAAAAATAAGTCAAATTGCATCATGTCCTAAACAAATCAGCCCCACCAGTCCACCACTAGCCAAAAAAAGAGTCTGGAGTTTGAAGATGTCAGCGACCGCAAGTATAGCATATTTCAGAGAAATGTACTTGGTTTTGAGATTAATTGAAGATGTACCCACTAAATATTCTAATTCAAAATGATGAAAACAAATAATGGAAGTATGATTTTCCACCTGTAGAAGAATTCCAATACCAATGGCAGATTGCATCCTTCCATCTTCCCCTTCACCAGCTTCAGTAATTCTCAAGTGTAATGGATAATCCCATCCTTGAATATACATTTCTGCTACAAGAAGACGGTAAGCTTGAACCATTATTGTCACACAAATTTCCCAAATATAAAGACCTGTAAGATGCAACCCAAATTTCAGCATCAAGTTTGGACAAGGAGGGTTTATATTGGAATCGTAAGTGAGGAGGTCCCAATAGGGAGGTCGCCGTTTGAGGGAGGTGGTGGGGTGGTTCGTTCGCCGCTGGAAGTATAAATACGGTGGGTGGTGGGCTGTTTGTTGCAGGTGGGCAAGCTTGGTTTCCGATGCTACTGTAAGGGGAATGGGTGTCGAAGTGGAGATATGGTGAGGTCTGTCTTGCAGATCAATGATGGGATGGGGGTGGGGGTAGATTGGGGTGTGTGGGGGGGGGGTAGATTGGGGTGTGTGGGGGGGGGGTATGGGGGTCGGGTGTGAGGAAGGAGGGGGAGTTAATTTGAAAAATTATAATTTCGTTATTATTAAAAAGTGCCCAAAAAATTAATAAGTGTATTATTTGAAGTTTGCCCTTCTTTTAAAATAAAATTTAATTTGAATTTAACATTTCAGGGGGCAAATTGAAAGCATGGATAGTTCAGTCCTTGATCTGAAAAGATGAATAACTTAGGGGGTAAATCGAAAACGTCTCAATAGTTAAGGGGGCCAAAAGAAAATAAGCCTAAATGTTTCGAATACATTTGTCTTCCTCTTGATTGAGTACACCCAACATCTTCTGGGATAATCATCAATGAAGAACACAAAGTACCTTGCTCCCCAGAGACGTAACCAGTGCTTGCCACATATCAAAGTGAACCAATTTTAGAGTCTCTTGACTTCTGAACTTTGATGTACTGAGCTTTAACCTGTGCTTCTTACTTATGATGCAATTTTCACAAAAGGGCAAAACTACCTTTGTGAGTGCAGGGAGTAGACTTTGTTCTGCAAGAATCTTCATTCCTTGCTGAGACATATGTCCAAGCCTTTGAAGCAACAAATGCTTCTCCTTCTTGCCAAGTCTCTCCCTTTAAAAGATACAATTTTGAAGCTATCTTTTCTCCTTTCATAAGTAATAGCGCACCTCGACTAATTGTCCAGATCTCTTTCTCTATAAGAATTTTACAAATCAAGGTCATCCAATTGACCTAGTTAAAGTAAATTCTTTTTTTCAGGCCGTTTGCGTGTCGCACATTTTGTATAGTGTCAATCATACCATCATGTAACTTTAACTTGATGGTTCCAATATCGACAATCTTCAAAACATGATCATTGCAACTATACACTGATCTTCTAGAGACCGGTTCATAATCTTGAAACCATTCCCTCCGTGAGGTCATGTGAAAGGTGGCTCCCGAGTCAATGAGTCATCCATCCGCAAATGTCAATTTTACTTTGAAAGTCATCACAACTTCACAACATAAGGCTTCACCTCCATTTGAGGTGGTTGCTATATTTCCACGTGGATTGGAGTTATTGTTTAAACTCCAACAATCATTCTTCAAATGACCCTTTTTGCCAATTATAACATGTTATGTTTTCTTACTCCATGATTTTGATCTACCTTGATTTTGGCTCCCACTTGAGCCCCGTTCTGTTGATCTCCCTCTCATCACCGTCAATGCCTCCGCTTGTTGCATATTGGACATTCTATTGACCTTGTTCATGTGCCGACTTTCTTCTTCGAGAATAGCAGCTGCAATATCATCAAAGACTAAAACTTCCGTGATGAAATTATTTGTTAAATTGATGATGAGTTGATCATAAGAATCTGGTAGACTTTGAAGTAATATTTCAGCACGTTCATTGGTAGCTATTCTATAATCCAACGAAGTAAGTTGGGAGAATAATGTATTTAACGTGTTCATGTGTTCAGTTATTGAATAGGATTCTGACATCCTTAGTGTATATAATTTTCTCTTAAGGAAAATTTTGTTGTGAAGGGATTTAGCCTCATACAATTTTGTGAGTTGATCTCATATCTCCTTCGCCGTTCTCTTCTCTTCTATGCTGGAAAATATCTCATCTGCTAGTGCCAGATGGATATTCGCAATTGCATTTCAATCCATCTCATCCCATTTATTTGGTGTTACATCTTCCGTCCTTTCACCAATTGCCGCAAGACAATTATCTTTTCGAAGGATCGCCTTTATCTTCAATTTCCACAATGAGAAATTTGTCCCATTGAATTTTTCAATATCGAATTTTGCCGTCATTGTTTCTATCAATTTTTAACCAAAGTTCTGATACCAATTGTTGTAAAATGAGGATCGATAGACAGAGAATGCAGCTAATAATTTGATAATGAATGTAATATAATTATATAAGAATCACAATAAAGTGGAATGAATGATACGTGAATAAGAAGAAAACTGTTTTTATTTGAGATATGAATAAATGAATACATAATCTTTCTTTATATAGAAAATTAGAATGAATTATAATCATCTAATGATTAATCGATATTAACCTTTTTCCAATTAACTTTTAATTATTAATGGATTATATTAAATCTATTCTCAACCTTATATTATTAAAGGATTATATTAGATTTGTTCTTAACCTTTAATATTCTAACAAGTTTAAGCACAAAATTTTCTCACAAGAAACTAAAGAAGGTGATGAAGTTGAGGCCCGACAAACTTAGCTATGTGGTGTAATTCTTTCGGAAGGTGAAGGTTCCATTTCTACTTTTTATTTAGCTTTGAGGGAGTTAAAGAACTTACTGCCCACATGATACTTGTTCATTAATATCCATTCAGTATTGTTGAATACAAAGTTTTTAATGAATTTCTTCGGGCATACTCTCCTTATTATACGAAAATTAGTAGGTGTATAGTTTGGAAGGAATATTTTGATGTATTTGATCGGTGAAAAGGAAATGATAAATGATGTTTCCCTCAAAAGTGAAATGATTAGTTTTAGTTTAACAACTGATTGTTGGTGGTCGTGTGTTCAAATAAAGATTAGCTTATATGCTTGTTATTGTCTGTTTTGTTGACTGTAATTTGAACTTGCAGAAAAGACTACTCTCTTTGGTAAATGTTCTTCCACCCCACAATGGTGTTGTATTGGCAAAAGATGTACATAGCGTATCTTCAGATTTTAGGATTAGTGAAAAGATATGTTCTGTGGGTGTGGATAATGCATCTCCTAATGATACTTGCATTGAAATTTTGAAAAAAAGATTATCTTATATCAGATCTTGTTTCGAAAATTGTTTCACATTAGATGTTGCACACATATCATTAACTTGATAGTGATGGATGGATTGAAAGATATTGAAAGACCCTTTATGCCAACGTCTTGACCATCCCCCGAGATATGTGTGTATCTAAAAGATCTTGATACTATGACCAATCTAGAGCCATATGATAAACAACGAGAAAAAGAATTGCAATAGCTAAGATTGATGAGCCATATCATCAGTTAGCCAAAAACTTTGCATTTGTGGTTGGAATTCTTCTAGAAGGGTTAGAATGATAATTCCTACCTCTTGGGAGGTCTAGCATGGTGTACCATACTATTATGATTTGCAAGCTATTACATGAACCTAATATCTATCTAATGCGCACTTAACAAGAAGTGACTAGCTGATTGTGGTCCCCTCGTTAAGAAGGACTTCTCGACAAAGCTCATATTAAGGCTGTGGAGGAAACCGAACGGAAAATAACCGATTTTTTTGGAATCGATTTAGGTTCCGCCTTTTGGAGCGAACAGATGACTAAAATATGTAAAAAAAATTAAGCTTAGTAGAAGATAATTGACTACAAGATTTAACATTGTTCATATAATGTTATTTAAGTAAATATGTTTAAGCTAATAACATATGAATATACATCTATTTAAATAGTGGTACCGTTTGACGAATGTGTTATGAATTTCAAAATTAGTTTAAAATGAGCTCGTTAAATTTACGACAAACGGGCTGGAACTATCACCCATGTTTGTAGGATGTTTCAGTCAATGACTTTTATTTCAAATGCTTCCAGTCAATCACCCATGTTATAAAATGTATCCTAGTTGGTGTCACCGTTAAAACCGTTAGGTAGGTGTTAAATTAAACATGTGCTTAATAGGGTATTAGCGGGGAAGGGTAATATAGTCATTTCATCTCCATTATCTTGACTTAAGTCTTGAACTAATCACACAATCATCCAAAACATTTTCGAAATTAACCCCAACTCCATAAATAGCCCAAAAATCACCACCATCAGTATTGAATCTGGTGATTAGGCTGAGATTCGAAAAAACCTTCCCAGCTAACTACAAAATGACAATATTACCCTTCCCCGCTAATCATGTGCTAAGAAAATGCTTAATTTACACCTATTTAACGGTAACTTTAATGATGACACGAATAGGACACATTCTAAAATATGAGTGATTAACTGGAACCATTTAAAACACAGGTGATTGACTGAAAACGTCCCATAAACATATACAGTGATGATGATTCCAGCCATTTACGGTTAAATTTACATAGAGCATATATACTTTTGGAACTTAATTATGAGTTACAATTAATATAAACAATAATAATAATCACATTTAGATTTGAGCCTAAAAATAATAATATTAACTAGAAACGAATAGACCCAAAATTTTAAATCCAAAAGTGGGATCAAATTTAGGTCCAAAACATGAGACTCAAAACCGAAACTGAACCGAAACCGATCGTAATTGAACTGTTTGGAATCGAAGGTTCGGTTCCTTCTGCCATGAAACCGGTTTGATTTTTTTGTCCAAAACCAAACCGAACCATGCACATTCCTAGCTCATATAACATTTCGTATGGGGTAGATGGTTAGTTCTAAATTACATACATGGTCAATTTTCTCTTGACGTACATGACAATAGTTATAGGTCGTGGATTTATCCTTGAGCAAATGGTACATGTGACAGGAGATATGTCACTTTCTACCACTCATATTTACTCAAAATAATGTGCATGTAGCTAAGCTAATAGGAAGTCATTATTTCTATAGGTTATAGATATAGATTACGTTCACAAGACCATAACAAGATAAAAGAGGAATGTTTAGCTTTCAAAGGTTTTGGTTTAATGGAAGAGGACAAAAGTGAAACAAGAGAAAGTAAAAAATGTGGTCACAAAGATACTTTGATATGTTAAGGCAAAGTACAAGTTTTTGGGTTATTGAATTGCTTAAAATCTTTGTTGAATCACAAAGCCATTAGGATTTTTTCGTAAAACAAGAGGTAACGGGTCCAAGATGCAAATGCAAAAAATGGAATAGTTTAGTCACTAACAACACAACAAGAAAATGTCCAAGTCAGAATTTGGATGAAACAGTATGCTTTAGATACTTAAAAGAAAAAAAGTTTCTTAAAGAATTTGGCTTAGAAGAGAAAATTGAGATAACAAATTAAACTTAAAGACCTCACAAGAATTTTGATAAGATGGTATTTTATTAAGTCCTCAAAATAATTCAATATCAGACGAACTTTATAAAAAGGTGTTGAATAATGCATTAACTTTAGTTTCTTTAATAATTTAACATATACCTCCTTAGTTTACACAATCAATTGTCATTAGAATCTATTTTAACTTAGATTCCGGTGCTTAGATAGCACTTTTTACACGCTTCTTGCTCGGCTCTTCATTGTAGAATTTTTACCCGTTCAACTGGAACACAACTATACTTTCATCTCTTTCGCTAGAACTCTTTTCTATTTAGAAAATGACGCCATTTCCGACTTGTGAAGTGAAGCTCAATCTGTGTTATTATTGGGCTGCTACTTCAACAATTCTAACCAGATCCGTAGATAGTAAAGGAATGACTAACCCCGGCATCATCTATGTAGAATTATAATATTTTGAACAGATGCTTTCCTTATTGGAACTACGGGATACTTGCTTGAGAATACTGGTGGGATTGAGTTTTCCCCGTACATCCGGGAATAGCGTATAATAACTTAAAAATTAAAGAATAAGGAAACAAAATGAAAAGATAGCTTAAATAACACACATAAATAGATTTATCTAAGTAAATAGCTTATATCACATCATTATGACATTGTTAGGCCTTATGCTACGAAGCTTACAACATTATTGATAATCTTATTGATTTGCTCAACTGATTTATGTCATTGCATTCGACCACTTAAAGGTGTGATATATTATTGGCAAAATAGTTGTTAAGAAAAATAAAAAATGTTCATAACTTGTTATTTAGATATTAAAAAAAAATCAATATCCTAGATAAATTCTATAGAGCTTACTTAACCGTTATGCAAGTCAATGATAGAAAATGGTATTTTAGTTATTGATGTTAAATAGCGCTTGATATACGCTATGCAAGTGTCAAATTACTATAACGTGTATGCATCTATATACAAGTTATCAAACATCGATGGGAAATTGTCAAACTTTAATAGCGTATAATAATAAGTGTTATACAAGGCCAAGCTTTAATAATACATATAATGCACTATAAACGATTAATGATATCCATGCTTGACACTTGAGTAATGCTTTCGAAATTCTATCTCTAAACTACCATGACGGTAGCTTAGATAAAAGCGCTATCAATTGATGACTATCAGTCTATAGTTTATGACTTTATATTTATGACTTTGTTTGAATGTTGCATGCATGGAGAGCAGTATATAGACGATAATAAAGAATCCAAATAATTAAAATAGCTCATCAATGTAATAGAGAAATAGAGCTATTTTTGCAGTCTACTGAGTGAAAAGTAAAGAATAGAATAAAAGAAAATAAGCCAACTGAGAAGGTTAGACACTTAGACTTGTATATGATGATTTGCATTTTGATAAAAACTTCTATGCTTTTTATGAAGATATTTATTATATCATTTTTTGTTAGCTTTTATTTTCAATGTCCTTATAGTCATTGATGTTGATTCTAATGTTATTCAGGGTGAAGGACCAAGAATGAAACAAGCAAAAATGTAAATGAAAGATGTTGATTTTAGGTAATTTTTCACCTTTAAGTTTCTTCATGTAAAATGTATTTACAATTTATTTTATTAAACATAAATATTTTTTATTTTTAATTTATATATGTACATATATTCAGTTAATTATGATTTTGTAGATAAAAAATAAATTAACAATTATTGTTTTTACTTAGGTGGCGCTCAAAAATCTAAGTGTTAAATTGGACACCGCTTTTAAAATTGTTGTCTAAGGACCAGCTTAGATAACGCTCAATGAAACGTCCTCTAAGTGTAGCTTAGATGTTACTTCAATTCATACGAGTCCCATCAAAAGCCTTTTCACTTAGACAATCCTCTTCTTAATAGCGTTTTTATGTGCTGTCTAAGCCCTTTTTTAGTATCGTCTAATAACTTTTTGGTATTAGTGGGCTATCGGATCTTGATATGTATGAGAGGACGGAGGAATATATATTTTTGGTTTATGGGGTGCAAATGAAATTGAAAGTGGAGTAGTTCTTGGTCTCGGACATAGTTCAACTGATAAATGATTAGAGTTTTAAGTATCAGCAGTGAACGAACCTTGTGTTGTCTAGTCCCTGATCTATTGAGGCACATCTGGTGATTTACCTTAATCATGTACTCGGGGGTGTCTGAGAGCCGTTTGTGTGACGGTTTCACACTTTCAAAAGTGCGGTTTCTTGTCGATTTGGGACTAATTACAAATGATGAAGTAATAACGAACGTAACGACGTCTAGTTAAATTTAATAATACTTTATCCTCGTCATTTTATTTTTGCTATATTCTATAAACGACATGCTACAATTTTTCAATAGTGTAATTTATGTACCGGTGATTCACTTTCTACCAACAAATTCGCTTCTTGTCATTGTAAGAACTCGTACTTGAGTTTCGTATCTAACTAATGAGTAATCTTCGGTGATCAGTAGATTAATCCTACTAATTAATTTCTTATATTGTGGATGATCAGTTGCACATAAACACAAAGAGAAACATATCAATAAAACATAATGAAATTTGGTATCACATGCTCATTGGTCAGTGTAAGAAAGATTAGACGATGCTTATTGCCCAAAGCAACACGCACCATCCATAAAAGAAACATTGTATTATCTTGAAAAACTAGTCGAACATTTATAGTGTTTGATAATTACATGGTAAGAGGGAGAAGAGGGAGAGAAGTAGAGAGGAAGCTTTCATTGCATAGTCATTGCCTTATAATATTCCTAAACAACATGCTAGCTAGCTAAAATTGTCCGACTTAATTAGTTGTCGTCTCTTATGAGATTACTTAACATGTTAAGAGAGTGTTCATTAGAGAAATGTATGGGTGAAGTTGATAATGGCCCTTATGTTAACAAGTTACCAACCGAATGGACATCGTCTAGAGATTAGTCATTGAAAGTGACATTAGAAACGGATCTAGAATTTTAAGTATTCGTTTTATTGTTTGAAAATAAAAAAGGTCAGCAAGGGTATTTATTTTAGAGAGAAGAGAAGCAGGGCCGATCAAAATATTTTCGGGTTTAATGCAAAAACTAAAAATGGGGCCGTTAGTCACAAATATGAGTTTTGATTTTTTAATAATTCATTATTTAGAGAACTTGGTATGCCGAAAACGATAAAAGCCTAAGGGAATGGAGTGACATAGGAATAGAATGAAGAAATTATTTTTATTGTTTTGTTTGATATGAACGCAATGTTTATGTAATCCAATTCTTATTAACCATTACACATTCCTTAGTTTGGTATGATGTAAAAATATTCACAATATAACTAAAAGTAATAATAAAATTAATCTTTAACTATTTAATTATTTAATAGTCATAACAAATTAAAATGTATATTATGAAAAAACAATTATACTAAAATATAATTATTTAATTACAGTATAGACAATTTTATGTGAATCAAATATTTTAGATATACCAAAAAAGGAAATATAAATTATTTTAAGTATTTTAGATATACTAAAATATAATTATTTAATGAGATAATGAATATTCTCAGACCTAATGAGGTGATGAATATATATATATATATATATATAGAGAGAGAGAGAGAGAGAGAGAGAGGTAAATGTTAGAGACTTGCAAGTGAGGGCAGTTATGTCATGTTTTTTCTCCTTTTGATTACCTCAAGCTAAGTAATGGATGATTACGCCCAATTTGGTGGTAATGGGTATTACCTCAAATGGGGTAATGGGATTACTTAAGGAATGCAATAAAAAATCCATTAGTAACTACCAAAGCTAATAATTCAATAATGTCCATTCCATTTCCATTTATTTGATTTCATTCCGAGCTACCAAAAAAATTAGGACTAATATACGAGAGCATATATATATATATATATATTTGAAAATGGTTGGGCCTCTGAAAACGGGGCCTAATGCGATCGCACCCCTACCATGCCCAAGGAAAGACAATGAATAGAAGTAAATGAAACGGAAAAAGGATATGCTTGGAGCAAGATCTGAACTAGACACCTTTGTTGATTTTGGATCAAGTGGTACACTTTTATGCGACACTTTCTACTATACTTTTATTGTTTCAGATTTCTTTTCGATCTTTCAAGTATACTACCTTAACAATTAAACTTATATCGTTATTTACTACCACCCCAATTGAAAAACTAGTTTATTTATTTATTTTTTATGACAAAATCTTGTAACTTTTTGATTTTTAATGATTAAAGTTAAGTATAGTCAAATATTTTCCTCGAAAAATATAAATAAGAATTATTTTGAATTAAATATAGCAGTATATGCGAACATGGTTGGATAAGATCATGGTTCAAAGTTTTCTTTTCTAGCATAGTTTTGAAATGATAAAAATAATAAACATTTTAGAGACATTATTAGAGAAATATTTAAGAGTATATGTTAAAAATATATGAACTAAAAGTAAAATAAAATATTTTGAAACCAATGCTATATAAAACCTTAAATAAGATTTTAAGAAAAAAAATAAACTTATATAGAATATATACATCATTCATACTATTTGTAAGAATATATAAAAATTATATCTAAGAAAGGAATGGACAATTGTAATTATTTGATATGTGAAAATTGAGCTATATGTTATATATATATATATATGATGCAAAAAAGTATTAAGTAATTATATTAAGTTACTATATAAAAGTTATATTTTTTTTTATATTTGTATATATATGTTCACGAAAAATTAATTATCTGTCTTAGTTCTAATAATTCTAAGGAAAGTTTAAAACTTAAACTTATTTATATGAAAAATATTTATTTCATAATTATAATAACCTTTCATTTACACAATTTTAAAAATGGAAACTTTTTGGACGTTTGTTAGGAAACTTTTACCAATTTTAACCTATGGACAAGATATGATGCTTGAAAATTCGAAAAAAAAATAGGCAAACAATAGACGAATAAGTGTCGCACACAAGTATAACAGAAGATCAGACTCCCTCCTGCAAATCAATAACCAAGTTACTCTAGTTCGTTTGGAACATATTGGTGTTCCTCATCTTCGATGGTGCAAGGTGTATCACAAACACCTGGAGCCTAGTTTTCTTATTTATGTATTGTAGTACCTCCGTTCCTAAATAGTTGTCATATTTTGACTTCTTAAGGTCAAATTTTAAAAAATTTGATCATACATTCTCATTAAACGCTAAGAAATAATAGTCATATGGGATCTTGTTAGATTCGTCTCAATATATATTTTTGAAATATCAACTTTTTATAATCTTTCGTATGTAGAATAAGAGATATTTAGGTTTTAAATCGTATTTTATTGATCACGAAAAGTCAAAATGTGACAATCATTTGGGGAGCTTGCAAGAATTTTATGGTATTGATCCGGGGTATACCTCGAAGACGGCTTGTATTAATTTTTCTCAGTATATATATGGGTTGACTCTTGGGGGTAAAAAAAAGATACTTTAGGTCTGCCCATGTGTGGCCACCAGCGTTGCAGTATGGTCCTCGAAAATGACCAATGTTGCACATTGGTACCGTGGAAAGTTACGGTCAATTAAGTTTTTTGTTCATTAATTGTTCATTAATCATCATAAAATATACTTTCTTCTTCTTTTGATACATTTTAGGTTATGCGTACCATTTTGTCAATATAAATCATTAATGTGAATTATTAAAGCTTTCTTTTTGCATTTTAGATAATTTGTATCAATTTGTTTAATGTATCAATTTTGCGAAATTGGGACACTATTTAATTTTGCTATATTTGTGTTTGAATATTTTATTTTGTACCATCTTATAATGATATATTTTAGCAATGCGTCTATCTTTACATTGAGAATAACTATATATGTTGATTAATGAATGATACCATTAATACACCGTAGCCGTTCTCCATCCGACTCTACTCTTTCAGGAACCATGTTGCAACATTTGTCACTTTCGGAGACCATTATGTAATACTTTGCCACTTTAATAAACCAATGTGTAACAGCATAACTATTTGATACTAAAGTGCAACTTCGTTCCGACCACCAAATTAACGATTAAGTCAAATTATTAAAAAATAAATACATTAGTAAACCCTTATGCCATTTCCCTATATAAACAGATCATGAAGGTTGTTTGAAGAATGCATGGAAAAGAAATCATGGGGACTAAAGTCGTTTTTCTCAATAGTGTTTTTATCCTACTTGCTATAGTGTTTTTAAGCTTGGCGATAGGAATATCAGCCAACAATGTCACTATGGATACACTAGATAAAGATTGTCTTCCACCAGAAAAGTCACCTCCTCCACCTAAAGAATCCCCACCTCCTCCGCCAAAGAAACATCATCCACCACCTAAAGAATCCCCACCTCCTCCCCCAAAGAAACATCATCCACCACCTAAAGAATCCCCACCTCCTCCGCCAAAGAAACATCATCCACCACCTAAACCAAAAGAATCACCGCCCCCACCTAAGAAGTCACCCCCTCCCCCGCCCCCGAAAGAGGAATGTCCACCACCTCCTCCAAAGAAATCACCCCCTCCCCCACCCCCAAAAGAAGAATGTCCACCACCTCCTCCGAAGAAATCACCCCCTCCCCCACCCCCGAAAGAAGAATGCCCACCACCTCCTCCGAAGAAATCACCCCCTCCCCCACCCCCGAAAGAAGAATGTCCACCACCTCCTCCAAAGAAATCACCTCCACCACCACCAAAGAAATATCCTCCACCAAAAGAATCACCACCAAAGAAATCTCCTCCACCACCCCCGAAAGAAGAGTGTCCACCACCACCACCGAAGAAATCTCCTCCGCCAAAGCATTCACCTCCACCCCCAAAGAAATATCCTCCACATAAACCACCCCCACCTAAGAAGTCACCGCCGCCACCACCTCCGAAAGAAGAATGTCCACCTCCAAAGAAGTCTCCCCCTCCACCACCACCAAAAAAATCACCACCACCACCCAAAGAAGAATGTCCGCCACCTCCACCAAAGAAGTCACCTCCTCATCACAAAAAGAAATCACCTCCACCACCACCACCACCACCACCAAAGAAATCACCTCCTCATCACAAAAAGAAATCACCTCCTCCACCACCACCACCAAAGAAATCACCTCCTCATCACAAAAAGAAATCACCTCCACCACCCCCTCCAAAAGAATGTCCACCTTCTCCACCAAAGAAGTCCCCTCCACCACCACCACCAAAGGAGTACCCACCTCCTCCACCACCACCAAAGGAATGCCCACCTCCTCCACCTCCCCCGAAGAAATACCCGCCACCCCCACCTCCAAAGAAATCACCCCCACCACCTCCACCCAAAGAATGTCCACCAGAATCCCCTCCAAAGAAGTCACACCCCCCGCAAGAGCAAGAGCACAACCCACCAATGATCCTCTGAACCTTTCCTCCATCATTATGAAGTGATTGAAACAATAAATTTCCATAATCAGCAATATAATCTTTTTTGCAGTTTATTCCTACACAATAAAAAGTAAAAGAGTGAGATTTGTTTTTCATTTGTATGTGCATGCACCATAAAGTTATATGTTCAAATAAAGAAAGAATCACATAGAAGACAACAACTCAACCATGAAAATGATGTCAAACAAATGAGTGAATCATGAGACTTCAGATTATTATGTGTTTCAATCAGTCAATGTAAAACTATTACTCGTTTTTGTTTTGTGTGTTCCCGCCATATATGTTTGAATATTGTACGTACCTTCTATGTAATTACTATGATAATTATTGTACTTTGAACGATTCATGTGTTAAATATTGTATGTTCTTCGTACTTATTTCAAAAATAAATGTATTACTATGACTCGGGCAAACACAGTGCACAATCAATAACGACTTCAAATATTTATAATGATAGAACATAAATACATAATTATTGTTTATCTCGTTTCCGATGGTCGGATTTTTGGGCAAAGGTGAAAAGTCGTTTTTCAAGCTCAATTTGAACTTAAATCAATTCTAATTTAATTTCTTCATGAAAAGAGTCATATAATTGATCTTATAATCATTTTAATTTGGAATCACATTGGAACACAAGAGTTCTCAAGAAAATTCTACATTTAACTCGTTAAATCTAATTAAAATTAGTAGTAAGAAATAAAAGATAGATATATATGTATTACATTATAACAATTTAAATTTTGAATCTTCAAACACTTGGCCTTTACTCTTCGACTTGAATTGTGTGCCTCGTAATCTTCTGACCACACTTCAAACGTTGTCTAAAATATAATTACATCGAAAACATAATTTGTTATCTTTAAAACATATACTATCCCGATATCTGTCCTAATAAGAAATTCCAACACTTTTAGGCTTAATCACATTGGTATTTTCTCGCCACTCCATTGTATCGAAACCGACTTGGGTTTTTGGGGCTTAATCAGGATGGCGATTTGGTAACGAAATCGATCGACGCTTTTGGAGCTCGCGAGCTTTTTTGGGGCTTCATCAAATTTTGAGGTTGGGTTTTATATTTTTATATTTTCTTACGATTTGTTCAATTTAAGCCCCAATATTTTATAGAACACCTATTTTAATATGATAATATCATCATGCAAGATCACAAGGTGTGCCATTAGGTTTCATTTGGTAGTAGCTAGTAGGTCATAATTGCCAGATGTTGTATCCTCATTTTGACATTACTTAGCCCACGAGGCATAGCTCGAATGATCATGGATTTCACTACAAGAGTGTGCTTCTCCACAAGTGTGTGAGTTCGATCCACGGCAAGTGCATGAATAACTCTGCATTTGTTCAAGGGAGGACCTGCTTGAGGGTGGTTACTCAGAGTCTGGGCACTCTTGAGGTGAAGTACCAGACCGCTAAAGGCACATCCCAAATTTACGTCCTCTGTTAGGCGATTGGCTAGCCAAGTAAGGGCGCTTATGATGAGCCTATCATATTTTGTCAGTACTTAATAGAGCTAATAGTTTTTCTTTTTATTGTAAATTAGCGATGAGTTGAGTTTCGAACCCAGGACCTCTTGGTCACTAGCAAGAGCCTTTTCCACTAGGTTATTCGATTAACCCAATAGAGCTAATAGTTTTAAGATATAATTAATTTGATTAAACTCAGACCTCATGCGGCTCATACATAGGAAAATTCTCAAAAGTTTTTGGTGTATTAGTGATATGAAATTATACTTATTTATAGAGCTTAAAACATTTAAACAATTGATTAAAAAAAGTTAATTATTGATTAGAAAGGACATTTAAAAAGTAAAGGGATAAAATTTCATTCGGCAAGATTACCCATAACAGAGATTGATTCACGATTGAAATCTGCGTGGTCTTCACTAACTTAAAATACATTTAAATTTTTTCTACAGTATAAAAATTACGTATGTAAAATTATCACTCAATCATCTAAGCTTTCAAAGTATCATAATCAATCAAATTATCAGAGTATCTTCTAAAAGGTTTCAGTCTATCTATCGATGCCGTCATCATGCTGATAAAACATACCACATATTTCATTTTTACGCCACTTATGGGTCATCGAGCCAGGTCTTTCGCGATCGAGTTCAATCCGAGTCCCGAGTTACCCGGTTCGCGAGCAACTTTATTTAACACCATACACACTGGAATAGTAACTTACTATTCCATAATAGTGATTTTTAGGATTGTAATTACTATTTTACCCCTTCCACTTAACTCTCTCAATTACCACACTTCCAAATAGGAGGGCAAAATAGTCAATTAGTGAACAACAATTCACTATTCTGGTGTGCGTAAAACAGATCAACTTTTAACCTAACAACCCCAATATTTTGAACGAGGGGTTGAAGAACATAAAAAATGTTGGAAGCAAAGAGTCTTCGGAAGGCGAAAGTACCCATTTCTCTTATCAAACATCCGTCTCCCGGAAACACCCAGTCCACGCGCCTTGCTCTTCACGTACGTCTCCTTTCCCTTCAATTTCACCCAGCTAACTAAAGTACAACTGCTTATGCACAAACGTACTTCATTCTACAGCTCAATGCCGATGGCGAATCTTGCTGGGTTTACGTTGCTTCTGCTTCTCGAATATACAAACTCCTTGTATGCCTCTTATCCACTTTCTTCTTTTTTACCGTTCAAAACTTCAAATTAGTAAAGAGTTAATCGAATAGCCTAGTGGAAAATTTTTCCTGGGTTCGAAACTCACTTCATCGCTAATTATCTAAAAAAAATTAGCAAAAAGAGAGTCTTTATTATGTGTTGTGGTGGTAACTTTACTATAGTAGGTAGGTTGTATGTTGGTAAATATAGTGGAAGCAGAACTATGAGTAACTAGTCGTTTTTGCACATTCCCGCCTGTGCGACTTCATTCTCGTTTACATTTAATTTTTTGTATAATTGATGATAATATTGTTAATAATGTGCAACATGTATGAATTTCTTAGAAAAAAGGTTATTTACAATTTTACCGTGATGGTTAAAGTTAAAACATACTCCCTCCGTCCCTAAAAGATTGTCACATTTTGACTTTTGATGGTCAAACGTTACAAAATTTGATCATAAATTTTCATCAAACGATAAGAAATAATATAGTCTTGTGGGACCTTGTTAGATTCGTCTCGATATATATTTTTGAAATATCAAATTTTTATAATTTTTTTGCATGTAGAATAAGAGATATTTACGTTTCAATTCTTGTTTTGTTGACCATGAAAAGTCAAAATGTGACAATCATTTAGGGACGGAGGGAGTCTCTGTTTATAGTCGATTAATTTTTATTTTGTATTTGCATGAGTACTGAAGATATTGAAAATAATAACACATATAAAACTAACTTTTGGAGTAATTACTTGTAGTGAACGTGGTTCTTCAAATTGAAGAACATGGGGCTTCATTTTGGCAACTTTCGATTCCCCCTTCCCATATTAGGTAGATTTAGAAAAATAACACATTTTCAAAAAATGAAAAAGTGAATGAAGAATAACACATTTTTTTATTGGCTAACTAATACCCTTCTTCGCCAATGTACTAAACTAGTAGAAATGGTTCGAAAGATGATTTGCTAAGCTAGGGTGCTTGGAAGAATGCAAAAATTTGCAAACAATAGAAGTATAACGGAATTTGATCTTGTGCTAACATCAATATAATGCTAACTCGTGCTTTCTTAAATGTTGACCGGTCGATTATTGGAGTTGGTTGTGGTTGATCGAGGCGTTGACCATCATCGACCGAGGGTGACCAACGCTCACCGGAATTTGATCTTGTGCTAACATCATGACAATGCTTACCCGTGCTAACTTTCTTAAATGTTGGCTTGTCGATTATTATAGTTAGTCAGGGTTGAGCATTATCGACAGGGGGTGATCAACGTTGACCAAAATTGACTGGTCAATGTAAAAGTCCATAAATGTATGCAAAGTAGAGTTGTATTTGTTCTTATACTGGGGTACATTTGTACTCTTCATATAAATATACAAATTTCTCAACATTAGAGTATATTTGTAATAATTTTTGTTCCCGGAAATGTCTTTTTAAAGTACATTGGTACATCAGAATCTTAAAATAAATGAAAGAAGAATAGTTAGCACCGTTAGCACAATAAAGGTGTTAGCACAGTAAGACACACCCTCCCACTTTTCCTGATCGCGACCCCATGCCCCTCCCTGTTTTGCAGTTTCTATTTCAATACGGTGGTGGTGTTGGCGGCAGAAATGGAGGTTAAAAGTGGGGAAGAAAAATGGTGGTAGTTTTATATATATTCGTATAGGATAGGGGGTGTTATTATTTAGGCCAATAAACAAAACAAGGTGTTTTTTTTCACCTCATTTCCCCAAAATGTGTTAATACTAAATTTCTCACAGAACAACTGTATGAGGTTTTTCCAAAAGGACAATCCAATCATTGAGCCGTTTGAATGAATCTACAAGCAGTGTTTGTTATTATTGTTATTGTCATCTAGCTGACCTCGCTTAGTGGATAAGGCTTACTTTGGGTTGGTACTTAGGACTTCATTCATTTTGGATGATTAGGTATAATTATATAGCTTTATACTCATCCACTTCAAATTGTTATCTTGATCTGTTTTAGATTTCATTGGAGAGTTCCTCTGTCAATCAGGGAAAACAAGATCTTTTAATTCCTGAACAGATTGAGGTAGAGTTCTCTAGAACTATGTTTGTTTCCCTCTCTTTGTTCTAAGATACATATTTTAATCTTTGATCACTGGTGAAGGTATTGGAGTCTTCCGAGGTCAATCGCTGCCCACATCAATCAGAAGTCCAGAGCATAGTGCTTGCGGAGACTGATAGTAAGGGATCACCTTATACTAGTCACTTCCTTTCCAATATTCACTATTTAGGTTTTGGGATAATATATTCATAAATTGTCATTTCATTGTCATTGAGTTATCTAATTTACTCTCATTTATAACTAATGAAGTAATGGTTAATACTTCTCCGTTTACTTGGTATTCTTTATGTTATGCTGTTCTTGTATAGAAATATTATATTTTGAGTTATCTTTTGCAGGAAATGATTGTTCAATACTGGGAAGTGTTGATTCTTGTGGTCAACTTATTGTATCAAAAATAGTCATTTCATTGTCATTGAGTTATCTAATTTACTCTCATTTATAACTAATGAAGTAATGGTTAATACTTCTCCGTTTACTTGGTATTCTTTATGTTATGCTGTTCTTGTATAGAAATATTATATTCTGAGTTATCTTTTGCAGGAAATGATTGTTCAATACTGGGAAGTGTTGATTCTTGTGGTCAACTTATTGTATCAAAAATAGATGCAAGTGACACAGGTATTTAGATCTTAATTAAAATCTGCGCTCCACTTGTGTTCCTTGTCTATCCTCTTTTATGTGTTTAGTAAACAACTAGAAGTGGCCATGTTTCTGGAGTTCCACTTCCTTCCATGTTATTATGTTTATGCTTAATGCAGTTGCGATTTACAAGATTGAGCTATCCATATTATAAAGCTGAAGTTATCCATATAACTTTCTCGTAGTCTGTTTCTAGGCTTGTGTTGGATTTATTGTTAAAAGTAAGTGTAAATATGTCTAATAATCTGAAACATTTGCTCAAGATTCTGTCGGGCTCACATATTCAGTCTCACCCGGGGATGTTGGTATTGGAGAAGGTAGCTGGGCAGGTCTGTGCTTCAACCCAGGTCAATGGTCCATGGTAAACTTACCACATAACATATTGGAAATTGTATCCTGTGCATGTTTACGCCTATTGTTTTTATATGATGCCTGGTGACTTCTCATTGGTAATCATTTTGCAAGGTATAAAAAGTATTAATGTAGCATACATTAATGAAAGAGTATAATAATTGCAAGGCTTACTTAAATCTGGCCCCTTAAAGTATTGAAATGTGATAAATCTTCCCTTGAAGTACTGAAAATTGTCAAATCTTCCACTCCCTTTAAGCCACTCCCACGCGCAACAACATCTGCCACCTTCATTCTCCCAAAACTGTTGCCTCCTTTGAACTTCCAACACATCCTCCACCTCCAAACTCCCGAATTGGAGACGACCTCCCATCCCAAATCACATTCATTTAAACTCACTCCAATTTTCAATAATGAAGGGGGGACTGGGTACCAGGGTCGCAGTAGAGAAAATGTCTAAACTATTGGTTTGTGGTGGTTGCAGATGGTGGTGACTGGTGATGGAGTTAATTGTGGTTTCAGATGTTGATGAAGATGAAGGGGATGGGGGTGGGACTTGGGAGTAAGAAGGGTTTCTTTTTTTCTTTTCATGTTATACCATAATAGGCCCATGTCTGTTTAAATTTCAAAATGTACCTTAGACTACTTAATCCTTCTACTTTAAGGCATGTAAGGATGGAATGGGGAAATTACAATGAAAAAGTGGTTCAGGGAGCATTTGCAACGTAAAGTACTTCCGGGGGGGGGGGGGCAATTTGTCTCTTAGCGATTACTTTGAGAGACAGATGCAATTAAACCTAATTGTAGTTGGTAAAATTAATTATGCATGGTGTGAGAGGGTTCCTATTATGACCAGATACTCTATATTCTGAATTTTTTAATTCTGATTCATATTGAACCTGTTTATGTAACCTATGCACTTTACTCTTCATATCCTGTTTCAGTCATGTAATTTCATGTTCACCAGGCGGCTGTGGCTCGTAGTTTTTGCAAAAGCATCGATATCTACGACCAAGATATTCATCTTCGCACATTGAGGACGTAAGTTCTTCAATGAGTCTATTACAGCTTCCAGCGGGTCCCACATTTTTTCTTCTCAATTTACACATTATTTCACTCTGTAGGGGAAAATTGACTATGAATGCAACAATGAGGCAAATACCTTAGATGTTTGCTACACTATCCGCTAATGACGTGCATATTTGGCTAGCGAATTAGCACATATTATAAAATTTTATCAATACTGGAAATCATCTTTCGTGTAATATTATTATATGTGAAAAGACAAATTTCATTGATAGATAGAGTAAGGAGACATGCCCCTGAAACAAAACTTCATCATTCTGTGAAAACTTCTACCCATGGTTTGTTGTGTTCAATTAATGGAAATTTCTGCTGTTTATCACAATTTACCAACTTACTTTCGCATGCTGAATTGTTGACCGTCTCCCATTTGGCAGATTATGGTATCCTTCATATTTAACTTTTATGCAAACTCTGCCTGCTGGTAATGAAAGTTCTGTCTTAGCTATCACAGAAGGTAGCCAGGTACTTATAGATACAATTTTCTTACTGTGTCTCAATTCAAGATGTTAGAAGGGTTTTTCTTAATTGTTATACTTAAGTCCTTGTAACTTGAATTTGCTGCAGCTGACTATATGGGATTTGAGAGTGAAAGAAAATGGTGGTTGTGTCCAGCGGATCTGTGGTTCTGTGGGAGACATGTTTTATGCAGTCTGCAGCTCATCAAATGGTTGTATTGCCGTGGGTGGAGCAGATCGTACAGTCACTGTCTATGATCCTCGAAGGTCATATTTTTCATGGGGTTAAGAAATTATTCATCTCTTGTTAGATATCCAAAGTCTCTATCCTATTTTGTTGGCATAAATCTATAATTGACATCATAATATAACATGGTGGAGTGTACTAAAAGTGGAGTGCCGTTATCACATGGTGGAGTGTAAAATTCACAGGCCTATAACATAATCTTATTGATGCTATCTGTCGAAGGCATATATTTTTACTTGACTGCATCATATTCTTACTGTGAGCTCTGACTTTGATTGTTCTATGATGGCGGTTCAGTAGATTTCAAGATTTCTGATCATTAATATTAGTGATTGGTCTTCTTGTTTCGCTTGGGTGCACATTCTTGATTCAAGTGCAAGTTAATCTTGACCTTGTATATGATGGACCTTGTTCTTACCTCTCCTTACTGAATTCCAACTTCTTAGTTCCTTGGTGTAAACCAGGAAAGTAACGATTTCCCAGCTTTTAATATGCAAATGTACTCCACCCTTGTGTTTTGTGTATTTGCCTCATAAATGTTGTTTCCCTTCACCAGTTCTATTGGTAACATATCAAAATCAACCAGGGCATTAGTATTTGCCCCTCCCCATATATTTGATTGAGTGAATGGTACTCCATGGTGCATATTACAAGGGAAGTTAAATGGGGTTGTGTACTCCATAGGAAACTGATTACTGATCTCTTCAAATTGATTTTTCACTACAGATGGACAGCATTGTCAAGATGGATGGGTTGCTCAAAGTATGAGGTTAGTTATAAACTTCTGTAGTTTCTCGTGAGCTTGCAATTATTCTTTAGTGAAGTGCACTGGAACAAATTAGTAAACGAAATACTAAACGGTGGTACTTAAGTTCATGGTCGTGAGGACTATTAATACTCTTTCCTTCCTATTATTTTATGTCATATTCCACAAGCCTAGTTTAAGAATGCTCATCCAATTTTGCAGTTTTTGTATGTACAATTGCCTTCTTCCCCTTATCTCCCTCGAAGTGAACGTCAAAATACTTAATTAGTGTTGCATAAATCGGTCTTGTCCCTCTCTTACTTATTGCTGGAAGTGTTAACTGGTGAGGTAACTAAAAGTTATTGGATGCATCTTAGGCGATGCCAATTGCCAACTAACATGGAGTATAAATTATATATTGGTAAATTCAAAACCATTTATACTAAATTATTATGATGCACAAATATTAATTGTGCCAACAATACTAGGTATAAACAAAATCTGGAAACTCTGGCTATAAAATGGCGTTCCTCATTAATTTCAAATTTTGTTTCTATTCCAAAAGTTGCTGAGAGTACTTGCTGTTGTTCAGATAACTGGACTTACTTTCTCATCGGTTGATCCTGACTACATCTACGTGCAAGGAGTTGATTACGAGGTAACAACTCATTAAACTATGAATTTTTATAATGAATGTTCTCCAGTGTTCAGTATTCAAACTTGGTATTCGTTGGTTTTATGGGTTCATACTTCCTCGTATCAGTATAAGTGAATGTTTAGACTACTAGTCTTGTCTTAAAATACTTGATTATTTTAGATAAAGTGATATCTTTTCATTATCTTTATGCTTTTATTCACATGAATTTGAAATATAATCTTAAAGTGAAATGATTGATTTTGATCAATGGAAGGATAAAAGAGAAAATATGCACACATACTTAATAAAAGACTAATAATATAGCCAGAGAAAATTTCCTATATTCAGAGCAATATCTGCTCGAATGATAGTATTATCCCTGTCTAATTAAGCAATATGCTCATATATTCAATTACTTTTAATTTCGGATTGAATAGTTTTATTGCTGGAATATTGAAAACAAATTAAGGGAATTTGATATAATTAAATGTTGATAGAACTGTCTTAATGTTGCTCTGGATATAGCAAATCTGCTCTGGCTATATTGTTAACCTTAATAAAATTCTAACGATCACTTATATTGACACGGAGGTAGTTCTTCATAAATGGGGAGAGTCATTGTTCTCTAAGGTGGTGTAGAATACTCTCCCCTTGATCTTTTGGCGCAGAGAAAAACTGCACCCCTCCTTTATTGATGTAGATGCATAATTTATACGGTATATCAGTGTCTAGGGTGAAATTAATTGTTCCTCGACACTATCATCGGTCTCTGTTCCCTTTCTAATTTTACAATTTTCTTCACTTGTTCCTCAGGTCAAATGTTGTTAATATCTTCAATGTTTGAATTCTTTTAGTAGCATATACTTACCTCTCATTTGCAGGTTCTATGCGGAAACTGGAAACAACGCCAAAAGAGTTTTTCATTTAGAGGTGATTCAAACTGGCTTGGTTTTAGTAAGGTATTGAACTTGATACTTGAAGAATATGATAGGTGTAAGTAAGTCTGTAGAGATGAGCTTTTATTTACTGATAAACATTTTGTCAGACTTCTAGCCAGGATGTTTTGGGAGGTTGGTGCGATTCCAATAACGTTTTTGTCGCTGAGATTTCTGAGGGAAGAGGAACTGACGTGCTGCAAGAATTTCCATGAACCATGACGTAAATAGTTATTTGTTCAAACCTACCAGTGCTTTAAGCAAATTTAGAACCTCCAATGGTCATCCACCTTCCTGCGAGGACTCCAGCAATCGAGCTATGCCTTACCCTGTAAGTTCTGCAATGAGGTATCCCACTTTGTGTCACCTTCGGCTACATTGCATATTGAATTAGGTGTTTCGACTCGCCCATTGACTTAATGTATGTGAGTTAAGATGTGCTTCACTCTTTACCTTGAACGATAAGAGTTTCGCCAATTCATCCAAGTTTTGAGTTAAATGAATTGCCTTTTTTACTCTCAATTTGCATACTATTTTCTTGGTCTCTCATTTGTACTATTTTTTGATATAGCATAATATTTTGTCCATCAAAATTGAAGCGTAAGACCATGTAGGAACATGATATTTTACCCAATACAGCCATACGAGGATAATATATGGGAGTTTAGATCATACATGTTTTAAAAAGTTCATCGTTCAACCACATATGTCCCAAGACGAAAGATCCAACACATGTTTTAGAAAATGTCTCCCATGGTTGTTTCGTTAAAATGGGCGTTAATTTGTTTGAAAAAGCAAATCTGAGGTGATTTTCTTATTCTGATAATTTTAGCTAATGACTAACTATTCTATTTCTAATTTAGCAAATTAAATACTCATATTGATGTTGATCAAACAAAGTTAATTGAAAATACAAATCAAGCCAAACTTCAAGTATACTTCTTAATTGATATATCTAAGAATTGTGAAAAGGAAATTGGAGGGGGAACGAGCCTATAACCCAGGTCTGCAAGTAAACAAGTTCAATTCCACTCGTATTATTCGACTCGAAAAAGTTTAGCTTGTGAGTTGGTGCACATCAACAAATATCTAACAAAACAATAAAACTCAAGGTTCAGCGAAGTGGACCGAACAGTTCGATCGAGAATTAATATAGGACTTTGGTCCATTTATACTCTAGGCCAAATTGTGACTCCAAGCTTCCCACATTTCAGACAGAGTCGAACCTAAGGTTCAACACTGTGCAGGCCGGCCGAACTTAAGCGTTGCTGCATTTGGTATAATTTAATCTGTTTGCAGCCCCATGTACACCATCATTGAAGGAAAATACATATAAAGCACACTTGACACAAGTAAAGGACAGATTCATTCTAACCTAACAATCTCCTACACAACACAAATAACACATTTATTAATCAAGTTCCTATTACTAATTTGAGCATCGAAGTGTTTCTGACAAAGAATCTGGTCTTCATTTTTCAGGAAATCATTTAAGAGTTGATCAGTTCGGCTTCACATTTGGATTTTGCATCATCTGGACAAGTTATTAATACCCATAGCACAAAATTTCCTTGGTAAAGGTCTATAACTTTCTCATTTCAATTCTAGTTTACACAGTTCAATCAACCGAAAAAGAATGCAGCAAGGAATCACGGTTTCATTACTTGCCTTCCAAGGCAATTTAGAAAGAAATGCAGCCAGTGTGCTTTGACAGTCTTGTATGGCGAGTCCAGTTTTTGGTTAATTATACCTTTGTCCACCATAAGATAAAAAAGTTCTTCCAGAAAATGGTTTAAAATATGTATGTTAACAAGAGCGACAGTACTTGAGGATGCTAAGCTCTGCTATTCCTTAGCTTCAAGGGCAGAGTCGATGCGTTTGACAAGTTGATCTGCCGGAAGTGCACCCTCCTGAAATGTTGAAAGTTATACATTGTTAAAGACGAGGATAGTCATAGACACTCAAATAGAAAAGCAGACATTCTAACTCGGAGAAGCCTGGTAAAAGTTCAGTAGAGTGTATAATAAAAAGAAGTATATACTAATGTATAGAGATTTGATGTTTTGGGGTTTGTAGAAGCTCATTCACTAATGTCAACGGGTAGCAAGGACAAGAGCCATGATAAGCAACCCAAGGGGATTATGATCATCTTAGAACTGATCTTTCGAAAAGAATATGAATCTGCATTTCTTTAAGCATACATTGGGCAAACTAGATATTGTAAGTGTTAGATCATAATGAAAAGAACAAAGAAAGAAATTGGATACTTACAAAACGATCACATGGTTTTCCATCCTTGAAAACAATGAATGTAGGCAATGCCTGAATATTGTACTTATTAGCAAGTGCTGGATACTTCTCGGTATCTATTTTTACTACCTTGATCTTATCTTGCATTGATTCCCCAACTTCATTAAGGATTGGGACCATTAACTGGCATGGTCCGCACCTGTAATAGGGCATTCTCCAGATGAGGAAGTAGTTACAGAAATTTTGTAGGAAAAGCAAGTAAGCGAAGTACTACATTACAACCTCATAAAACATCTGATCTGATAAAGAGCTCAATATTATCGCTAGTTAGACGACTTAGCCAAATGGAAATGCATTTCATGATAACCATTCACAGTAAGAACACTGTTGATCAGAGAGAACTACCACTCTAAAACTTACCAGGTCGCGTAGAAATCAACCAAGACTGGTTTGTCAGATTTGTCCAACAAATCTTCAAAGGAGGAGAAAGTCTGTTTCTTTGCTTTAACCTGAATGGCAAAAAGAGAAAATTGGTCATTACGAATGAGAAATCAGCATAAGCTCCTCTGACATAGTGTTATATGTGTTTCTAAACGTAGACAAACAGTCGCAATCAATTCTGGAGTTAAAATGCACCAAATAACTATATCATACTACCTATTTTAGTCGATAACGTGATACTTAATAAAACAAAATGCAACACATCAGTCCATGTCTCCATGATCCCATATTTTACCCTTACTGAATGGTCATAGGAGTATTACATTCAAGAACACATTTTTTTAAGAAAATCATTCTATATTAATTCTGAATGATAGAAACTATGCCAATTGTGATAAATTCAATAGAAGAATAGTCCAAAACATCACATGACGTGAATTAACCCAATGATATTGATAACTCAACAATTAATACAAAAGTCGATTCTTTTTTTACAATGGGCGGAAGGATATATGGCCACAATTACCACAATGATTCATATATAATCAACAAAACCATATTTCTGAAAATAAACCATTGTAGACCACAAATATACAACAAACATGAGAAGTAAATATATCCAAAGGGCTAGGGTCAACAGGTTTGGTATTCAAGAATTCAACAACCAATTATTTACAGGATGAGTTTGTTAGAGTGCAATTCAAATTGCGCCTGGATTGCGTGAAAATTGAATACTTACAAATATTTCCATTTTGTGTTCATTTCACCTCCATAATCAAACACAACATGAACTAGCTTATTCTCCAACCTATTACATCCCCGATACAAATAAATATTTTCTTAATTGAGTTCATTTGTGCCATTTTGGGTGCCATTGCCGGTCACGGCCCTAGACAAAGGAGGAGGGGGTGTCCTTCCCCAGTCTTACAAGATGACAAGGAAAAATATTACAAGATGACAATAACATTAGTTATGTCAAATAAATCAGAATGTTGACCAGTAAAATATTAGCATGTCCAAAAGCTGTCGGTAGCACGACTTGTGAATGTTAAGGGGTCGTGTGGAGTTACAAACAGAGAAAGACTTAGAATGAAGTGGTTGTTCCAATTAAAAAATAATTGAGGGAAAATCGTCTGAGATGGTATGATTATTTAAGAGGACATCCGATAGATGCACCAGTCAGTAGGTGTGATGCTATGGTAGTCACAAATAGACGTAGAGGTAGAGGTAGAGGTAGAGATAGACTGAAGAAGAGTTGGACGGAGATTATATCGAAGGATGTGGAGCTCATGGTGATGAGACCATTAACATAAAGGATGACCCAACACAAAACTGATTGTTGACATCATATTCATATACCCGATCCCACTTTAACTCTTAATATCAACAATAGAGTGTCAATGTTGCCAACTCCAAGAATTTCCTTAATCAATCCATCATAGATATATTCCAATTACTATTGAATTTTATCCCTCTTTCCATGTCTTCTTAGCCGTCAATATTTTATATTCTCTAGCTCTTACATCGAACGAAAAAAAAAAATGATTCATTAAACTACCAATGCCTCTTATTAATTGTGTCGTAGATTTTCGACCCCTCTCCTAATTCATACAATTCACTTACTACACATAAAGCAAACATAGCATATAACTCCATACTATTCAAACCAAACATAGCATTTACCCCATAAAACCAAAAACGTAATTCAGTACGAGTTAACAATTTTACTAAGTTCAACGAATCCATCAAAGCTCTATTTCAATCCATAACTTGGTCATAACTAATTAAATTCACCAATTTTTAGCATTTCACTAAATATTTAACACTAATTGAATAAAATTCAAATTACTAATAACAAAAAAAGGAAAATTATTGAGGTTTTCCTTTTCTTACTAGATGAAGCGTACGAGGACGGTGGCAGACGGATTTTCTCGGTGGCGAAAGGCGGCGGTGTTGAGAGGAAAATGAAAGCGAATAGGAAGTAGATAAAAGAGTGGTGGGTCTATGGTCTGCCGTTAACGGAAGTATAGATGACGACGCCGTTAGTGAAATCGACATTTTGATTTTGGTTGGGATTAGGATTTAGGGGAGGGGGTTGGTTTAGAGGCTGAGGTGGGCGGATGGTTGGAAGTTAGTTTGAGTTTAGCTTACAAGGAAAGGCTGTAATGTGGAAATAGTGTGTTTTTTATTGCATAAAAGACACCAAAAGGAATTGCTGTCTATATTTCCAAAGCAAGGTATAATAAAAAATTCGAATTCTCACTTAGCGAGAGTCTTTTCCACTAGTCTATTCGAGTATTCTGACATTTTTCTTTTTTTTATAATTATATTAACATAAATATATCAAAAATATATAGTTATCCATTATATTATAGATTGTATGGTTGCCTTGATATAATGATTACATATGCACTAGTTGGAGTACCAAGAACTACTAGTCCATAGAAGCCACTTACAATAGCTGAGATAACACTTACTCGGCATTGGTTGACATCCATTTCATGATTGTGCAAAATATCACTAATAATTATTGGTATACTATAACATCAATATAAATATTAAGTGTATGTGATAGAAACAAGGCAAAAGATAGTGCAAAAGCTATCAATTCCAAGGAAATTTTAAAAAAAGCTTAAATCAGCAATATGTTCAGCATGCGGTCCAATTTCATATGTATATTTGCAATGTCAAAGTATTTCCAACTAATTGATGCTTCCTGGAGTGATATCAGGTTATACCAATGCAATCTTGACTGAAAGTTAATACACAAAATTACCTTTCTCCTCAACCAGACTCGCAACTTTGATTTTCTCTTCCTTAAACGATCTCTCCAGTTTAGAGTTTTCAACGCCAAGAGGCTTCAGCTCGTCGTCCCCTTCAATATAGGGAATTTGGCAAAAGTAGCACCTTTGCCTTTTTTTAACTTGGAGCACCCTTCACTTGTTTTGCAAGAACATAGCACCCCTTTGCAATTGACTATTTTCTCCTTACTACTAAAACCTAAACACCAAACACCATCTTCTCTTCTTCCTTATCTCTTATTTTTTTCTCCTTCCACCATTTTCATACTATAACTCTAACTATTCCTCCATCTCCATCTCCATCCATCTTGACCTCCATTTGAAGTCCGAAAACCCGAAACCCCCCCCCCCCCCCCATTGAAAATCCCGAGCTCCCCATTGAAGGCCCAAAACCCGAAATCCCCCATCCCCCATTGAAAATCGCGAGATCTAAACCCAAAACCCCCCTACCCAATCGAAGTGACATCCCTCGTCATTCCAACCTGCAAGTTCCCCACGACTTTTAAGGTAGAGGGTTCGAAATGGCAAACAACAAAGGTATATGTATTAATTTTGAAAGTTATAAGTTATTGTTTTTTGTTTGAGGTGTTTGTTGAGTTATATTTCTAGATCCATGTTTCTTTAATGGTGGTTTGACCTAGATGTTGACTTTTTATGGTGGATGCATGTGTGTTTGTTGTTTGTTTGAGTTATGTGTTGACATTCTTAGCTAGATCCATTGATGAGTAGTTCCATACACACTCAAACATGGACTATAAACGTTAATATGCACACTTAAACGCTACTTTGTACATATAAACACTAATATACACAGATAAACTCTAATGTACACATATAAACGGTAACATACACCCAAGAGTTGTAGCTAATCTATTATAATCACTTTTCTTTTGCAGGTTTATTGGTGCCCATTAATTTTAATGGTAAGTGGGTGAAATCTGCAGATGGTTGTTGGGAGTATGATGCAGTGTGTACAAAGTTTATAAGAGTGACGGATACTACAACTTACCTGGAACTAATAGATAAGATATGTCGTCAAATGCGGATTACTCTAGATGATTATGAAATTAAAGTCCATGCATGGTGTACTTACATGACTAAACAAAAGTTGGGTATGTTCTTAATTGAGGGGGATGAAGATATTTTGACAGTCATGGAGCTGAACGCGGATTGGGAATATGTTATTCCGCTATGCATAACTATGAGGGCAAAAGGAATAGATGTTAGACATTCTCCTCCACCTGTGATTGAAGAAAAGCCTGAGTCCCCCATACATGATGAGTGTGTCAGTAAAAGTGTGAAGGTGGGTGATGTGGACACGAAAATATGGGTACGAACCCGGCTGGTTTGCTCTACATTTCGGGGCAGATACCTGTGTAAACCGGAGTCAAGTTATAGACCTCTAGAATCTACATACGGAGAGCTTTACAGCGATACCAAGATCAAGCCAATCGAATAACTATCGAGGGAGATATGAACTCCCAAAGATGGCGACTTGGAGCGAAACTATCCAAATGATACAAGGCTATCTCTATACTTATCCCACATAGATAAGAAGACATATGAGACCACCTCCTTCACCCTATAAAAGGACCTCCAGGTTCAAGGTACAAGGTTCAATCCCAATTCTCCTTTCACATGCCTATACACATTATACTAATGTTGGGCGTCGGAGTGTAATCGGGGGGTGCGCCCCCCCTTTGTTTTGCAGGTTTTCTTTGGACTGAGCAAGCTCCGAAGAAAGAAGGTTCGATGGATATCTAGTCTCAAATTTTATGCTTCATCATTGGCGCCGTCTGTGGGGAACCGACATGTGTTCTACCCATCTTTCATAAAGATGAACGAAGCTGGTTATCCATTCCGAAACCTTTCAATTTCACATCGGTATGGATTTTTGCTGCCCTCCTATGAGTTCATCATCAACAGAGGACCGCAAGGGGGCAAGCATACATACCTGGGAGAGTTGTTTTCATCAAAAGGTTTCATACCGTGGTCAAATAAGCCTGATTTGGTCAAGGTCTTTTGTGTCTGAGATTTGGGCCTTGTCAATTTAGGGTAAAGGCCTTATTGATTCAAATAGCAGGAGGCACATTAAGGAGACGAGCAACAAATTTGTGAGTTCTCCATATCCACGTGTCCAGTCGGTCGACGTCGCGCCTTCGCACTTGTGCACACAAGGTCCGCGCCGCACCTTCGCGCTAATGCACACAAGGTTCACACCGCGCCTTCTCACAATTGCATTCGAGGATGTGCGCACTGCCGTTTATTCAAGGTTTGATGAGGGGGCAATAATATATATGAGGATCCATGATAGTTGACTCGCCAGAAAGTCAACAGACAAAATTCCATAAGAGACCAGCAACCCTATTCGGAGTAACTACTACTTGAGTGCGATAAGCAATGAAACCGATATCCACGTGCGGATGGCATGGATATGCACCCATAGTCATGAAAACAGCTACAAATCTACAATAGCTTGCAGATTGGCGATTACGATTTGTTCACCCTTTCGTTTGGAACTCCGCGATTGGGTTCGCATAATGCGGATCGAAATTTTGGTAATGGGTGAGATAAAAAGAAAATAAAGAAAATTGCAGCTTTGGACTATCGTGTTTCTGGAGAACAATTTCGAAGTACTTGGTTTCTGTTCAGGGGCTTTTAAATGAAGTTGATGTTCAGAGGCTTTTGAATGAATTTTCTAACCATGAAACTTGGTCATGATTGCAATCATCAACGGTTCTTGGTCAAGATTTCAATTTACATGGATTTTGCGATCCCCCTTTGAATTTCCAAGAACTTTTGCTACATAAAGGAGGAAGGAATAAAGATGTATGGGGCTCCCATTCACTGTTGTTCTTATCAACTCTGAGTGAAGAGTCTGAGCATAGAAGCTTCGAGACTCGCACATCTATGATCGAGCATTGGAACTTTAAGTGGTCATAGACTCATAGTGGAAATATATCCTACAATCACTCAACAATTTGAATATGGATTGCCTGATGATTACAAGATGAATGAAGAATGGCTACAACAGACTGCTACATCAATGTTGCATTTCTCCTATGAGAATAAACTCAAAATAGAAATGCAAGGGACAACCATAAGTCTAACCACTTTGGTCTTAAAATTCTTGGTTGTTAAAACATGGTGAACAAGGGGAGTTACAGTCCGTCCAGGCTACAAGCAGGAAAGTCGACAACCGAGAATGATTCATCGAAGCTAATGATGCACTAGGAGATTCAATTCGGAAAAGAGACCTTCTTGAATGATTATTTCAATCAGCGACAAAGGGTCAATGAAGAATTGATGGGATCATTATTCGGCTATGCTCCAACAAATCAAGGGAATGACTTCAACAAAGTTGTTTGGCTTCCAGCAGAATTTGTTTGAGCATCATATGAAGAAGTCAAGCTGCGGTTGGCCCAGCAGAGAGGAAGAACTTTTGTTAGTCACAATGGTACTTTTCCGCATGAGCCAGGTGCGACATCCGCAGGTTTACTTTCGCAAGTGCAATGCAACCTCCGCAGCTGCAGTTCCGCCTAGTCAAAGATGCGCCCTTAGCTAAGTGTCATTCGCTCAAGCCATCACTTAAGCTCCACGTCTCCACATCTCCTCATAATTCACCAACTCAAGGTGGCATCTCCACACCAGATTGATTCGGATCGCAACGGCACTCCAGTGATGCGACTTCTACATGTGCACAGTCACACATCCACTTGTTCCAAAACTTTGATGATTGGGGAATTTGAACGATGGCCTTGAAGATTTGAAAAATCAGTAAAGATAGAAACAAGAATAAGCCTCTTCCATTCTCTTGTTATACAAAGTGATCACGACAACACCCTCTTAGAGAAAAGCAGTTTGTCGGACTCAATCGTAAATCTCTATAACTGGAAGAGTTGCGTGAACTTGCAAACTCTATAATTGGTTCATTTGTGGGAACTTCTTATCAAGAGTTCTCCCCCCAATTGATCGTGACCCAGGACATATGGAGAACAGATGATGCTCGTTCTTTAGCTTGGTTTATCAGGGATTCAGGGGAAGCATTCACGTGACTCGGTACATCACAAGCCATTGGGTCGCTTGAAAAGGTGCATAAGAAATCGATGAGAAAGCAACTCCAGAGCTCCGTCACTTGCTCAAAGGTTTGCCAATGGCAACTGAAATGAGCAAGCAGCTCCACAGCCCAACCACTTGCTCAAAGGTTCGCAAAGTGCAACTGAAACGAGCAAGCAACTCCACAACTCCACCACTCGCTCAAGTGACTGCTTATGAAGAGTGAACATCAAAGAGCTTAGGACTTCAGCGGAATACTACAACAAAGACCTAAAAGTGTTGTCAGGTTAGTGATTTGGTAAAGGATAGCAAGTCGAGTTGAGGAAAAGGATATTCAAGCGCTGCTCGTTAGCGCGACTTCAGGGAAATACTTCACTTAAGCTGCAAAGATATCAGCAGTGGATACATTTATAGAGGACTGCCAATGTTTTCCATAAAGAGATTTAACATGTCTTCACATGCGGATCATACAAGAGATTTGGGCTAGAATTCCCAAGAACTCGACGTAGGGGGCTGGAGTTTCGTAACCCCTCAATGTACACTTCGAACATCCGCACGTCTCAAAGCTCCAAGGCTTAACAACATACCATGTGTTGAATGCTCAGAATAATCAACATAGAGGAACAATGAATCATGATATTGAAGTTTCAACTTCTATTTCGCATACCTGCGGTTGATTCTAGAATAAAACGATCAACATCACAACTCCCAAAGATCAACTCGTCCCCCCAGAATCACTCTTCAACATCCGATGAAACAACATAGAACCAATATTATCCCTCCTTGTGGATATTGCATTACTATATGAGATAGAAACTCACATAACAATGCAAGGGGGCAAGGATAGTAAGAGTTTCAGAGATAGTAAGATTCAGAGTGACGATGGGCTTCTTAAACATCTCACTATTTGATGAATCATCGCCAAGAGGAGGTTAGTATTATTTAAATCTACCTATGCGGCAATCAGTATATTTTAAGAATGCAGTGTAGTCTTTTCTCATGAAACATGAAATATGTTAAAGTGCCATGATATTATTATTATCTTGGGAGTTACATGTTTATGGTACTAACTTATGTGCCGTGCATTTATTTGATATGATTAATAAGCTAATAAAACGATTAAGTGTTAGCTAGGCTCATTATCCATCACCATGTTCGCATTATAAATATATAAGTTCTTAACAAGAGAGGCATCAATCTCTAAAACTTGTACCTATATGCTATGTGTTAGAATGAACAGTTACTTCTGAAAATAACTATCATGCTTATTACATACGGTAATTGTTCAATATCAAAGCGCATATAAATTGTAATGTATTGAACTAACCATTCGTTGTGAGATACACTTCTTGTATCTTCATACAAGATCGATCTCGACTTGGACATACTTCTTGTATCGTCATACAAGATCAGTCCCTCATTAAAGACATACTTCTTGTATCTTCATACAAGATCAGTCTCGACTCATACACACTTCTTGTATCTTCATACAAGATCAGTCCTTCATTGGAGACATACTTCTTGTATCTTCATACAAGATCAGTCCCTCATTAAAGACATACTTCTTGTATCTTCATACAAGATCAGTCTCGACTCATACATACTTCTTGTCTCTTCATACAAGATCAGTCCTTCATTAGAGACATACTTCTTGTATCTTCATACAAGATCAGTCCCTCATTAGAGACATACTTCTTGTATCTTCATACAAGATCAGTCTCGACTCATACATACTTCTTGTATCTTCATACAAGATCAGTCTCATTCAGTTGTACAAAATTCAAGACACATTCGTATTTAAAGATATGAATAAGTCTTATTTTTACACACTCGATCAGTTCCAAGAGAACTCGATAAAACTAGTTACATCAGTTCCAAACGAACTTCGATAAAACTAGTTACATCAGTTCCAAGAGAACTCGATAAAACTAGTTACATAAGTTCCAAACGAACTTCGATAAAACTTGTTATATCAGTTCCAAGAGAATTCGATAAAACTTGTTATATCAGTTCCAAGAGAACTCGATAAAACTAGTTACATCAATTCCAAGCGAATTCGATAAAACTGGTTACATCAGTTCCAAGAGAACTCGATAAAACTATTTACATCAATTCCAAGCGAACTCGATAAAACTAGTTACATCAGTTCCAAGCGAACTTCGATAAAACTAGTTACATCAGTTCCAAGAGAACTCGATAAGTTCCAAGAGAACTCGATAAAACTAGTTACATCAGTTCCAAATGAACTTCGATAAAACTAGTTACATCAGTTCCAAGCGAACTTCGATAAAACTAGTTACATCAGTTCCAAGCGAACTCGATAAAATTAGTTACATCAATTCCAAGCGAATTCGATAAAAATGGTTACATCAGTTCCAAGAGAACTCGATAAAACTAGTTACATCAGTTCCAAGCGAACTTCGATAAAACTAGTTACATCAGTTCCAAGAGAACTCGATAAAACTAGTTACATCAGTTCCAAGCGAACTTCGATAAAACTAGTTACATCAGTTCCAAGAGAACTCGATAAAACTAGTTACATCAGTTCAAGCGAACTTCGATCAAACTAGTTACATAAGTTCCAACAAACTCGATAAAACTAGTTACATCAGTTGCAAGCGAACTCGATAAAATTAGTTACATCAATTCCAAGCGAATTCGATAAAACTGGTTACATCAGTTCCAAGAGAACTCGATAAAACTATTTCCATCAATTCCAAGCGAACTCGATAAAACTAGTTACACCAGTTGCAAGCGAACTCGATAAAACTAGTTACATCAGTTCCAAACGAACTTCGATAAAACTAGTTACATCAGTTCCAAGCGAACTTCGATAAAACTAGTTACATCAGTTCCAAGCGAACTCGATAAAATTAGTTTATCAGTTCCAACATACTTCGATAAAACTAGTTATATCAGTTCCAAGAGAACTCGATCAGTTCCACGAGAACTCGATAAAACTAGTTACATCAGTTCCAAGCGAACTTCGATAAAACTAGTTACATCAGTTCCAAGAGAACTCGATAAAACTAGTTACATCAGTTCCAAGCGAACTCGATAAAACTAGTTACATATGATAAAACGTCTCAAAATACTCGATTACACCGGCTAAGCCGCAACCCATCTATTTATAGAAGGTTCGCGTCATAAGTCCGATTCCGACCTCTCATTTTAGCAAGACTCTCATTGACCGATGATTGACATATATTACTTCTCCAAACTCAAGAAGAATGACTTTGAAGAACTAGGGGGCTATGATGTGGACACGAAAATATGGGTACGAACCCGGCTGGTTTGCTCTACATTTCGGGGCAGATACCTGTGTAAACCGGAGTCAAGTTATAGACCTCTAGAATCTACATACGGAGAGCTTTACAGCGATACCAAGATCAAGCCAATCGAATAACTATCGAGGGAGATATGAACTCCCAAAGATGGCGACTTGGAGCGAAACTATCCAAATGATACAAGGCTATCTCTATACTTATCCCACATAGATAAGAAGACATATGAGACCACCTCCTTCACCCTATAAAAGGACCTCCAGGTTCAAGGTACAAGGTTCAATCCCAATTCTCCTTTCACATGCCTATACACATTATACTAATGTTGGGCGTCGGAGTGTAATCGGGGGGGTGCGCCCCCCCTTTGTTTTGCAGGTTTTCTTTGGACTGAGCAAGCTCCGAAGAAAGAAGGTTCGATGGATATCTAGTCTCAAATTTTATGCTTCATCAGTGGGTTTGGATGATATTATAATGACTAATCTGCACCCTTTTGTTAGTAATACAAGGGGTGATACGACAGAGAATGAGAAACTCGAAAAGGAAGTAAAATTGGAATCGGAATCAACGGAGGAGCTTGAAAAGGAGGATAGTAATGGTGAATTTGAAAGTGATGACTCGTTTGATAATGAGGACTTTGATGACCACCATGAACAAACGGATCCATTTTATTGTGCTCTTTCAGGAATGTATGATCTTATTTTCATGTTTTCATGGATTCGATAGCTGAAGCTGGCGTGAATAGCTCTGGCCATGTAAGTCCTCATGTAGAGTCGATGGTGAATAGTCTTGAAGTGCCTCAAAGCCATCCACCAGATCCCGATACACCTGTATGCACATGTAAATTAGTATAAACTATATATATTATTGTTAATAGAAGGTAGACATATTTATAAACGTTTTTTTGTAAATATGGTTCTATATTTGCAGAAAATGAAAATCCACATAATAGTCGGGGATTTAAAATTACTCATTCTAACACCAAAATGATTATTATGAAGTGTGTAGATATGGATTATAAATGGAGGATTAGGGGGAGTCACAGAAAAGATTATGGTGACTGGGTAATTTCTGTGTATGTAAATCACATAATTGTTCGATTGATTCAAGGTCGAAGTTTCATAGAGGCATCGCTTCATCTACAGTTATTGGGCACATGGTTAAAGTCGATAATAATAGGCCTAAGGTAATCAAGGAGATGCTAGAGAAAAGACATGGTATAAAAGTGAGTTATTGGAAAGCATGGAGATCAAAGGATATTGCAAGGAAAATGGTATGCGGAGATCCTGTCTTTTAAGGGGTTGCCTAGTTACTTTTAGTTGTTGACTGAAGCTAATCCTGGAACAACATCGGCATGCAAAATAGACGAGAACAATTGTTTTGAGCAATGCTTTTTGGCATTTGGGCCTTGTGTTGTTGGGTTTCGTTCTTCCAGCATACGACCAGTTATTGCTGTTAATGCAAGCTTCTTAAAGGGACGGTATAGAGGTAAGATATTCATTGCTGTTTGCATGGACGGAAACAAACAAATCTACCCGTTAGCTTTTGGCGTTGCGGCCACCGAGAACGAGATCTCATGGAATTGGTTTTTTAAGAAATTAAAAGAAGTTGTAGGGAACCGGGAAGATTTGGTTTTCATTTCAGATCGTCATCCTTCAATTGAAAAATGTTGCAAAGTAGAATTTCTTGATTCTACCTATGGAATTTGCATGTTTCATTTGGGCATGTATATGACTACAAAGTAACAAGTGAAGGCGTAAGCTTTCTTATATGGTGTGGCTAAGGCATATACCAAAATAGAGTTTGACAAAAAGTTCCAACACATTAAGCATAATCGGCGAGATATTTATGACTACCTCATGGGCGCCGATCCTTCGAAAAGTGCACGTTGTTTGTTCCCGGCGAGGCATTATAGAGTAATGATGACCAATATTTCCGAGTTAATGAATGCCCTTTTAAAAGAGGCTCGTGAGTTTCCCACCGTCGGCATGTTAGAAACCATACGAACGATACTTGAATGTTGGTTTCATGATCGTTTAAGGTTTGCAAAGAATGGACCAACAAGTTGACTCCTTATGCGGAGGCAAAACTACAGGACCCGAGACGATGAGTCATGACATTTCACGATGAATCCTCTGGATGAGTTCAGGTTCCACATTCTAAATGGCCAACAAGATCCGACGGTCGACATAAATCTGTGGAAGTGTAAATGCAATGTCTTCCAGCATGATCAACTCCCATGTTCACATGCAATACCGGCTTGTCGGGAAAGTAACATTTCAGTATATGATATGTGTTCCAGGTATGTATAATTAAAGTGTCTAATTGTGTTTATCAATTTTTTTTTGTAGTGTTTAAAGGTGTTCTATGGTGTTAAAAGGTGTTTAAAAGGGTTTTATTGCGTTCATAGGTGTTAAAAGGTGTTTAAAAGGGTTTTAATGCGTTCATAAGTGTTATGTAGTGTTTCCATGTGTTCTATGGTGTTTAAAAGTGTTTTATGGTCTTTATAGGTGTTTATTAGTGTTTACAAGTGTTTTATTGTGTTTACAAGTGTTTTGTAGTGCTTGCATGTGTTCTATGGTGTTAATAGGTGTTTAAAGGTGTTTACAGGGGTTTAATACTGTTTACAAGTGTTTTATTGTGTTTATAGATTTTTTGTAGTGTGTTTACAAGTGTTTTATGGTGTTATAGGTGTTTTGTATTGTTTAGTGTTTTTTTATGGTGTTTACAGGTTTCTTATGGTTGTTATAGCTTTTTTATTGTTATCCTTCGTTTATTTAATTGTTTACTTGGGTTTTATTTGTAGGAATTATACCATTGATTGAATGGCTAGTGTGCTCAGAGAGGCTGTCAACAAAGGCAAGGTTACATAAATGGGGTGTGGTACAAGATGACAAGTGTGTTTTATGCGGTGTTGGCTGTGAGACAGAACAACATCTCTTCTTTGAGTGCTCTGTTTCAGCAACTCTTTGGCGAAAGATCCTGCTGTATTTAGGTGAGTATCATACTTCGAGAAGTTGGCATGAGGAGAGTGAATGGTTACGAAGGAAGGGAACTGGGAAAACGTTCAGAAGCCGGCTGCGAAGGTTGTGTGCAAGTGCGGCTGTTTATCACGTCTGGTGGGCTCGTAACAAATGCATTTTTGAGGGAGTTGCACCTGATATTGCTTGTATAATTAGTAAGTGTTTCTAGGCTATTAGGAGTAGTGTAAATGGTGGGATAAGGTTGATAGGACTAGAGCAAATTGGGACCTTTGTCTCAATTGGGGTTTTAGCTTGACTATACTTAAACATTAGATAGTTGTTGACTGTACTCTATTTTTTGTTCAATAAAATGGTGGGTTAAAATAAAAAATATAAAAAAATTATACCATTAATTGTCTTAGGTTGGCGTATGCATTACCAATGGACCCCGTTCCTCATCGAAGAAAATGGGATAGTGTTGTTCCAAAAGTTGTCAAAAGTATTGTTGTATTGCCACTTGTAATTAAGAACAACAATGGAAGACGGAAGATCAAATAACGAATTCCATACCAATGAGAGGAGATTGTTCGCAACCGTTGGGGTCGTTGTAGGCAGACATGGCACAACAAACAAACTTGCACAAGCAACAAGTATGTTCCCCTGCACCCGCTTGACAAATCTCATTAGGTGTTTTAGGCTTTTATTTATAATATATTACGTGTTGCTTAAGGACAATAAAGCATGTATGAATGATAAATATTTTAAGTCATTTTATTTATAAACTGTTTATGTTATTATTACGATTTGTTGTTTTAAGTAGAACTAGAACGCAAATAAAACCAGATATAAACACCACAAATTAATAAAGAACACAGTATTTGCTTCGCTAAAATCCGAAGCTAATCCGAGGAGGATAGTGCAATAGCTTCAGAATGGCTTCGGATCCTGTCCGTGGAAAAAATGTTGTCGCCATTTTAGCATCCGAAGCCATTCTGACTCCAAAGTTATCTAAAGCCTTTCTGAAGCTAGATTTTATATTAATTTCTTTTGACATTAATTTAATGATGAAGCCAATCCGAAGCCGACATCTGAAGCCATTCTGAATCTAAGGGTAAACATGATTAAATTAAAAGTAACCTTGTTAGCCTTAATTGTTAAATCCCAAGCTTTTCCAAAGCCAAAATGAAATTGGGAATCCGAAGCCAATCTGAAGCTTTTACAAGAAATGATTAAATTAACACTAAGCTATATTAGTACTAATAAGTCACTCATGTCTTTCCGAAGCCAATCTGAAGCTTACTAAGAAATGATTAAATAAATAATTAATTTTTTGGGAATTAGAAAACCCACGCCAATCCGTAGCATATGTCCCACGCCAATGCAAAGGAAATTCCTTTATCATAATTTTGGTATCCGAAGCCAATCCGAAGTCATTCTGTATGAAGGCTGAAGCCAATCCGAAACCATATCCTTCAAACAAGAAAAAAGTAGCAGCCTGGTTTCTGCAATATATGCAATAATCCAGGCTGCTATGTGTATGAAATGCAACCCTCAACCAACCAAAACACATCCGAAACACAAAAACAATGAGAATACAATATCTAAAACACATATACATACAATATAATTATACATTTAAAATACAAACACAAGTAACAATTCAAAAAACTTTAAGATTAGAATAATAAAAGAATTGAAATTGAAAATGAAATGGTTACCTCTTTATTACCATTTTGTGAATTAGCCTACAAAATGAAAATGAATTAAAGATTAGTATTGAACAAAAATGAAATATAAAAGTTAGATAAATATATGATTTTAGAGACAAGGTGGAACAAAACTTGAAATGGATTGAAATGGTGCATAAATAGGCAAAAATGTGATAATTCATATCTGTTCAAAGCCAATCCGAAGCCAGTTTGTATTTTTGGGAAAAATCTGAAGCTACAAGTTCAAAATCCGAAGCCAATACAAAGCTTTTATTTCAGAATCCGAAGCCATTCCGAAGCCATCTGTCCTATGTCATTCCGACTCTAAATATGCATTCTAAGAACAACAAGAAACAGTTTCTTAACGAAACTCCATGTGTAATGCTGCAAATACAACAACACAATTCACACCACAGTTTTCTAACTCAATGTTAATATACAACAATAAATAATTCATACAAAATTCAATATTGTATACATTAAACATTTGTCATTCATAGTTCAAATAATACACTAATCGTCATCGTCAACACTCGAGTCGTCATATTCATCTGAATAGTGCGACTCGTAATTCGAACCATCTGCATATGGGTCCAAAACATGTTCTTCATCTTTTACAATGTCATAAAGTCCTTCTTCAACAACGTCGACATGAATGATTGGATTAACACCAACCGGGGGTGGTTATTGCTCCTCTTGGAAAATATCTTTGGTATTCAAATATTTAGGATCGACGTTCGGCATTTGGGTTCAATAAACTCGGCTTCTAGCATTCGATTTCATTGCGACCCACCATTGCTTATGTTCCCAGTTGGCAGAGACATAATGGAGACAGTACACTTGTTGTGCCTAGTGCTGTTCGTGGGCCGGGTAACCCGAGAACCAACCCGGTTATACCCGACCCAAGTATCCAACCGATAGCTTAACGGACCGGGACTGGTCCTCATTTTTGGACCGAGATCCGAAATGGATCCGGTCCAAGATCCGTTAGGGTATACAATAACTAAAATATAAATAAAATCCCCACCCCTTTGCCCTCACGCCTCCAGTTGTTTGAGACCATGTTCTCTCATCTCTATCTCTTATCCTCCATGTTCTCTCATCTCTGTCTCTCTCCTCCATGTTCTCTGCAAGTTGCAACTTCCTATTATTGTTGATGATTATGAATCCATTCTTCTCATCAACTCTCAATCGACTTCAAATATTTCATCGATCGAAATTGCTAATTGATTCTATATATCGATTTGAAGCGATTTCGAGTGCGTCGAGTTGAATATGTTGTGATTCTTGTGGTTGGTGTCGCTCTTGTTGTGCATGGTAAAGGCCATGATGATTTTTTTTTCAAATATAAGCCTCAATCGATTTCTATTTCGATTGAATCTGGTGCGGTCCTTGTATGTGCGTTTTTTGATTTGTTAAACTTGATTCTTGGTAATTGTATGGATTGTATCTGAGCTTCAATTGTTTGAGCTTCAATTGTTATTATCGATTACAATTCGGGGTGAAGGTGATGATGATTCATATTGAATCTGAGCCTCAATAATTGTGAATCTCCACTTTTTTTCTTCTCTCCTTGATTTTTGTATTTTTTAGGTTTTTCAATCTAGGATTTCTTATCTGTCCGGACCGGGTACCCGCCCGTTAGTGACCGGTTCCGGCTCTAGTTTTTGGACCGAGAAAGTTATCAGACTGGTCCGGGTAGGACCGATACTGTAGCGGTCCTGTTCCCGGGAATGTCGATACCCGGACCTGTCCGGATCGATAACAGCACTAGTTGTGCCTGCGATGTTAGGATGAACGTGTCATCCTTAGAAACTCTACTGTTGTGTTTGATTTAAACCATCCCATTTCTCGGATGCACCTGCATTCACTTACTAGTCTCAAATCAAAAACACTTGAACAGTACGACTTTGTCATACATCAACCCGTATGAGAGCTCCCAAATCTCCTCTATGACACCATAGTAGTCAACATGGTCATCATCTTCATAGCAGGAGCCTTTGACACAAACTCCACTATTGTAAGTGGTATTATTACCATCTCCCTGCTTAATATCAAAGTAGTACCCGTTGACATAGTACCCCTTTTACCTTTTTATCTCATGAGCAGGGCGTCTTGAGAGTGTCTTCAGAATTCCCAGTTTGTCCATATTATCCCGAACGTGCATACAAAACCATGCATCGAAATGATTGGTGACATCATGATTCCTTTCTTCCTCTGTGGAATTGAGATTTAACTCCTTAAGGTAGTCGTGATATGACCTTGGACAATATTGTAATTTGTTCAATTAATTATTAAACTATATAACATTGATTGAATTAATCTTTAAAGACACACTTACCGAAGATGTATTTGTACTGCAGGTATGTTGTAGAGAATATACACATGAGCAGTGTTATATTCTTGAGAATATCTATGTTTAACAACAAATGTGCCCGTCCCGGGTAACAAAACAACGACAAACGACTTGGGTCTTCCGTTGGTTTTGTTGGAATTATGAGATGTTTGACACGTCATAATTAGTGCCCATTGAACAATTTGATTGTTCGAAGTGATTACTTATTTAAGGTTAAGTTCATACGTATATTATTTGTTTGACAATAATATACGAGCTGGGAATGAATTCGAAATACATTAGGGGTCTTGATGGTTTTACTAGGACCCGCTCATGATTTATATGATAGTAAAATACTTGTCGATATTTTATTAACATATGACTAATGTTATTTCGATCCTAGAAGGTCACACACAAACAATGCGCTTGATTTTCAATACGATTGAAACTTCCGGGTTAAAAGTGTAAACGTCAAAGAATAAAGGGGAGGAAATTCCAAAGTGGAATTTCCACCCCATTAACCGTCCAAAAATGATGCATAAGAATGCATTTGACTTTTTGAATTCAAATGCACTAATGCTAGTCTTGAATGGGAGCTTGAAAAAGGGGGAGGTTACATATGGATGTTAATGTGATTAACACCATATTAAGACCACATTTGATGACAATGTTTTTCATCCTTTTTGTACACTTTGTAAGACAAAGAAAAAAAACAGAAAAAGAAAAATACTCCCTCCTTCCTCTAGTTTTTGGCCGAAAATATACACACAAACCAAGAGAAGAAATCGTTTTTCTCTTGGTTCATTCTTGACATATACGCTTCAAGCTCTAGTTGCTTCAAGGGAGGAATCAATCACGCATTGGTGTGGACTAACTAGAGAGAGGAACGGACGTTGCTCTTCCGCTACGCACTCGATCACGCTCGAAGAGGTATACTCGAAACTCGTAGTTAAATGTGAATTTAGAACTTTGTATTCGATCGTTTATACGTTTTTGTATAATTTGATATGCAAAACATGTATAAAATCCCAACAGTGGCATCATGAGCCCGGTACATATGTTCTAATTCACTTTAAATGTCTTGAAATTTGATTTCATGAATTATAATATCATATGTGTATGTTTTGATATCATCAATTAAGGTTGTTGTGCATTATGTGTATTGTGCAATTATGTAATTGTTAAGGCCTGTAAATATTTTTCTAAAATTCTGTAAAAATATGTTTCGAACAGTAGACAAAATTTCGAGACCACTGTAATTTTTCTGGAATTGTTTCGATTTGTTAAGTGCTCGAAATAAATGTTTGAAACAGCCATATGTTCATCCGAACGGATTTGATATACCTTTCGTTTGAACAGTTTTAAGTGCTGTATATATTTTTATAGAATTCTGGAAAAATATTATTCAAACAGTACATTGAATTTCGAGTTTACTGTAATTTTTCTGGAATTGTTTCGATTTGTTAAGTGCTCGAAATAAATGTTTGAAACAGCCATATGTTCATTCGAACGGATTTGATATACCCTTCGTTTGAACAGTTTTAAAGGCTGTATATATTTTTATAAAATTCTGGAAAAATATAAATAAAATATTAGAGTCAATTTCGAGTTTACTGAAATTTTTCTGGAATTTTTTGGATTTCTTAAGTGCTCGAAATTGACATTTGAACAGTCATATGTTCACCCGAACGGATTTGATATACCATTCGGTTGAACAATGTTTTAACGGCTGTATATATTTTTCTAAAATTCTGAAAAAATATAAATCAAATACTAGAATGATTTTCGAGTATACTGTAATTTTTCTGGATTTATTTGGATTTATTAAGTGCTCGAAAATGATTTTTGAATAGCCATGTGTTCATCCGAAAAGTTCGGAACACTATTCGGATGAACAGTGTTTTTCGGATGAACAGTGATTCCGATTTCACTGTTCACGAAACACTGTTCACGACTGTTCACATAATTAAAATGGTCCTAAAATTGTTTTGGATTTTGTTTTATTAATTATTGTAAATATTTTGGCTATTCTAGTATTTTGACTTTTGATTGTCAGAAGAAAATTAATTAAATTATTATAACTTGTATGATAATTTGATTAGATTTTAATGTTACAATATTTTAATTAATAGCACTAATATGATTAGTTGTTAATTTTATTTATATTGGTTATAAATAATATTAAATGCTTATTAATTAAAATTAAAGGCCTTAATTAATTATGTAAAACCTATGAGTCATTGATTTGGTTGTTACATTTGATGTACAATTTATTACATATATGTGTTATAATTGTGTGTACCTTATTTGACATCCTTACATGTTTTAATTGACTTAATTCATGTATTATATATATTTTGATATATTGGATGTTTTATTTTCATTGTGAATGAATGTTGGGATAAGTGATATGATCTGGTTTTTGAAATACAGTCTGCGTACTGTCTTTTATATGACGACTTGTGTCAAAAAGAAATATAGCCTGCGTGCTATTTTATGACGACTTGTGTCACTTTTATTTTATTATTTATTACATTGACCTGCGTGTCAATTATTTATCACCACGTGTGATTGTAATCAATAGAAGACGAAGCCACCGAAGGAACTGAAGGAGGACTGAAGACTTAGTTTAGAATTAAGTCTAGTTTTCTTTTCGGTTTTTAGATCATATCACTAATCCCATTTATTTGCGTTATAATTCTTAATTTTCATGCTCATATGATATATATTCTTGCTTGAGTGAATGTATATATGCATGTATGATCATGATTATATATTTATAACTAATCCTACCTTAAGTCAAGTAATTTGCCATACCTGACCCTAAAGTCGGAATAAGACATACGTATGCATGGACCTGCCAGATTGGCAGACATGACATGTCCTATGACTTGATCCCGATGGAATAATCGAATGATTTCCGATTCAGAATCGGGCTTCGATTGTTCATTCTGACTTTCGTCAGTAGGCTCAGGTTACTTGAACAGTGATTCCCATAATCAGATTTGGGCCTGTTGGCAAAAGTTGTCACCAATGCAATCTTGTAAGATTTTTGGTGACACCGAGAATTATGCCCGGCATAAATGGTGATCATTCACCTACTCACATGATTGGTAGTCGAAATGTTGCGTGCTGCCGTTCGATTATTAATTATCTGAGTTCTCGGATACATTGTGTATTTTAGTAGGATTATGAACACATTGTATGAGTTCAAATATTTTGATATTTTGAATTATCACTATGACATGCTTATCTGAGTTATTTATTCGCCTTTTACCGCTGTAGTTATCATGTCTACGAACGATAAAAACTCTAAGTCTCTCCGCTCCGCTTTGGAGAAATGCAAACTTAATGGTGCTAATTTCCATGACTGGGCTCGCAACTTGAGAATTATTCTCAAGTCTGAGAGAACAGATTATGTGCTCACCACCAAACTTCCTGAGGTCGTTCCCACCGATGAGAATGAGTATTATGTCTATGAACAGCACATGAATGATGCTACAGATGTCCAGTGCTTAATGTTGGCCAACATGGAATCGAATCTTCAGATTCAATTCGAAGAGGTCAACGCTTACGATATGTACCGCCAGCTGGAAAATTTGTTCCAGCGGGAGGCACGCAATGAGAGATACGATACTGTTTGTGCTCTTGTTGACTGTAAGCTAGGCAATGGACAGCCAGCAAGTCCCCATGTCATCAAGATGATAGGGCTGGTCGAAAGACTGGCCTCATTGGGGGCACCCGTCTCTAAGGAGATGTCTGTGGATATCATTCTTAGGTCGCTGCCTGATTCCTTCAGTGGTTTTGTGTTGAACTTTAACATGCACCAATATGACAAGACGTTGTCTGAACTGCATGGTATGATCAACAATGCTGAACAAAACATTAAGAAGGCAAAAGGCACTTCTTCCTCTGTTCTGACCATTCAGAACAAGAAACAGTTCAAGAGGAAGAAAGGTGCCAAAGGCAAGACTAAGGTTGCCCCCCGTGCAACAGCTCCTACTCAAAAGGCATCCAAGAAGGATGCCAAAAGGGAAGACAAGTGTCATTATTGCGGAATAATTGGCCATTGGAAGAGAAACTGCAAGAAGTACCTGGCAGACAAGAAGAGTGGTTTGACCACTACTACTCCGCCAACAGGTATTCATGTTATAACTGATTTACCTTCTGATTCTAATTCTTGGGTGTTAGACACTGGATGTGGTACTCATATTTGTCGAAATATGCAGCACCAGCAGAATAGAAGGAAGCTCACAAGGGATGAAGTGGACCTACGAGTAGGCAATGGTGCAAAAGTTGTAGCTCTTGCTGTAGGAACACTGTCTTTAAATTTACCATCTGGATATTGTATTGTTTTGAATAATGTATTCTATGTTCCTACTTTATGTAGGAACATTATATAAATTTCCTTATTAAATTTGGATGGTTTTTCCGTTACTATTGATAAAAGTGGTTGTTTTATCTCTAAAAATGGAAATGTTTATTGTACTGCATCCCTGCAGAGTGGTCTCTATATCTTGGAAACAAGTGTAGAAACTTATAACATCAGTATGAAAAGGAACAAGCCCAATGACTTGAACCCGACATACTTATGGCATTGCAGACTCGGTCATATAAGTGACAAACGCATTAAAGAGCTCCATGACAATGGAATTCTTACGTCATCTGGTTTTGAATCTTATGACAAATGCGAGTCATGTCTTTTAGGAAAGATGACCAAGTCACCTTTCACTGGTACGAGTGAAAGGGCAAGTGATTTATTGGGAATCATACATACTGATATATGTGGCCCAATGAACACGCCCGCTAGAGGAGGTTTTCCATACTTCATTACCTTCACCGATGACTTCAGCAGATATGGTTACGTATATCTGTTGAAACATAAGAGTGAAGCCTTTGAAAAGTTCAAAGAATTTCAGAAAGAAGTAGAAAACCAACTCGGCAGGACAATCAAGATTCTTCGCTCCGACAGGGGAGGAGAATACTTGAGCCATGACTTCTTGCAACACCTAAGAGAATGTGGTATTGTATCACAACTCACACCTGCTGGTACACCACAACACAATGGTGTCTCCGAAAGGAGAAATCGAACCTTATTAGATATGGTTCGATCAATGATGAGCACATCAGAACTCCCAACTAGTTTTTGGGGTTATGCATTGGAAACTGCCGCTTCCACACTAAACAAATGTCCAACCAAATCAGCACCTAAGACCCCACATGAGATGTGGTTTGGGACTCTTCCCAAACTAGGGTACTTGAGGATTTGGGGATCCGAGGCCTATGTTAAGAAAGTTAACAAAGATAAGCTTGGACCTAAATCCGACAAGTGTTACTTCATTGGTTATCCTAAGGAAACCAAGGGATATTACTTTTATCTCAAACCCGAAAATAAGATTTTCGTGGCTCGTAATCGAACTTTCCTTGAGAAAGAATACATTACAAAGAGATATAAGAGTAATGAGACTCTTGAAATTGTTCAAGAGGGTGATGTAGCAGGTACTAGTACCTTAGCTGAATCACCTCAGGAGGTGGACCCTTCTTATGAAGAAGAGGTTCAACTCGATCCACGGGAAACCGTAGACGAGCCTGCTGATACTCAAAACATCCCTCGGAGATCCGAAAGGTCCCGTCAGGAACCCGATAGATGGTATGGGGAATTTTTCCTGATTGAAAGCGGGGAACCCTCAACTTATGAGGAAGCCATGAAACAACCTGATGCTGATGAATGGCTCCTAGCCATGCAATCCGAGATGGAATCAATGTACCATAATAAAGTATGGACATTGATTGATTTGCCGAGGGGTGATAGACCCATCGAATGCAAATGGGTATTTAAACGAAAGCTTGATAAAGATGGAAATGTCCATGTTTATAAGGCTCGACTTGTGGCTAAAGGTTTCAAACAGATTCATGGTATCGACTATGATGAAACTTTTTCTCCAGTCGTTAAGTTTAAATCCATTCGGATTATCTTAGCCATTGCCGCATACTACGATTATGAAATTTGGCAAATGGATGTGAAGACAGCTTTCCTTAACGGGAAACTAGAAGAGGATGTGTACATGACACAACCTCCTGGATTCACAAGCTCGAAAGAGCCTAAGAAAGTATGCAAACTTCAAAGATCTATTTATGGTCTGAAGCAAGCATCTAGGAGTTGGAATCTTCGCTTCAATGAATCAATCAAAGAGTTTGGATTCATTCGATGTGAAGAAGATTCTTGTGTATACAAGAAGGTTAGTGGGAGCAACATTGCATTTGTCGTGCTATATGTAGACGACATTCTTCTCATAGGAAACGACATACCCATGCTTGAATCAGTCAAGGCATGGTTGTGCAAATGTTTCTCTATGAAAGACCTAGGAGAGGCTCAGTACATTCTTGGAATTAAGATCCATAGGGAACGATCTAAGAGACTCATTGGACTGAGTCAAAACACTTATATTGATAAGGTATTACTTAGATTCCATATGGAAAATTCCAAGAAAGGTAATCTCCCTATGAGACATGGCATTTCTATTAGTCGTGCTGACAGTCCCACAGACAGCATCGAAATAGAGAAGATGAACAAGATCCCTTATGCCTCAGCCATAGGATCTATCATGTATGCCATGCTTTGTACACGACCTGACGTTTCTTACGCTTTGAGTGTAACAAGTCGTTATCAATCGTGTCCAGGACAAGAGCACTGGAAGGCCGTAAAGGCCGTTCTTAAGTATTTGAGAAATACTAAAGACATGTGTCTTGTCTATGGGGGAGATAAAGAGTTACAGGTTGTAGGCTACACCGATGCGAGCTTTCAAACCGACAAAGATGATTCTAGATCTCAGTCTGGTTATGTGTTTTGCATCAATGGTGGCGCAGTGTCTTGGTGCAGTAGCAAGCAAGGCACTGTGGCTGATTCTACGACAGAGGCAGAATATGTTGCAGCATCTGAAGCTGCAAAGGAAGCATGCTGGATCAAGAAGTTTGTGAGTGAGCTTGGTGTTGTACCTAGCATTGACGAGCCAGTAGTGTTATACTGTGATAACACTGGTGCAATTGCTCAAGCCAAGGAACCAAGATCACATCACCGCTCCAAGCATGTGCTCAGAAAGTATCACATCATTCGTGACATCACGGAACGAGGCGATGTGAGTGTATGCAAGATACATACAGACGATAACCTGGCCGACCCATTGACCAAACCTTTGCCTCAGAGCAAACATGACAAGCACGTATCTGGTGCAGGACTTAGATATATGCTTGAATGGCGTTAGGTTTAGTGGGAGCTGTATTGTCTGTATTTTGTCATAGTTTAGTCCTGATAAGATTATGTTGAATAATTGATTCAAATATATGTATGTTTATTTTCAGTTTTACTGTCTTTCATACATATATCTTTATTTTGATTCCATTGTTATCCATGGCTTCTAGAGAGGTCTTTGGGGTTGAGGATCCCAAATGAGAAACCCTCTACTAAGCCTAGAAGCAAGGGGATAACTTATCTCTGATCAAATGTTCACTGATTGGAATCGAACATTGTAATGATCAGCATGCACATGATTGTCTTGGTCACGTTTCTTAGACAAGAAAGGGAGTAAGTGTACTCTAGTCATGTACATGGGTATATATCTTGGAACTAGTCCAAGCTATGATACTGGATTCGACCGCCATGAGAACTTAGAAGATGACATATCTGTGCCCTAAGTGTTTCTCATCGAACTTATGTTAAATGGTGATTCTTAGACCTGTATGGCAGGAATGCGTTAGCATGAGACTTGCGTGTCTTGACTATGTAAATCGTCTCCTGTAGAAGGGAGGCTATAAAGGCATATGTTGGGCATACTTGGAACATGTTGGTACATTGGTTGTACATCAGAGGGGATTCGCACAAATCGGTTATGTCGATTGATTCATAAAATCTCGGTAGATTAATGGTGATTAAGATGGCCATCTCCAGTAGCAGTACTGGGTATCACATTAATTCTATGTATCCGAGACAGTACAGGTGCAAGAGTATGGTGACACATATCTTACCATAGCTTGACTGTGAGAATCGCGATGCGAAAGAATCACTTCACAAGTAATCGTCCAAGGGCAAGTGGGAGTGTTGGAATTATGAGATGTTTGACACGTCATAATTAGTGCCCATTGAACAATTTGATTGTTCGAAGTGATTACTTATTTAAGGTTAAGTTCATACGTATATTATTTGTTTGACAATAATATACGAGCTGGGAATGAATTCGAAATACATTAGGGGTCTTGATGGTTTTACTAGGACCCGCTCATGATTTATATGATAGTAAAATACTTGTCGATATTTTATTAACATATGACTAATGTTATTTCGATCCTAGAAGGTCACACACAAACAATGCGCTTGATTTTCAATACGATTGAAACTTCCGGGTTAAAAGTGTAAACGTCAAAGAATAAAGGGGAGGAAATTCCAAAGTGGAATTTCCACCCCATTAACCGTCCAAAAATGATGCATAAGAATGCATTTGACTTTTTGAATTCAAATGCACTAATGCTAGTCTTGAATGGGAGCTTGAAAAAGGGGGAGGTTACATATGGATGTTAATGTGATTAACACCATATTAAGACCACATTTGATGACAATGTTTTTCATCCTTTTTGTACACTTTGTAAGACAAAGAAAAAAAACAGAAAAAGAAAAATACTCCCTCCTTCCTCTAGTTTTTGGCCGAAAATATACACACAAACCAAGAGAAGAAATCGTTTTTCTCTTGGTTCATTCTTGACATATACGCTTCAAGCTCTAGTTGCTTCAAGGGAGGAATCAATCACGCATTGGTGTGGACTAACTAGAGAGAGGAACGGACGTTGCTCTTCCGCTACGCACTCGATCACGCTCGAAGAGGTATACTCGAAACTCGTAGTTAAATGTGAATTTAGAACTTTGTATTCGATCGTTTATACGTTTTTGTATAATTTGATATGCAAAACATGTATAAAATCCCAACAGGTTTGGCACATCGTGCCTCCTAGGCCGTGCTAGGTCGGTTTTTATTCCCTCATCGGAGTACATGGAACAGAAGTTAGAAACCTCTTTGACTAAATATGCCTCGCATATTGAACCTTCTACACGTGCCTTTTGCCTTACAATTTTCTTCAATCCCCTTAGGAACCTGGAAACATTAATAAATGAGTTAAATAAATAAACAATTCCAAAAGGTCGAAGATTCATAAGGCATATGAGTCGGTAGATGCTCCATAACGTCGAAGAACGCATGTGAAAATATCTTCTCCATCTTGCAAATTATCTCAACAATGTCGCGGCCTAGTTGTTCCACATGTTCCACATTCAGAGTAGTTGTTGAAATATCTCGGAAGAAATAACACCACTCTGTAATGGTTTCCATATGGAAATTGGCAATACATGACGGAGAGCTACCAGAAGTAAGCGCTGCACAATAATATTGATGTCGTGGCTCTTGAGTCCAGTAAAATTCAAATTTCGTGCACATCTCGCAATGTTAGAAGCATATCCATCGGGTAATTGAAGACGCTCCAACCAATGCCTAATATCCTTTTGTTGCATGGTGTTACAAGTGTAAGCCACTTTTGGTTTCGCTTTCTTGCCCTCAACAACATCAACCATATGTAAATCTGGTGTCGAACAATGAATCGCCAGATCAATCCTTTCCCGTTCATTGTCTTTTGTTTTTCTTGTAACTTCCATTACCGTATGTAATAGATTTTCCCCATTATTTTTTTAGTATGCACGAAGTCGATGGCGTGTCTGATTTTTTGTGTGGACCAATTACTCAACTCCCAAAATATACTATTCTTGCACCAGTTGTGCTGGACATTATAACCAGGCAATCTAGGTTCAGCTAATTTGTTTTTGCAAACTCATCGTGGTCCAATGTAGACACCAATTGTTAAATCGGCTCTCTAAAAAGTCGCTCTTCCTGTATCGCTCGACAAGTACGATCACTCACAAACCCTGCAAACCATTTAGATTGAAATAAGTATTTGCTAAGTCACTTATTAATTAAACGAAGTTAGAAAGTATGTTGTTCAAATAAATTTTGGAAGACTAGCTGGGAGGAATACCTGTTTTTTGCATCCTATATGGATGACGAGGTGGAATGAATACCATGTGACAATCAAACCAAGATTGTTTCCGACCAGCTTGTAGTCGAAATGCCAAAGTGTCCCCCATACAATACGGACATGCTAACCTCCCAAGGGTACTCCAACCAGATAACATGCCATATGCAGGAAAATCGGAGATCGTCCACATCAATGCAACTCACATGTTGAACTTTTGTTCCCTAGAAGCATCGAACGTCTCTACACACTGTTCCACACGTCTTTCAACTCGTCAATCAAGGGTCTGAGGAAAACATCAATGTCTTTCCCAGGATTCTTTGGTTCAGGTATAATCAGAAATATGAACAGGTATGGCTCCTTCATGCACAATCTTGGGGTAAATTATATACACAAATGATCACTAGCCAACAACAATATTGCCGCCGAAACTTACCAAATGGGCTGAAATCATCCGAACACAATCCGATGCGAACATTCCTGGGGTCTGCTGCGCATCAGGGTACGAGGCATGAAGTTGCTTCCACGCCTGTCCATCCCTCGGATGCGTCATCCATCCGGCATCAGTCGGAGTCCGGTAGTGCCATGTCATATCGCCGGTTGTATTCCTCGACATGTACAGCCTCTGTAGGAGCGGAGCTAAAGGTAAGTATATCAAAACCTTGCGTGCATCAATTTTCTGTTTAGGCAAAAACAAATGACTCAATAGTCTTTTTGCCTCATAAAAATCATTTGGTATGAATTCTCCCTTGTTGGGGTGCAACGCTTGATTAAGGAAACCCATCGTTGAAAATATTCTTGCGCTATTGCGACTCCGACTTTAAACTTACCAACTTAGTTGTCATTGATAACTTTGTAAACTCCGTGCACCCATCCCACAATGGTTGGTTTACATCCCCAAGATGTTGTAGTATGCTCTGGCTTCTGCATTTGGGTCTTCTGTAATATCATCCTGATGTTCGTTAGAGCATCCCCAAATTCAAAAACCGTCTTAGCACTACGCAAATTTAAACCATCTTCGATCAAATGCATATACCAATTATCAATAACAAGAGAATAACTCCCTACATCTCCATCATATACAACATTTTGAGGAGTCATAATTTTGCGGAATTGAATAATTTTGAGGAGCATAAAAATCCTCGCCATGAAACAGCCACTGATAGTAATCTTCAACAAAACCATGAGAAATCACATGAAATTCAATTGTACTACTATCATACACATTATCATTTCGACATCTCTTACACGGGCACCGTACACCAACTAATCAATTGCCACGGAATGATTTTTAGCAACATTCATAGATCCCATTAAACCAAAAACATATTCATTCGACAACTGACCATTATGACCATAACGATTACGGTACATCCAAGAACGATCTTCAGAAATTTTTTCCCAACAATTATTTCCACAAAATTTATGAATAATGAAGCAAACTATACAATCATAATGCAAAAGGTAACCATACCTTGACCATATAACCGAATTTAGCCAAATCGTTGCGATTTGAGCTTCGAATATCACTACAAGAAAAAGAGGCATCAACAAGGGACAAATCCGTCGCATATTCCGACGCTCATGGCCTTTTGCGAGGGATTTGCAATCAAATTTGTCCGAGGAAAATATGGGGTCGCTAAATTTGTTGTCATCGCAGACTCGTTGCTAAACTAATTTATGTAACGGATGTTGCAATGGAAGTGATCCGATGCTGTGACGTGCTCAAAACACGGATTAGTAGTCATGTTCCTTGCTAGTTTGTATGGGTTCTGCAACAGATATGCGTTGGAATTTTTTTGCAATGATTTACACTCCGACTCTAATATATCGCTAGTTTCCGTGGCTAATCTGTGGCAGAATTGCGTGTGATTTGCGAAGGACTATTTTGCCATGGATGCATCCTTACAAATCCGTTGCAAAACTAGCCTCGGATATTAAAAAAAAAAAATCATTTTTTGTACTATTTTCAAAGAAATAATACAAAAAATGATTATTTATTTATTTATTTATTTATCCGTAGGCAGCATATAAGTTCTAATTTCTAAATCAATATTGAATACTCCTACACTGATAATGACAAATAACTTACAGTAAAATGTGAATAATTAAAGAGTACAATTTAATAAGTTACAGTAAAAAAAGAGCCACAAGAAAGCCCAACCCTTACACATGATAAAAAGCTTCCCTTCCCCAAAACCTAATCTGGAAATAAACCCGAAATCTCAAATGAAGAAGGCAAATCGAGCTTCGCAAAAAAGCTAGAACAAATATTATCCCGAATTACTTGAGCTTCGAAAAGAAACCATAGCCAGAAGAGATTGAGTTGTAGAGATCCAGCCACATGTGACCACGGAAGGAGCCCGAGACTCGGCTTGAAGATGAGATTTGCAGCTCTTATCCCAAAGCAAGTTGTCCCTTTGATGTCAAGTTTCCCAAACGCAGACCAGCCATAATCGAAACTTATGAAGAGGTAGAGTTCAATTTGTGATAATTTCAGTATAGGATCAAGAAATATATGCATGTCATCTGATCTCTATGTGTATACTAATTAATGGATATTGCTAACTTTAGGGAGAGCGAGTCCAATTGGAACTCTGTAAAAATGAAAATTAAGTATGAGTAGTAACAAACTATATTAACACTATATATAACAAAATATGGAGTCATGCATAACTGGGTGGTTATGGGTGGTTATGAGAATAGTGATTATTCACAAATGGAGTAGTGCATATCCTTTTTTCGTGGGCGTTTAGATGCACGTTATTAACTCAACCATATGTGATGGATTATTAATTAGTATCATTAACTTCCTTGGATCTGTGTTGTACTTGTGCTCTTAATGAAATATATTTTTTTATACTCCAATTCATTACATTATTTTATAAGATTTATTCAATATGGACTCTTCAAATTCATACCATAATAACGTGATTGAAGAATCTATTGAAAAACATGTTGGGAACAAATATGAAGAATTGCCACTATATGTTTCTGATTCGGGTTCGGATGATAATGGTTCAGAAAAGAAGATAGTTATAAGACCAAAGAATCGTAGAATTGTTGCTTCTTTCAATGTTTCATCCGACTTAGTTAGTAATATATCTTCAAGGAAGGTACAGGTTTCTTAAATTCTTCTAATATTTTTAACCAGTGACTTATCTATTTTTTAATTTCAATTTAATATGCAGCTTCAACATTCCCAATTTGATTTGAATAAGTTATCAGAAGAAGAGAAGGAAGAGGAACAAAAAGAAATATGTTTACGAGAGAATGCAATGCGTTGCGCGTTGATTTGAACAAGCAACCAATTGATATAGGCGAATTACATCCCAATTTAGAGATTGAAGATGTAATAGTATCGATGTTAAAAATAATTTATCCTTATCATTATTAGATGTTGAATTAATAAAATGAACATTTGGTACTTCTTTGGGTTCTCGCTTTATGTGTTTGCAATGTAAAGTATGAATTTCGTTTATGAAAACTTTATTCGTTTGTTAATATGAAGTAACAATGAAATACAATTACAAATTACTCTAGACTATTACGCCCAAAAATATCACATGAAAACTTTTTATTATTTCAATTAATATTTAAATAAAATAATTAAATAATAAGTTCATATATAGTACAATCACAATTCACATGAATAATGTTCATAGTAATATGAGCTAAATGATACTGTTGATATCTAAATTTGTTTTGTACTACGATCAATTAATGAACAACAAAATTAGTTATGCTTTCCTAAATAAATGCCATTTTTAATATTATCATTTATTCATCATTTAATCTTTTGGATAAAGCAATGTAAAGTAATTATAATATATTTGTAACGGATCTGCGATGGACTATTTACGATGTATTAATTTCTCATGCAATTGCGTTACTGTTTTTGGAGGGAATGTTTTCCTTCAAAAATTAGCAAGCGATTATCAACGATATTGCGATATAAAAATTAGCAAGCGACAAAACATCGCAATTACGTATCAGATTATGTTACATCCAAATTCGTTACTGTTTCCTTTCTAATCCCTTTCTAATTAGTATAGGAATTTGCAATACAAAGATTTTCCGTCTCTGATACCTTTTTTCTAGTAGTGTATGTGAATTTCATCTAAAATTGTGTTGGTTCGAGTGGGTTATGTAATATTAACAACTTGAATTATGTTTTCCTTTTTGTGGGATGATTATGTAATATTAACAACTTGGTAATAAATTTAAGATTACGGGAAAACTAACATTTACTGATAACAAGTTTGGCAAATAACAACATAATCACATGATAAAAACATGTTTGTCAAAACAATCCATAAACAATATATACATATAAACAATCTAAAAATGTCTACTGAGAATCAGTCTGGGTGGGGGGGTAGGTCATCAACTACTGGCGGTGCTAATTCGCAGGAGTCGGGGGGAAATGCTGGGGGGGGGGGTGGGTGGCTGCTGAGCAAAAGTCGGGGGGAAAGACTGGGTGAAAGCTGCTGGGCAGTCCTGGTGGGCGACAACCGGCGGTGTGAAAGATGTCGTCGCCTACACCGGTGTGCTCACGCCGAGCTGCATACTCCTCATCAATCCCGTCGCAGTGAAACTCTAGACAGATGAGAAACTACCAGCATACCCGGGAATGGGGTTTGTTGGCTGCACCGGGGGTCGGTTCCCGACCAACTACATCACCAACGCCTTCATTTGCTCCATCTCTAAAGTTAGAAATCCAATCTTTGTTGCATCCTCTTCACGCTTCCTCCTCAATTTCTGAACCTCTTCAAACGAAACTGCAGGTCCTCTCGATGATCCAAGTGCGTCAACAAATATCCCCGGGGCAGAAGAACCGCTCCATATACCAAGGACCTGGCCCTTCGCCAACCATCTCTTCGCTACTTTTGTCCCCAACCATAATTCCCTTACCAAGGGACCCGCTCTCGGGTTGGCATCCGGCCCGTACCTCTCCTTGTATGCCGCCTCATACTAGTCCTGCAATATTCAAACATTCACGATTACTTCTTAACATCAGACTGGAAACAATTAATATAAACGTTTTATTATTTCCAGCTTACAGCGGCAGGGATGGTCTTCGCGTCGTAAACCTCCCCAGTCGGCTCCCCCGTGACTTTGTCCTTCTTCCGGTAGATATCATGTATGATATCCAAAGGGAAAATACTAATTCAAAAATTTTAAACTAATTGTATGAACTAAATAAAAGGAAAACTTACATGCTCATAAACTCGAGTCTTCAACCCCATAGATCCATAGGGGTGTGTGGCCATCTAAGGAGAGGAGACCGTTCGCAACCGTTGCTGTCGTTGCAGGCAAACGGGGCACAACAAACAAACTTGCACAACCAACGAATATGTTCCCGTGCACCCGCTTCACAGATCTCATTAGGTGTTTTTATTTATAATGTATTACGTGTTGTTTAAGGACAATAAAATGTGTACGAATGATAAATATTTTAAGTCGTTTTATTTATAAACCATTTATCTTATTATTACGATTTGTTGTTTAACTAGAACTATAACACAAAATAAAACCAAATATAAACACCACATGCAAAACACTTGATAACAATAGAAAACGCAGTTTAACACTACTAAAAACTTGTAAATACAGTTTAACACTGGTAAACGCTAAAATTAAATATCAAACAATGAAGGCATAATATCCAAAAGTATTGCTACAGATTCATAAGTGTGTGGACATTGTTATTTATATACATTGGTAGCTAGGTGTTGGACTCTACTGAACAAATTCACAAAAAATATTGCTTCTACTCAGCTGCTTTAATTATAGAGTTCAAGTATCATCGTGATCATATTCTTAATCAAATACTTAAAACTCAATAAACTCTTATCAATATCATATTCATCATGAATCAATAGCATATAAACAAAACTGATATAACAAATAGGATACTAACCTTAAAGCTTTCATTGTCAAGATAACAAACATATAGGGTATTTCTCCGCTATTTCTCTTTCATGCATTTAATCAAACACCTTATAAGTGTTGTTGACAAAAGGCTATAATAAAAAGAATGTCATAGTATTTCCAATTAGATTCACAAAATTAAATGATTGTTACCCAACTAATTAACTAATAAGAAGAAAATTACAATTAATCAATTAATTGTTACCTGCTAGTAGAGGCAGAGTTAGCGATAAGATGAGTGAGGGTAAAGAAACATCAACTGTAGAAGTCCAAAATGAAGTAGGGAGAAACTCACCTATATACTCTATCTCTAAATAATTTGGGACATTAGAGGTAGCAGAGAAGAGATGCTGGTCAAAGTTGCAACAACAGAGAAGGAAACCATCTCTCATGGTATCTAATCTCTCAAAGCCAAGTGCCTATGTTTGTCTTTATGAACTACTTCCACAATTCTTCAGCCAAGAAGTCTAACAGGCCAGATTATATTGTCTGAATTTAAGAGCTCATCACAACCTCTATCTTCTACATAACAAATAACAAATAACTCTCTGCTAAAGACTGTAATAAGGAATTGAATTACCCTCATTAATGCCGTGAAAAACGGTCTGCCTCACAAATCATAAGTTGCCAAATTTATAGCAGAGGCAATCGTATCCTAAGGACTCTAATAGGGAATGCATTAGTGGAAGCTGCAAGTGGGTGTAAGATGAATCTAATGAGACCAAATAAAAGTAAGGGCAAGGGCCAAAAACGGATATCAACCACAAAGTCAACAAAACGGCAAAAAACGGAAAAAAAATTGACGACGACGAAGGATCAACAACAACCTTTATATATAAGGGTCAAATAAGATATACATTGTTCAACATTAGATCTAACAAAAATTGACGAGGATACAAAATTTGATCTAAATGGAAGGAATGTCGCTATAAGAGTCGCAAAAGTATATATATCCATAAGTTACTAATATTAAGTTGTTCCTAGCTGAGAGATATTGCTTCCAAAAGTGTTCCTAGCTGAGAGATATTAACCGTTGGCCCGTTATTGAACCATTTGGACCCACTCTTGTAGGCTTGGGAGGTTATGGGTCGACCAGAGAATACCAACGGTTAATAAAGATGTTAAACGGGCCAGGGACTTACGGGCCGTCCGGGGGCTTGGCCTGTTAGCCCGCCCCAGGCCTCAGCCCATTATTAAATGGGCCAAATACGGGCCCAGCTTTACGCCCAAGGCCCTACATTTGATTTGAACCTTGGTTGCCAAGGTAAATATGTATGTAGTAATCATTCTGTCAAATTAATTACTTGGTTCATTTTTTTATTATAATTAATAATATTATCTATTATCTAAACAAAATCATAACATGCATCAAATATATTATTCTTTACAACAATAAACGTAGTTTAGTGTTACATTACATATTATTTAATAGTATGACAAATTATTTTTGAATATTCTTATAAAATTGTTTAATGTTAGATATTATTAAAAATACAAGATGTATTACTATATTAATCTTTAAATAGTAAAAGTATATTTGTCATTATAAACTATTTCATGAAATGTTGATATAGTTCAATTTAATATATTACTATAAGCAAAATGATTTTATTTACTATATAATTAAAATATTTTCGGTTCTTTACGGATAAGGATACGAGATGCAATTGTATATTATTTTTAAGCAATTTAAGTTATTTATTGTTTAATAGCATACTATTATAATATTTAAAGTAATAAGTAATAAAATTTATTATATAAAGAATAATGTACCAATGTATTTTATGCTTTATATATACACTTATATAACACTAAGTAATTCTTATGATTCAAATCCAATTAAACTATGTACTAATTTATGAACACATAAATGAAAAAAATGACTCTAGTCTTTTAATTATTTCTTCAAATAGATTTTAATAATTTAAGTATTATTTAAAGAAAAGTAATTCAAAGAAAAAAAAAGAATATTCAAATTTTTGTTCAAACCTCAAACCTTTGAATTTTTCGAACCAAATCGAACTTTAAATTTTTAAGTTCGATCGAACTCGAACCGAATCAAACCTACGAATCTCTAATTTCGACTCGAATCAAAACCTGACGAAGTTCGGTTCACTTACATACCTAGAAGCATCTATAAATCCAACCACTTCACAGCGAGCAACTACCGAAAGAAATTTTTGTAAGGTGCAAAATTGTCATTAACTCTTCCTTTTTTAACTCTTCCAGTGTGTCTATAGTTGAGCACTTGAGCCTAACCTTCTCTTACAGTAGTTTAGCCAATTTTTGAGCAGAAGTTGAAAATTCCTTATCCAATCTACCATATGAGCTATAGATATGCTAACACTTCTACATTCTTGTAACCCTATGTTTTTGCTCAACACTTCAATTTCTCACCACAACTTTTTTTTTCCAATTCCTAACATTGCAAAGTATGATGCATTTTCGTCCAATTTTATATCTTCCTTCAAGAATTCATCGATTTCAAGCAATACCCATGTCGTTTTTTGTTCTAATAATGAAGTATTTGAAGAATTGGACAACACCCAATGGACCAATCAGGAGCTTGGGTTGTTGAACAAGCCATCTCCCAGTCCTCTGGAGGACATTGGGTCTGCGGTAGAATTGGAAACGGAGCCGGTGAGGGTCGATAAAGATGAGGTCTTGGAGCCGTTTTATAAGTTTTTCAAGACTAGTAATGTTCCCGAGGATAGTATCTCCGGGGATAGTGTCTCCGGGGATAGTTGGAGTGAAGAAGAGGGAAGTGAGAGTGGTTTATTGAACAGAGAGAGTGCAAGTGTTGTTGATGTCGAGTATTATGACCCGAAAGCAGGGGATTGTGTGGTGGGAGTGGTGGTTTCGGGTAATAGCAATAAGCTTGATGTGAATGTGGGTGCTGATTTGTTGGGGACAATGTTGACTAAGGAAGTGTTGCCTTTGTATGGCAAGGAGATGGATTATTTGTTATGTGATGTAAAGAAAGACGTCGAAGCTTTTATGGTCAGGGGGAAAATGGGGATTGTGATGAATGAGGAGGCTGTTAGTGAGGAGTCAGGCTCGGGTAAGCCTGTTGTTGAACCTGGAACCGTGTTATTTGCTCAAGTTCTGGGAAGAACATTAAGTGGTAGGCCGCTGCTGTCAACGAGAAGACTGTTTAGGCGTATGGCGTGGCATCGAGTGAGACAGGTTCTTTTCTTAATACCTTTTATATAATTTTCCGTGGGTGCTGGTCTATTATGTTCGGTAATCTCTTACTGGTCTATTCCTTTTTTGATAATAATGGGATAAATCAAAGCCGCTTACTACACTTCCTAGGATTCGTTTCAATTGTGAAGTAGTAAATAGTCTTTGCACTACGTCTGCTGTCAATTGTATGAGCCCTTCTGTCACATTGCTAAGGCTTTTTATAATATCTTTTGTTCGGCCTCATCAGTGTTGTTCTTTTCGATAATCTGGCTTACACTGTGAGCCTTTCTTCTCTGTATGGTCTTTGATTTTTACACTCCAAATTTCATAACCACACTCCACTTTATCACTTTTTAGAAAATTTTATAGAGTAAATTGAAGGATAAAATAGAGAAAAAGGAGTGTGATAATAAACTTTTGGAGTGGAAAAATCAAAACCCCTCTGTATATATACAATATATCAATGTGGAGCAAATGAGAAGTTTCAAAAATATATATTGGCTTCCCTCCGACTCTATTTGTTTTGTGATGAATGTTACTCTCGACCTAATTAGCTTACATGTATCTTCGTTGCCATTGCTGATGCATGCATGAGAAGAAAACAAGCAGTGACTACTGTGTGCTAGCCATCAATTCAAAGATTATATTAGAATGTAATAACTGAATGAAAATGTAGATGTTAATGACTTATGACTTTCTTCTTTAACATGGTTGATCTTTTTGTAAATATATTGAGAAAACCAAATAAAATTTTATTTCTATGTTACAAAGCAAAGTGATAATACGGTGCGAATCTTTAAAAATCTATATAGAAAATTTACAACGGATACTCCACAATCCACCCGCACACCCAATGTAGGTGACTGAACCCAAAAGATGATTCAGGAAAATGGATGTAAAACTCATAGCTTTTCGATGTATTTCTATGGTTGCAGATTCAAAAACTCAATGAACCTATCTTAGTTAGGATAACCGAATGGAACACTGGAGGTCTTCTGTGTAGGATAGAGGTAATCTCGTTGTTCCCATGAATACATCTCTTGTTTTGCATCTTCATCAGCTTTTGTCTTAACATTTGAATTTTATTACAGGGTCTTCGATCTTTCCTTCCTAAAGCTGATCTGATGAATAGAGTTAACAACTTCACTGAATTGAAGGAGAATGTAAACTCAAAACCCTTCATTCATTTCTGATTAATTTAGTTGCAACTATACTTTTTCCCTGTTTGACATTGCAAGATAGGGCTTACTTTTGATTATCTGGAAACCTCAGCTGTAAATATCTCTTGGCGGCAGGCAACAAATAAGTTGTGGATTGCATCTAGCAATTGCCGCATAATTTTAGTAGAAAAAATCTTTTCACTGATCGCAATTCAGTCACATTCATGACAGGTTCACAAATTGCATCACTAGAAAATTATGTGAACATTGTAAAAATAGGAGGTGCACCCATTTAACACTCTCAATGAGTTGGAAATGCCTTATAAAGAGTATCAAGTAGCTCAACGTTAGCTGCGGTTTAAAAATTTAATGTGCTATGTGATTGTGATGTGATAAACTTTTTATGGGCATGGCGGTTGCTTCTGTCCATTGTGCTGCTGTTAATTTGGATTCTTATCAAGCATGGACTTGAATAATTTGGGTCAAGTGAGTTGAGAACGTTTGCCTAGGAATCGGTCTTGCGGATCTCAATCGGCTAGTATGCCCCCAAGTGATGGGGTGTGTGATAATTGATGTTGCTTGGATCGACTTTTGCAGTCACTGTTCAGGGAGTAGGCCTACCCTTCAATCCCAAAACACCTTTTCTCCCCCTTTTTCTTTTCTCTAAGCACCTCATTGCCCTTTTTTTTTTCCTTTTTCTTTGTTCTCCATTTTCTTCTTCAATCTGCTAAACCCTATAATAATCAAGCTACCTTTGGCCTTCCCTCTGGTGCAATAATCTGTATCTATATCTTGATTTTGATTTTTTTTTTTTGTAAATTTGCGATGAGATGAGCTTCGAACCCAAGACCTTCTGGTCTCTAGCAAGAGCCTTTTCCACTAGGCTATTCGATTAACTCTGATTTTGATTATGTTTTAAATATGTTTGTTTAATGTATAATTTAATTTACTCCAAACACTTGAATGCCAAAGTCAGTTGAGTTATAAAGGGTTTAAGTCTTAGTCTTGTAAATAGCATACTCAAAATAGCAAGCTGTTTTTATATTTATAGAAGAAGGTGGAAAGATGTTTATTACTATAATTACATATTGCTTTCTTATTATAGACTAACTCAATAGAATGATTGTTTCTGACTTCTTAACAAAGCGCAGTTTGATATTATAGGTTGGGCGTCAGTTAAGTGTTCTGATTACAAGAATAAATGAAGATACAAATGACTTAATTCTCAGTGAAAAGGAAGCTTGGGTAAGTTGGTTTTGCCAAATGTTTTTACCTTTTGTAAGGCCTTCTGTCAACTTATGTAACCGTGACAGGAATGGTTAAACCTTCGTGAAGGAACACTTCTAGAAGGAACTGTAAGGAAAATATATCCATATGGTGCCCAAATCAGAATAGGTGAAAGTAACCGAAGGTGAGATATGCCTATAATTTCAAAAATTCATACACACAGTCGCTGAATATTCTTATAACAAAATCGCCCTTCATCTCAAGTACATCTGTTTTCATCATCTCCAGTCCATATGTGCATGTATGTGTTGACGAACAGTTTCCTTCATAAACATATGGAGTAATTTTTGTAACATTGACTGCTGGTAGGAATATATTTTTTACTTTACTTAGGAGCACCATTAAAAAGACACGTATTTTGTGTCCCGGTTGTTTTCAAATATGTTCTGATGTATTCTATTTGTAAGTGATGGTGATTTAGGAGTACCACCAAGTTCTTATAGGTTTTCAACATATATGATATTCAGTGTTAGATTGTGACTTTCCTTAATTTTTTCTCAGTGGGTTGCTGCATATCTCGAAAATCACCAATGGTCGCATTACGTCTGTTGGTGACTTGTTAGCCATTAATGAGAAGGTCAAAGTTCTGGTTGTGAAGTCAATGTTCCCTGGCAAAATTTCTCTCAGGTAGATAACCAAATATACTGTGCTTTCAGAACCTTCGATTTACCTCTGTTTGTTAACTTAAGTACTTCTTAATCTATGTCACACTAACTGATGCATAAATACGTCAACAAATAGTGAGGCCTATTACAATTTACAGTTCTAGTTTCAATATTGTCATAGTTAAACACATACTGTGCATTTCCTCCTTACTTGTTATCGGAACACACATTTTAAATATCAACATGCCTTCATTGCGTTGATCTTTGGACTCTTAGTTATCTAAATTCTGAATGCCTGGCTCTAAGAATTGTTTTAAATTCGACTTTTTGAACGTGAGAAAAATAAATTGCTGCTGAAGGACTTGTGTTATGACATGCAGCATTGTAGACCTTGAGAGTCAGCCAGGATTGTTTTTGTCCGACAAGGAGGTACGTACATGACTATATGCAGATAAAGATATAAAACAATTTCCTTTACAAGCTGATTGCAACTACCAATGATGAGAATTCAATTTACATATTCTCATTTTCTCAACAGAAAGTATTTTCTGAAGCTGAGGAGATGGCAGAAAAGTATAGGCAGAAAAACCCCACGGTTTCTGCAATGCGGAAGTTGCATCCCTCACCATCGAATGACCTACCATTTGAAGATGAAGTAAATCTATATGCAAATTGGGACTGGTTCAAGTTTGAATAGGCAAAATGATGTAAAGTTGAATATTAAGACAACACGAGGAGCCGCGAGGCGTGAAGAGTCTTCCTGTTGTACCTCTTTCTTCCTTAGATCCTCCATGTAGTAGATGTGATTTAACTCAAGGTACTTCCATAAAATTACTGTATCATGATCTGACAACTGCCATCAACATAGAGATTTAATCTTAGACCTTTGGCCATCAGAGTCGAACATGTACATATTTGAAGAGTGCGTATCATAGGATCATGGCTTCATATCTCACTGAATAAGATATCATTTTTTTTTGCAAGTGGCACATTCGATCACTCACGTTGATTAAAAGATACCAGGGAATAAGGAATCCTAATCGAACTAATAATGAGATAGACAATCCCACATGGCGATCATAGACATATATATGTTACCGATTAAACGGTGCATTATAATAAAAGATAAATATAGGCTACGGATTAAACATAAGAGAACGCATACTAAGGTTGATCGACAAATGTATCGAGCGAAAGTTACACATGTTCGGGATGCATGGAAGATGTTGGATCCGTGTGTCGCTATGCAAAATGTTTTCTAAGTGTGATAACAAAAAGACATGTAACACGCATTCGAAGTAAACAATTAGCGCATGTAACATGCGCTCGTTAAGGATAAAATTGGAAGAATTTTGTGCCTCGAAAGACTTTGCCTTGGGAAGAGGCTTCATAGATTTGTTTTTGTGAATGCTTACTAAAGTGAACTGGTTCTTCTTAATTGGTACCTGCAAGGCTCTGATCTTGAAGTGGATGATGACCATTTTCTCAGCAATTCCTGATGGAAAAAGAGAAGCAATCTCATACCTTTTAGAAATATAAATAAATTAATGAGGCACTTTTTAAACATTAATCATCATATTTGTTCGGTTTAAATGAAATTGGACTTTTTCCGAAACGTAAGCGACATCAGAAGCCATTTGCCCTTTTAATTATTACATGTCTTTTTAGCCAAAAATTATTTATTTTATTTTTCTGATCTTTTTATTTATCAATTTTTAGTTTTTATTTTTTAAACTCTATAAATAAAGATTAACTTCATGTTACAATATGTATACTCATAACAATATTATAAATAATATTGATTCCAAAATTGATGATATTATATGTAAAATTAAGAATGAAATGAATAAATATGGTGGTTATATATGTAAAATTAAAATGAAAATGAATAAATAAGTGAGTTTGCAACCTCATACCATACGTCTTTTTATAAAATCATTTTTCATCTCCAATTTTTTGACATCGGCCTGGAGCTGATTTGTATAAGCCTACATCGCCAAAGGAAAACATATATCTGAATGGGATACAGAAGAAACTAAAATAACAAGAAAAATAAAAAGCCTAATCACTCGCCCTGTAAACTTTAATTGAATAGTTCCCCAATCCCCATGTAAACTTTCGTTAAGAAGTATCACTATACGAGTGTTTTTCGTGAATAAGACAATAATTTAAAAAATTGATATGTAATAATATTATGGAATCGATGTTTGTATATTGAATAATGATTACATATTTATATAGAAAAATGTTCACCACTACGAGCTAATATAGTCAACTCTAATAATGGTCACTAATGCAGGTAGACATTTAAATCTAATCTAACACTGCGGGTTTATGGGCTAGGGTTACTTGCCCATCAGCCTGACACGCTCCCTCAAACTCGCCAGATAATGTGTATCGAAAGCGTCAGACGATGCGCATATGACTCGCCAGACAATGCTTATCGGACTCGCCAGACAATGCGTATACGACTCGCCAGACAATGCATATCGGACTCGCCAGACAATGGATAATTCATCAATCAATGTTTATGAGGAACACCATTTTTTCTTCAAACATATCAGATTATCGCAAAGTTTATTTTTTTCAACGAGAAAACTATATCTGAAACAAAATAATTAAATAAATTTCAGATTTACTAACAAAAATTATAGAAAAAGAAAATAAAATGTTCTAAATCCAGCCGGTGAGTATCACATAATAGAAAACTCACCGGCAGAGCAGCGGAAGTCGTATTTAGGCCTCAAGAATAGAAAGACTCTTATATCATGTAATAATATTGTGGCATCGATGTTTGTATTATTGAATAATGATTAGTTACATATTTATACATAAATATGCCTACCACTACTGACTAATATAGTCAATGCTAATAATGATCACTAATGCTAATAATGTTCAATAATACAGGTAAACATTTAAATCTAACCTAATACTGCACGCTTATGGGCTCGGATAATTCCTCATCAGCCTAACATGATACTATTTATATGAGTTGCACGAAGTTCTTCGTCATTATGAGACCAAGAAAAAAAATGAGTTTGACCAAGAAAAAAAATGAGTTTGACCAAGAATTGTGATCTTTACATTTTCCTTTGCTTCTTACATATATTCTTTATACAAGTTGGATTCTAATTCTTGTTAATGATATTGTCAAATGTCATAGTGCTTCGTAAATCGTATACTATCATAAACATGTATTAGGAGACTTATTCTCAGCTCAAATATCATCCACCAAAAGACATCTTAAAAGGTAACGTATAGATCGCCGATGGCTCAATAGCCTAGTGGCATCCGGCCCAACCTTTCATGTAAGAGGTCATGGGTTCGAACCTTGTTGGAGACATATTTGTCTCATATTATACTCTAACTTTCTATTAGTTAGCAATTTCTGTATTCATGTTTGTAATATCTTTGTAGTCACAATTCATCGCTAATTATCAAAAAAAAAAAGAAGGTAACGTATAGAAATTTCAACTTGCAAAAAAAACCTCACAATATGACCTTTAGTCGGGTCTTAATCATCATCCGATCGGAATTGAACATTCTAGTTTTCTGATGCCATTCAAGTTGGAGCAACTCTTTCCAAGTTGCCTCCATTTTGGAATTCATATTTGTTAAGATAAACATTTCACATTCGAAGTTGATGTTTTCCCGGGTCAATATATAAGATCTTAAATTATTCCCTTTATTGCCAATTAATTTTAAAGTGGAACCACATAGATTCATAACATGAAAAATATTCTTCATTAAAATGATACTTTTATGATAGAAGAACTAACTACCAATATGCACGTCAAGATTGAAAATCATTCCAGAGAAGTGAATCTTGATTGTGAGATGAAAAATTAGGTGTTTGTGGGTTCTTCTTATGGTGAAGATGGACCCTCTAAACATTTCAATGGAAAGAAAAAAGGCTTCAAGAGATCTTCTAGTCTAAAGCAGGATCGCCTTGCTTTCATTATGAAAAGAATTATGGTTAGAAATGTGATGGGTTTATATAATATGTATACTCGAAATGGAATAATATATTTATTTATATGCATGATAAGAAAATAAAAAATATTATTACACGAGCGCTCTTTTCTCTCTGCGGAGAGATTCTATCTAGATTAATATATACTACACTTTTATCTTTCTAATGTTCTTTTAGAAAATAATTTGTGAGAGTATTTGAAGAAGTGTTGAGTCAATAACTAATACTAATAGATAGAAGGTTCGCATTTATGAGTGTTTTTAAGCGCACGAATGTAGGGAGTATATTTATTATGAATAACATCTTTTCATTTCATGCAAAATGCTTTTGCGATTCTAACACTCCCCCTCAAATGCAGCTTTGCATTTCGAGCTTTTCTTTCAAATTTTGAAATACCTTCATCTTCGATGGCTTCGTAAAGATATCTATTAATTGATCTTCAGTCTGCAATGTAGTAGTTCCACAATCTTGTTATTCACTTGCTCTCGTATGAAATGATATTTAATGAGATATGTTTACTCCGACTATGTGAAACTGGTTTCTTTGCAAGGGATATGGCTGACATGTTATCAAGGTATATAGTAAATTGGTTCTTCCTTTGAATAATATAACTCGCTCAAAATATACTTCAATCATATTGCCTGACATGTACATGCAACTGCAGCCATGTACTCTGCTTCACATGTTAAGAGTGCAACTGTTTGTTGCTTCTTTGATGACCATGAAAAAATCGTTGAGCCAATATTAAAAGCATATCCTGAAGTTCTTTTCCATCATCAATGTATCCACCGTGGTCGCTGTCTGAATATCCAACTAATGTTGCATTCTTAGAGTGTGTGTAAAATAAACCATCATTCAATGTACCTTTGATATATCTCGGGATTCTTTTTTGCCGCAATGAAGTGATCTTGTATAGGAGTTTCCATATATCTACTCACCAAACCTACTGCATACATTATATCCGGACGCGTGAAAGTTAAGTACCTTAAACTTCCAACCAGGCTCTTGAACAATGTTGGATTTACATATCCTTTACTTGAATTAGCTCTGAACTTTATGCATGTTTTTGACAGTGTATAATAAACATCATTTATATATTATTTTTCTTCATTGTTTAAGAAAATCATAATCTTCCCTTTCTTGGTACCGGAACTTTTGATGAATCACCAAAAGTAACTTCTCCGTTCTCTGTGAACAAATCTTGTTGACCACACATGTGATAACTTGCGCCGGTATCAAAATACCAAATATTTTTATGGCATTCTTCATTTCCATTATATGTTATACATATGCCAGATCCAATTTCTTTTTCTTCATCTAGTATTGTAAAATTATTTGTTTCTTTCACTGCATGTGGTGATCAACATTCATAATTGAGATGACCATATTTGTTATAATTATAACATTGAAGCTGCGCCTTATCACGGCGTTGTTAATATCCGCCTCTTTCTTGGCCTCTAAAATGTTGACTTCAACTTGATGGTTGATAGTTATTATTTCTGACCTTCGTTGAATGGTTGCCTTCCACATCTTCGTCGGCTTCGGTAGCCACATCTAAAACCACATCTTCTTCGTGAGAATCTACTACTGCCTTTTATGTCACTAAAGGACATCTTGCTTTGCAAAGCCTTTTCTATATAACTTGTATCATCATACTAATTTATGTTGTTCATGGGCTTGGATAGAACCCACAAGCTCATCAGTCGAAATTGTAGACAGGTCTTTTGATTCTACAATCGAAGTAACAACATAATCAAACTTTCTTGTCAATGACCAAAGAAGCTTTTCCATGACCCTGATGTCATCAAGAGTTTCACCATTTCTTTTCATCTCATTTGATACTGTTTACAAACGAGTCACATATTCACCAATGTTCTCTGAGCTTTTCATCTTTAGATTTTTGAACTCGTCTCGAAGTACTTGGAGTCATACTTTCTTCACTTTATCTACTCCTTGAAACAATCTTTGTAAAAGTTCCCAAGCTTCCTTTGAGGTTTCTGCTTCTGATATTTTTTCAAAGGTTTACTATACACCGGCAAAAACATGGATAAAGTTAAGAGCTAATTCAAGTAAAGGGTATGTAAATTCAACATTGTTCAAGAGTCTGGTAGGAAGTTTAAGGTACTTAATTTTTACGCGTCCGGATATAATGTATGCAGTAGGTTTGGTGAGTAAATATATGGAAACTCCTAAACAAGATCACTACATCGCGGCGAAAAGGATCCTGAGATATATCAAAGGTTGAATGATGTTTTAAAACACACACTCTAAGAATGCAAAACTAGTTGAATATTCAGACAGCGACTACGGTGGAGACATTGATGATGGAAAAATCACTTCAGGATATGCTTTTCATATTGGCTCAACGATTTTTTCATGGTCATCAAAGAAACAACAAACAGTTGCAGCTGCGGGTAAAGCAGAGTACATGGCTGTAGTTGCATGTACATGTCAGACAATATGGTTGAAGTATATTTTGAGCGAGTTATGTTATTCGAAGGAAGAACCAAGTTCTATATACGTTGATAACATGTCAGCCATATCCCTTGCGAAGAACTCAGTTTCACATAGTCGGAGTAAACATATCAACATTAAATATCATTTTATACGAGAACAAGTGAACAACAAGCTTGTGGAACTACTACATTGCAGAACTGAAGATCAATTAACAAATATCTTTACGATGCCATTGACGACGGAGGTATTTCAGAATTTGAAAGAAAAGTTTGGAATGCAAAGCCGCATTTGAGGGGGAGCGTTAGAATCGCAAAAGCGTTTTGCATGAAATGAAAGGATGTTATTCATAATAAATACAATCCCTACATTTGTGCTCTTAAAAACGCTCATGAATGCTAACCTCCTATATATTTGTGACGTTATTGACTCAACACTTTTTTAAATACTCTCACAAATTGTTTTGAATAACAACATTAGAAAGATAAAAGTGTTGTGTATACATATAGATATTCGAATCTCTCCGCAGAGAGAATAGAGCAATAACTCGTGTAATAATATTTTTGTCTTCTTATCACTCGTATAAATAAATATATTATTCTATTTTTCGAGTATATATTATATAAACCCGTCACGTTGGGAAGAAAAAGGCTTCAAGAGATCTTCTAGTCTAAAGAAGGATCGCCTTGTTTCCATTATGAAAAGAATTACTACATTCGTGAGGGGAGGTCGTTAAGCAAGGGCAAATGAGTCGTGAAGAATCCAAACAATGCATGGACTAAATAGTGACCTGACGTGAATATGGCTAAGGTTGAGAATTATATTGTTGCAATGATCATTAAATTCAACATGGCAACCATTGAAGTGACTAGGGATTGGCGGTTTGATTCTAGAGCTATCATTATTCATAATGAAGCGATTCTCATGGATAACAGTGCAAGTGTCATGGTCAAGGAAAAGGAGGTGTGAATATATTCTTCACTAGTGGAAAGAAAGTAACTCCTATAAACGTATTTTATGTGTTAAGAGTTAGGAAATATTTGATTTTTGCTAGTATCTTATGTAAGAGTGGACTCAAAATTATATGCGAATTTGTCATAATTGTAATCACAAAAGATGGGATGTTAGTTCTAAATATTAAAAGAATCAACTCTCTATTAATGAAGTTAATAGTTATGTTTACTTGATTGATTCTTTTAATACTTGGCATGCTAGGCTATGACATGTTAATAAAAGATATCTATTTTATGACTAAACATGATTACTTGAATAAATGAGAATGACACTGAGAAGTATGTGTGAGGGCTTAAATGCCTAAGAAACCTTTTAAAAAGGTTCAAAGAAAAACTAAGCTACTAGAACTTTTGTATTCGGCATGAATTCGATGGATTGTATACTAGGAATGATCAAAGGTATTTCGTAATCTTTATTGATGACCATTCAAGGTATACATATGTCTATCTATTAAGGAGTAAGGATGAAGCCTTTGAGAAATTCAAAGACTACAAAAGGCTAGTAGAAAATCAAAACGAGAATTTTTCAGATGAAAGTCCCGATGGCATTGTTTCAACAAATTGAATATTTAAAAAGCTATTTTTCAAATGCTAACGGTTGATTGATGATATTTGGCGTCAAGACAAATGTCTAATTTCATAATTTTTTATTATATTTAGTGCATCTAATGAATGACACATGTCTTGTATCATGAAAAAAGCTAGACAATCAATCTACATACAAACTTAAGAAAAGAAGAAAGAAACTAACATAACAATTTTTTTAAAAAACTATCTTCTCCTTGTTCGCTCTATACTAATAAATTTTCAGCAAATCATACAAGTAGTATCAACATTATTTAACATCTTTATCTTGACCACAAAGAATATTCTTGTAGAGGAAGTTATTCTTTATGAAAGTTCTCGGGAGAACAATTCAAAAAATTCTTGTTTTGTAGTTAAGTACTTAATTTTCTAGTGTAAGATAACATTCTTTGTGCTTTATAATTTGAAATATTGTCCATTGTTTAGCTGTTTTCACTCTGGTTATAGAAAAATCCTCAGTAATTAATTGATAATTTTTAAATAGAAATAACTTCCTATTTAGTTTGGGTCTTGCTTGAAAGTAATATTATTTAAAAGAAACATAATCTTGGAGTAGAGTGATAAACCGATGAATTCAAGTCCCCTGACCATCTAAGGCACGCCCCTCGATGTACCTCCTCAAGACTTTCCAGGATAGCGAACGACGAATCCATTAAGGTTGCAGTTCAACTTTTTTATTTATTAAAAAGGTATCATACAATTAATGATGAAAAGAATATAGTGTAAACAGAATAATAAAAAGGAGTCATATACAAACCTGCTTTTTAGCTCTTGATCTCGCAGCAGACTCACGATTCTTGATCATCCGTTTCTGTCTCTTCTCAATGGATTTCTTCATTTTCTCATCCACCATGGCGTTATTGCGCTTCTTCTCACCACCCAATTGAGACCCAAATAGTGTTCCAGATGCTGATTTTCCTATATCCACCTGCATCAGTAGGGACGAAATCACGATAAAATTTGAAGGGGAGCAAAATCTAGAAAACTTCAGTCAGTGCAGATCTAGGTATTCTAGACTTCGTGTACGAAATTGATAAATTTTTTGAGAATACTTAAATATATTTAAATATAAACACAAACCTTAATTTCTATATTAGTAATTTTTTCTTTATAACTATATACTTTATTTATTTTCAACAAAAAGTCTAGAATCGCAATAGAGGAGGTACAATTTAGAAAATGAAAACTGCAAAATGAAGAAACAACAACAAATAGTGTAAAACTTATATGTCATATCCATGATTATCAAGAATTCAAAAAGGGCACATGCCCCCGTACCCCTCCTGGTTCCATCACTACCTTCATGGTTTTCCAAATAAACATTCCCTTCACATAAATATCTACACACTATCGTAACTTTTTACCTGGGAACCATTCTTGAAATCATTTGAAATCGGTATCAAAATATTCAATTCTTGATTGTAATCATCTATTCCGGAGTGATGATATGGTGGGCAACCAATATTTTCGCTCGACGGGATCGCTGATAATGGGGTCGCTATGGGAACGTCATGAGTTCTATTATCCTCCATATCAACATTATTCTCACTTCCTAATAACATCGAAGCCGACGACGAATCAGACGAAAAGGATTGTTGTAACTCTAAATCCATATCTTTCATAACACTTTCAGTAGAGTGAAATGTTCTATCAACACCATCATCTGTAACTGTATAATTGTATACGATTTCTTGATTGGATACAAGTGGCCATTCAGATGCACCAAAATTATTTGGTGACACCATTTATGAATCAATTTTTTTTTGGGTAAAATTGTTTGTCCACTTTTTATTTTGTTTCAAAAATTTCAATCAAATAATTTTGGTCACTTGCATGTGAACTCATATAAGTGTATGAGAAAGTGTTGTGATCATAGAAGCATTCATATTATGAGTATATTGAAGGGGTTTTAGAGACGACTTATATTTTGTATCTTAACAATATAGCAAAAAATCCGTATAGTTGTTGAGATAAAAATAGATACATAGGAAGAATTCAAATAGTTTATATTTTTCTTTTTGGGGATTTATATAGTACACAGTTATGGTCATATTAAATTTTTTTCTATTAAAATTTCTCTAAAGTATTATCATTAAAATTTATTCATTGGTATAGGGATTAATTGTGTATAATTTATATATTAAGAGGAATTTTAATAGAAAAGTTCTTAATAGTGTAACCGATCTAAGATAGTTTAATAAGATTCATTTGGAGAATAGATGATTCAGTAAATATAGTTTAATAAGATTCACTAATGTCTATTTGTAATTAATTTTAATATAAATATAGTTTACAAAAATATACTATCTAAGATAATACTCCCTCCGTCCCTAAAAGATTGTCATATTTTGATTTTTGTTGGTCAAATATAATAAAATTTGATCATTAATTCTCATTAAGCGGTAAGAAATAATATAGTCTTGTAGGACCTTGTTAGATTCATCTCAATATATATTTTTTTGAAAAATCAACTTTTTATAATTTTTTCTCATGTAAAATAATAGTTATTTATGTTTTAAATCGTATTTTGTTGACCATCAAAAGTCAAAATGTGACAATCATTTTGGGATGGAGGTAGTAATATATATTAATTTTTATTTATTTTAAAGGTACTAGAATTTATACGCACCTATTTAGTACGTAACCAAAATATATTACGCATTTGTACATAATACCTAAATGGTAAAAATGTATGTCATTGAAATGATACTAAGAGGTACTAAAAGAAAAACATAATACTATTATTTTTATATATTGATATATAATTTATATTTTAAATCAGTATTTAACAAAAGACTGAATAAATCATAACTTTTCGAAGAGATCAAATCGTTAGCAATCTTTTGTTTCATTTGCTTATAACAAACTGATGGTCATAATGATAATATAGGATTAAAAACAGCATTAGTCACTAATATTTGCCCATATATATATCAACAATTGAACAATTAAATTTAAAAATTATCTCATTATTTCATTTATGTTTTAAACAACCCTCATTTGATATTATAATTAATTTTTTCTGTTCGTGCACTAATCTAAAAGTTATGTTCTTTACACAAAACAATTATACATGAGCAATTAAAAGATTTCAAACTTATGAATAATTTTTTTTACCCTCCTCTGTCCCTCTCCATTCCCCCCCGGGGTCCACTTAAAAAACACACCAAGATTCTTATCATACGAATATGGTGTTACAAATATCATCAGCAACCGGAGAGCATACAACGTCAATTGATAGGAGGAAGGTCACATATTCATGCATTTACAATAATCGTAGAGTGAACCAGTGAGGACATCGTCGATGTGCTCAGCGGAGTTGGCCGGAATCGGGTTTCTTCTGGAGGAAGAGAGAACCTAATAAAACAGCAATACCCGTGATCGCAATGGTTATAAGTAGGCGCTTCGGCGAGAATCCATTTGGCTCTCTTCTAGGAGGTCCACGCTCTCTTTCAGGCACCCGTGAATTCCTAAAAGAGATGGAAAACAACAGAAGCACAAACAAGATAAGCATATCGCATTAATTTTTACTAATTTTGACTTCTTGGTAGCTTAAGTTACGCATAAACAAATATTCAAATGCAAAATCTCCAAATGCAATTTTGTTTACAACCTAACCTATTCTTATGAAGAAAATTATATCAAGAGTTAGCTCTTTCTTCTTCATAAGTACGTGATTAGGCAGATTGAACAATTTAACAAATCTATATATTGACAGGGCCGGAGGACTAAACCATAAGTGCCTTATACCTGGAAAATTCTGCAACATTATCTGCACTGCTACTACCGCATTTGATTTCATGATTATACCTTTCACGGAGTCTGATATATCTGCTGCACAAATGGCATAACTCCGTCCGGTTCCCACATACCTCCTAAAATTGATAATGCTCAACAATATTAGATTGGAACAACATGCCAAAGATTGTTCTAATGCTTGGTTAGTACCTGATGCTCAATCAAGTCTACCGCTGGTAATGGAAACTCGCAGAATTCACATGTCACAATCCTTTGAGGGCATTTTTCATTTTTATGGACGGGCAGCACATCAGGTTCCATTGTCTTACTACACAAAGAGCAAGCCACCTATGCAGCAATACGAAATTATATTTGTATAAGTCACATCGGACCTTAAAATAATTAGGCATCATACTATGTACTATAGCCAACAGTAGTTTTATATCATCAGCTCGACTTTTGTTATTCAAATAGAACGAGCTACTCAAGTTGGCAATTATGTGTTCTAAACACCATACCAAAGTTATGCAAACTTAATCTTTTAACATTTCAAATCAACAAATTTCAAGCCCACATACAAATGTTTTTCCCACAGTTGTTCATGAACGACAATTAGTAATAAATGAAATTGAAAGTAGGAAAGAAGCCCATAAATTGCATTAAAGCTATCATCACTGCTAAAATAGTTGTAAGAGTGTTAAATGTAAGGAAAATGTTAGATTTAAGATGTGTGCGAGAGAAGATAGTAAATCTTTTCTCATTAGATTAAAATGGAGCATTGCCCTTATATAAGTACGTTTATCTAAGTCAACAAATGACCAAAATAACAATTAGCACTAACATATTTCTATCAACAAATATAACTATATGGAGAATTCTATATCTAATACTTGATGTGTGGAAATTGATGACTATGCCAGTAACTTCTGAAATTTTGGTGTCATTAATATCCTTTTGATAGTTTTTGAAGGGGGGATTGAGAGAATATTAATAAGAAAGAAAATTGTATTGCAACTTTTGGTAGGACAAGTAAAAGGATAAAAACTGCTCAGTATGCCAAAACGCAATGCATACAACAAAAAGGTTAAAAAGGGACAATTGTTGCAGATAAAATGATTCTTTAAGTTATTAGTGCTCATATAATAACGAAGTTAAGACAGCAAAATATGATCAATATCAAAATCTGAATATTGACTTAAGATCTCCGGAGCAGTGATAAATTGGGCAGATTCTTGGGAATCCTCTAGTCAATCTCAGATGTAAAAGGATCGATTGCTATACTTAATATGTGCACTTCATTTACCGAGTTTAAGATGTTTCCTTTAGACGGAGAAGCACACTCAGTTTTGATAGACCACCAATTAGAATATACTCATACCTATGCAAGGAGATACTGCAATACATGAGTTGATTTGATTACTATTTGTTTCCATATTTGTTGAAGTCTTGTTTTTCCATATCTGTTGCGTCTATTTAAGAAAGTTGGGAGTTCTAAAGTAGGATGAATTGGGGAGGATTAGTGTGTCTGATTTGTTTTGTAATCGAGCCATATGCTGGAGAGAGACCAGGTGTCTCAAATACCCTTCTATTGTGTATCAATTTTCTATTAGATAAGTTGATAGAACAAACAAATTTTTACAATCAGTAAAAGCTATTGGTTGCGAGTATTTCAAACCGAGAATTGTGTTGGAGAATCTCCCTTTAGTAATACATTGAAATATGAAAATATGCATGAATACAAACGGAGTCCTACTTAGCCTTAAATGCTACTAGAACTAGTTATCTAAACTAACCCACTGCTAGTATTCTCTAACCAACTAATACTGCTATCCCTTATAAATATAGTCTTATCCCATGATTGAGATATTTTATGCTTCTTAAAATAATACTCTCAAATATAAATATCTACTATGATAAAACATCTAATGTAGTGGTTTATATCATAATTGCATCACATGATACTGAAAAAATAAAATAAACACATATCTAGTCATCTACATACATGGGTTAAAAAGGTAATAGCCAACGCATATATATCCCTAAATGGTAGGTGAAAGAAATTGTAAAGTGGATATGATTAGACCTCCGTATTTCCATAGGACACATGTTGGTAGACTTACCGGGGCATGAGTACTCAAGAAGTGCTGCTCAACATATTTAGTTGGAACCATGTCGCCACAAACTTTACATTTTTCTAGATTGCGGAAGCAGTGAGCAGAATGTAGATGAATGTTTAAAGAAGGAATCTCCCTGTCACTGCAAATAAGATAACAGAGTACTCGATGATTACGATCTTAATTGTGTCTTAAACCACTACTGAGTCAGAAGTTATCCATATCCAGAACTTACAATGTACTTTATTGGATGTAAAATAACAATCATCACCGGTTCACCGTAGTCATATAGTTTCCCAAAATCATCAATGTAGACAAAGGAAAAGTCTTAATAGACGTAATTTTAGAATAATCAATACAAGCAATCCATATACTATTAGAGATTATCATGTGATGATGATCAGGTTCTAACTTTTATCATGTTTCTAGACCAACATATACCACAAGATTTATAAGATAAAAGGAAAATAATAATCAAAACTCATTACATATAGTAAAATGAAACAGATTCATGATTACCTAGATGAAATACATATATACATAATTATCAATAAATTCCTTAAAAGTTTTCCATCTTGAAATCCAGTTCTACACATTCATGGTTGACTTTTTAAAATATAATCTCACATATTTCTGCGTCATAAGATAGTATTCCTAACACACTTCATTATTAATATGATAATGTTAGTTCAACTCGAAGTTATGAACATCGATAAGGGATGCTGGTAAGGGGGTAGGATAGTAAGTTCCTTTAACCCTGTTATATGATGATGAAAGGGATGTTTCCCAAATGATGAGCCGAGAGTGGAGTACAAACATTATTTACTATTGTGACTAGCCTAACGAGTCATTTTGATTTATTCCATTATACGCGATAGACGAAACATAAAATCTTTGACATCAAAATCCCACCTCCAACCTAAATTATAAAAATATCATATGAAGATCACAATTGTAATAAGTGAGACCGTTACCAATATTGACAAATAGATGTGGTGTGATCAGATGAAGCTTGCTCCATTACTCAACTGCTCGGAATCTTCCAATAACAAAAAAAATCAACCTATCATTACAAAAAACCTAAAACAAAAAATCAACCAAATCTAATATTTAAAAGGTAGATTACAAATAAGAAGAGGTGAAGAAAAGAATCCAATAAGTGAAGCAAATTGAATAGAAAAAGATTGAAAGAAACCTTTTAGATGAGATTTAGTGTTGTAACGATCGAATAGTTCTTGGTTTGTTGTGTGGGTGTTGAAGATGATGAATTGATAATCTGTTAAAAAGTGAACGCAAAATGTGAGGAAAAAGAGTAAGCAGTAATGATATGAGTTTGGTGTGACTAATAAAGAAGGTGTCGTATGTGGCAATTAGCATGAATTGAGGAAGCTCTAACCCTCTCTACTTGATTTATGTATTTAATTTATTAGTGGTCGGTTTGTTTTGGGGAGAATACGAAAAATTTAGTGGCATTTAATAATTTTTTACTTTTTCTTTTTTGTAAATTAGCGATGAGGTGAGTTTCGAACCAGGACCTTTTGGTCACTAGCAAGAGTCTTTTCCACTAGGCTATTCGATTAACAAATGTTACTAGTAAAAAAAGATGTTTGACAGATGCCAGGCCTTAATTTATGTCAATAGTGGTATTAAATAACAAGCTTGTGTTGAAAGGTTTTGTGCATTAAATAACAAGCTGCTTCAATGTTGTTGGAAGGAAGTTCAATTATATAGGTCACTAAATTCTAGGATGAATTTTATTTATAGATGTATTGTCTTCTTAAATTGGGCTTTTATATATGTGTCCATATAGAAAAATTATTGTTAGAATTACATCTTCCATCCAATTTTAGCAATTTCAACGGTCACATTATTTGTGGGACCTTCATCAGTGAAAATGATAGCTGAAAGTAAGTTTTTTTTGTCCATTAACTGTATGCCTCTGAGTATATTTTTTTTAACACTCACATATTTCGTTCTCAAATATAGGTGGTACATGCTATTTTATTGTTGTTATGTTGCTGGTTACAAGTCGGTATGATTATCGATATGTACTCTTCGTATTATAAACATTTTGTGTGTTAGTCGTTTATAGTTTTTATTTATTTTTTATATCATGGTAGAAACTCCCTGATAGTTTTGACGGGAACTTAAATCAACATGAAAATGGTTCTTTGGGGATATAGCTATAACATCATTGTGATGCGAATGGAGTTCATATTTGGTTGGAAGGGATTCGTCCGATAATCGAGTCTGATGTCAGGCGACATCTTACTGGATGCATACAACTGTGTACAAACCATTTGTTTGTTGAAGTGTGTACAAACCATTTGTTTGTTGAAGTTTAAAGGGGTTCGTGGGGGTAAAATCCGAACTCGAAGTAGAATAAATCAATTTTTTTTTCTTTTTTTTTCAATGGACTACTCCCATTTGTTCATAATGAGTTTGCAACAATATTAATAGTAGTAAATTTCAAGAATATTATTTAAAAAAAAAATTGAAAAGGATCAAATCACGCCAGTGAGTATCACATAGTAGAAAACTCACCGGAAACACACCGGCAGGGTAGCAAAATTCGTATTTAGGCCTCAAGAATCGATAGGCTCGATACCATGTAGAAATATAGAGGAAGATATTTTATTGAAACTAATTGTTCTTATCGTTCATACATTATAGAGAGCACCTATATTTATAGGTAAACACTAATAACCCTAATATTCTGCGGGCTTATGGACTAGGGCTAGAGCTAGTTGTCCATTAGCCTAATAATATCTAATAGGTTTGATGGCTCGTGACAAGAAATGGGAGAACAAAGATGTGCCATGGGAAATAGTGGACATGGAGATGTGGATGTTAGATTATTAATACAATATAATATGGTCCATATATTATAAAATGCTAATTCTATTAAGAGATTTAATTTGATGGTTAATTAAATATTTAATTATAGAATTAGTGATGGGTTTAACTCCTAACCCTCTCAACTCCCTCATAAAATATAGATATTATGGATGACAATTAGTGTGATAGACCTTTGGATTGGTTTTGAACACTATATAAAAGGCTCATCCATATGTATGTCACACACCATCTAAAAGACAAAATAAAATATTATAGAGGAGAGTAGAGAAAAGGAAGAAGCTACAACTGGTTCATCTTCTTCAAATTCTACATACTATGGATCAAGGTATGTACTACTTATATATATGTTATGTTTATAATTAGAGTATGAAGATCCTTATATTATGCTTATAATTGGTATCATGAGCATGGTTGAATACTCTTGTTATGAACATAGATCATGAGCCGAAATACATATTCGTATAAACGTTATCGGCAAATCAATATTGACATATAGATGGACTACAAATTGATCAATTGATAACTAGTAACTAGTTATTTTGATTTGATATATTATTTTGTAATGACCATGAAAGCCCGTATTAATTCATAATTATAATTTGAAGGTTCAAAATTGATCAAAACAACCGCATATTGAAACCTATGAATTTAGTTGGTCATATGGATATATGTTAATAGTGCGGGTTGTTTTATATGTCATATTAAAGGATTTATTCAAAGTTTAATTGTTGGCATATGTCATACGAATTTTATTTGATTGCATATTAAAGGTTTTCGGCAATTTTAATTGTTCATACTTATTTAATTGATTAATTTAATCGTTAATATATTTATTGGCTTCCGCATAAATACTTATCAAATAGATGACATAAAAGATATAGTCTTGTCAATTATTTGATAAATGTGTAATGTTATTTATACATACATGTTTTTTGTTCACATAAAATCTTTTATAATGAGTATCATGATTTTGATGGGAAAAGAAATGTGTAAATGTATTAAATTTGTCTTGCACATATTTGGAGATAATTAAAAATATCTATCATTAAGAAACCTTGTTAGTCACCAAAGTGGCCTAGCTAAATTGTTAAATAAATATTTTATCTCCTATTATATAAATTGTGCAAAATATTTGAGATATGATAGTGAGAAATATTAATTTGTTTTAAGTGCTTGTAGTCACCAAAGTGGCCTAGCTAAGTGAGTAAATTAATATTTTATCTCAACTTATAAATTACACCATTTGAGATATTTAATTTAAAATTATCTATTTTTTATAATGCTTGTGAGTCGCCAAAGTGGCCAAGATAAATCACTAAATAGATAATTATCTCATGTTATTATCTTTTAAGATATTATTAAAGTTGTCTATTTTAAATTATTTGTTAGTCACCAAAGTGGCCAAACTATTACATAGACATTATATGTTACTATTATTATTTTTATATGTCTAATATGTTCAAGCTTGTTAGTCACCAAAGTGGTCTGGCTATAGAAATTAATTAGACATTTTAACAATTGTACAAAATTATATGAGACATTTAACATGTACTATTGCATATGATTACGGTTAAAATTTACATGTTTAAGGATCACCCAAAGGTGAACTTATATATGTTATTAAAATTTCCGAATCTCTCATTGTAAATCAAAGTATTAATATGTAAGTTTGAATCATTCTTGCAGCAAATACAAACTTATTTTCTATAGGTAATTCCATGATCAAATTCAATGGTCTGAACTTTGATGAATGGTCCGAGCAAATCCATTTTTTTCTTGGAGTAATGTATTTGGACGTTGCTATATTGTCAGACCATATTCCTGCTGACATAACTGATACTAGTACTCAAGATGAAATAACTCGTCGTGAATCTTGGGAAACGTCTAACAGACTCAGCTTGAATTTGATACGGATGACAATGGCAGAAATGTCAAGCCATCTATGCCTAAAACTGATAATGCAAGGGAATTTCTAGTGAAAGTCAAAAAGTACTCTTAATCGGACATTGCTGACAAGTCCATTACGGGAAGTCTCATGAGTGAGTTAACGACCATTAAATTTGACGGGTCTAAACCTATTCATGATCATGTAACTAGCATGTTTAACAAAGCAGCAAAGTTAAGGACAATAAGAATGGAATTGAGTGAGACATTTCTAGTTCAATTCATCATCAACTCACTTCCTCCGGAGTTTGGCCAGTTCCAAGTAAATTATAATACTCTAAAAGAAAAATGGAACTTTCAAGAGATTAAGGCTATGTTAATTCAAGAGGAAGGGAGGCTTAAGAAAATCAAAGATCACTCAATCCATCTCACTGTCCATGATGGAGCAAATAGCAGCAAGACTAAACCATGGAAAAAGAATAAAAGGAAGGACAACATTTCAAAGAATGGCAAAAGCCCGTTGAAAGCTGATGAGGGCAAAGTCAGAAAGGATATCAACTGTTTTTTCTGTACGAAGATTGGACACTTGAAGAAGGATTGCCAGAAAAGGAAGGAATGGTTCGAAAAGAAAGGTACTTATATTGTTTCAGTTTGTTTTGAATCAAACCTCGTTGAAGTTCCTAGTAATACATGGTGGTTAGATTCTGGTGCAACTACTCATGTTTCTCATGTTACACAGGGATTTCTTTCGATCCAGCCCATAAAAGGAACTGAAAGGTATCTGTTCATGGGAAACAGGATGAAAGCACAAATAGAAGGAATCGGGACTTAGATTGATCTTGGAGACCGGTCGTCACCTAGATCTAGAAAAATGTCTTTATGTTCTTGATTGTGCTAGAAATCTTGTTTCTGTTGGGAAGTTGGATGAGTGTATGTTTAATGTCAAGTTTGAAAACGGTACATTTTCTTTGTTTAAGAATAAGCACTATTATGGTTGTGGTGCACTAATAAATGGCTTGTATCGTTTTAATCTTGATAATAAATTTATGGAATCTTTGTTTAATGTTGAACATGTTATTGGTAGTAAACGTAGTGCACAAGATGATAACTCTGCTTTCTTGTGGCATCAAAGATTAGGTCGTATATCCAAAGAAAGAATGCTGAGGTTGGTTAAAAGTGAAATCCTTCCTCAATTGAATTTTTCAGACCTAAATGTATGTGTTGATTGTATTAAAGGAAAACAAACTAAGCACACTACAAAGAAAGGAGCCACAAGAAACACAAAACTTCTTGAACTAATACACACTGATATTTGTGGTCCATTTGAAGCCCCATCTTGGAGTGGGGAGAAATATTTTATCACGTTTATTGATGATCACTCACGGTATGGATATGTGTACCTGCTGCATGATAAGTCTCAATCAGTAAATGTCCTTGAGGTGTTTATTAATGAGGTAGAAAGGCAGTTAGATACAAAAGTAAAAGTTGTGAGATCAGATAGAGGTGGTGAATATTTTGGCAAATATAATGAGAATGGACAATGTCCTGGTCCATTTGTAAAGTTTCTTGAAAGTCGAGGCATATGTGCGCAATACACTATGCCTGGTACACCACAACAAAATGGTGTAGCTGAAAGGTGGAATCGTACTCTTATAGAAATGGTTAGAAGTATGTTGAGTAATAGTAATGTATCTCTATCTTTGTGGACATATTCATTAAAGACTGCCGCATACTTACTTAACAGGGTTCCTAGTAAAGCTGTTCAAAAAACTCCTTATGAGTTGTGGACAAGTAGGATACCCAGTTTAAAGCATTTACGTGTGTGGGGTTGTCCGGCAAAGTAAGGATATATAGTCCACATGAAAAGAAACTCGATCAAAGAACCATCTCTGGTAATTTCATCGGGTACCCAGAAAAGTCAAAAGGGTACATTTTCTATTGTCCTAGCCATACTACGAGGATAGTTGAGACTGGTAATGCACGGTTTATTGAGAATGGTCATGTCAGTGAGAGTGAGGAATCACGAATGATTGATTTTGAAGAGAAACAAGTGGGAGATATCACGTCTAGTGTTTCTCATCAAAGTGTCTCTCCTCAAAATAATAATTCCCACGATGATTATATCAATATTGTCCCTACTAATGACATCACAAATGTACAAGCATCAAATGAATCACAGGATATAACATTAAGAAAGTCTACTAGACAGAAAAGATCAGCTATTTCTGATGACTATGTGATTTATACGCTTGAACATGAATGTGATTTAAGTATTGATAAAGAACCAGTTTCTTTCAATCAAGCCATGGAATGTAATAATTCAGAAAAATGGTTCAATGTTATGAAAGAAGAGTTGAAATCAATGGATGACAACAAAGTCTGAGACTTAGTCGAGTTGCCTAAAGGTTCAAAACGAGTCGGTTGTAAATGGATCTTCAAGATCAAACGTGACTCTAATGGCAACATTTTAACTTCCAAAGCCAGACTTGTTGCTAAAGGTTTCACTCAAAAGGAAGGTATTGATTATAAGGAAACTTTCTCTCCAGTTTCTAAGAAGGATTCTTTAAGAATTATTTTGGCTTTGGTGGCTCATTATGATCTAGAGCTTCACCAAATGGATGTAAAAACCGCCTTTTTGAATGGAGATTTAGAGGAAGAAGTTTATATGGATCAACCAGATGGTTTTGTAACCGTTGGAAACGAACAGTTGGTGTGTAAGCTAAAGAAGTCAATATATGGACTAAAACAAGCTTCTCGACAATGGTATCTAAAGTTTAAAAATACCATCACATCATATGGGTTTGAAGAAAACACCATGGACAGGTGTATCTTCATGAAGGTCAGTGGGAGTAAGCTTATCATTTTAGTCTTATATGTTGATGACATTCTTCTTGCTACTAATGATCTTGGTTTGTTACATGATGTAAAGAAATTTCTCTCTAGTAATTTTCATATGAAAGACATGGGTGAAGCATCATATGTGATTGGCATCGAAATATTTCGTGATAGATCCCAAGGAATATTAGGCTTATCATAGAAAGCTTACATCAATAAAGTCTTGGAGAGGTTTAGAATGGAAAAGTGCTCTTCTGGGATTGTTCCAATTCAGAAAGGGGACAAGTTTGGTTTGTTTCAATGTCCTAAAAATGATTTGGAACGAGAAGCAATGAAAGATATACCCTATGCATCAATGGTTGGGAGTCTGATGAATGCTCAGACATGTACTCGACCAGATATCAGCTTTGTCGTTGGTATGCTTGGACGATATCAACGTAATCCTGGAATGGACCACTGGAAGGCGGCAAAGAAGGTCCTTAGGTATTTACAAGGTACCAAGGACTACATGCTCACTTATAAAAGATCGGATAGCCTAGAGGTGATTGGTTATACAGATTCAGACCATGCTGGATGTTTGGACTCGAGAAAATCCACGTTTGGCTACACCTTCTTATTAGCTGGAGGAGCTATATCATGGAAAAGTGGGAAGCAGTCGGTTATTGCTACTTCCACAATGGAGGCCGAATTCGTTGCATGCTTTGAGGCAACGATTCATGCTTCGTGGTTGCGGAACTTTATCTTGAGACTTGGAATTGTCGACAGCATAGCCAAATCGTTAAGAATTTATTGTGATAATTCTGCAGCTGTCTTCTTCTCTAAGAATGATAGGTACTCGAAAGGTGCTAAACATATAGATTTGAAGTACTTATCCGTCAAAGAAGAAGTGCAAAAACAAAAGGTGTCTATTGAGCATATTGGTACAAACTTAATGATAGCGGATCCGTTAACTAAGGGATTATCACCCAAGACTTTCATTGGCCATGTAGAAAGGATGGGTATTATTGAAAAACCTTGTTAATTGGAAAATAATACATATGTATGAAAGGTTTTGCTCAACTCAAAGTTGACACTTGTGAATTCAATAAAAGCTATGTTTTTGTTTAATAAAATTGTTGTCCGTATTATGGTTACGTATATGCATTGTTATAGTGAGACAACATAATGATCTCCATGAAAGTTGTGACTTAAGGTTTCTCACAATAAAAGTATTTTCAATTAAATTGACTTGTGATACATGAAAAGAATCATGTCGTTTGAATGACATGCGACTGCCATGATCCTGTTAGTTTATTTCATATTATAGAATTCGAAATTGTTGATTCATTGAAAGGTGCACATTTAAAGTTATTATGAATCATCAAATTATTATATGGACCAAGTGGGAGATTGTTAGATTATTAATACAATATAATATGGTCCATATATTATAAAAGGCTAATTCTATTAAGAGATTTAATTTGATGGTTAATTAAATATTTAATTATAGAATTAGTGATGGGTTTAACTCCTAACCCTCTCAACTCCCTCATAAAATATAGATATTATGGATGACAATTAGTGTGATAGACCTTTGGATTGGTTTTGAACACTATATAAAAGGCTCATCCATATGTATGTCACACACCATCTAAAAGACAAAATAAAATATTATAGAGGAGAGTAGAGAAAAGGAAGAAGCTACAACTTGTTCATCTTCTTCAAATTCTACATACTATGGATCAAGGTATGTACTACTTATATATATGTTATGTTTATAATTAGAGTATGAAGATCCTTATATTATGCTTACATTTAGTATGCATGATAACTGGAAAAAGCATGCCATGGAAGGATTATGATGTTGGTTATGGGATTTAAAACGTGTGTTATCAACATTGGGTTGCGTACGCGTATGACTTTGAGGCAAAGGAGATTAAGGTGTATGATTCCATAAGATATGCATTTGGCATGAGGTGTTTGATAAGGATGCTGCCATCTTGTCAAGCTTGTACAACTTTTATGTGAATGAAGCCGATAAGAAAATGGACCCTGACGTTCCCTTCGAAGATGTCATGGTCGACGTATCACAACAGACGAATACACATAATTTTGGAGTGTATGTTTGCAAGTTTGTGCAATGCCTTGCAATGAAAAAGAGTTGCGCTGATTTGGAAGGAAAACACTTTAGTGATTTTCATAAGAAATTTGCTATTGATCTTGACAAGTGGGCGAAGGATCAAAATGGAATATAAGCCTATCTTGAGAAGGATATTGGTGTTTAAATTTGTTATTTATTACCCAAACAATGTTTGTTATTTATGTTTTTAGAAATTTCTATTTTTTGTTCGGTGAGCTTTGGCAATGATCCGATGTGTTTTATGGTTCAATAGGTTAAAGAACGTATCTTTTGTCAAGTGAGCTTAAAGGTTTAATCCTTATGATAATGAACTAATAGAGTTATCTCTTTTGTACCATGACATTATGTTTAATGAATGACAATCACGGTTTTATTAATGATATTTGTTCATTATCATATACATGAAATTGTTACTATCGTACAAAATGCCACCATGCCATCATCGTGGCTTTAGTCCACCATGAAAGCCAAGTTCATAAATAGAGTGCCTTACATCGTGAAGGCACAATGACGTTATGATTTGATTTGGTGTACTCATTTATGATTGTGATGATTTCGTATGTTTATTTACCATTTTACCCCTGCTATTACCTTTTGGTACTTTTTATCGCTTTCACATCACGCGTGCGGGTTAGTAGACACCCATAAGTAGAATTCACCAGCTGTCGAGCTGACCCTTCGAGGATTTATTCTTATCAGGCTAGGTGCTGCTGCGAGTAGATTTCACTTGGTGAGTGGCGAGGTGGCATTAGGATCTCCATGAGTCGTGACTTCTATGTTTACTTTCAGTCTTTATGTGTCTTTTGATTTACCCTTGTTGGGTAATATTGATTTATGTATTGGAGTTGCTGGATTTGTTTTGGATTTTACGTTTTGGGTTTTTGTTGAGGCTTAGATTGATATCCCGATGGACGTGTTTTTCAGTATTTCCAGTAAAAGCAGATTTACGTCATTTTACTATTTTAATTGCTTTTGTTTCCATATTGTTTTATTGTGGTGACTCTATTACTAATTTGCTATCGACCTCAGGGCGGGCCCATCTGGGGCGTGTCGTTACAACTCTTTCCTGAATTTCTTATTATCACTCACAAGAATACTCAAGTTAATCGAGTAGGCGAGCTTGTGACTGAAGCTTCATTAGTTCGATTCGGTGTGTGAACACTTTCTTCATCGAGCCCATGATAATGGTGACAAAAGAATGAAAACTCCGATGAAATTACATTGGAGGTAGTTCCTCGTTCTCCCTTGCGTGACCAGATCCCAAACACCTCCCCCAAGAAATTATTTGTTCGCTCAACAATGTTTGATCCCGATCCCAGAGGCAAATGACTCTCAATAGTGTCCCAAATCCCACAATAAAAGCCTACACTTACTCCCTCCTATGATCTCCCTTTGACTTTTCAGATTCTCCATTATATCACACTACTTGATACTTCAGCTAAACAAATTCAATCATTTATTGCTAACAATAATAATAATAATAATAATAATAATAATAATAATAATAATAATGTTTCGCCGGAGTTATTAGAGCAGATATTGGCTGAGATCGGAAAATGGCGGCGTCTCCGGCGAAGTTCCTCTTCGGTTTCCTCTTCATCTCCATTATCCTATGGCTTCTGTTCATGTTAGTAATCCATCATTCGATAGCTTTGTTAATTTTTATTTAATTATTTAATTAGAATTCGGCCTTAGTCATTGCAAGCTAGTAATACCACTAGCCAGCTGCTTTAATTGAATTATTTTAATACAGAATTTGGCAATTTATTATTCAATTTGGTAGTGATTTGTTTGTGGTAAATTGAGCTAAATGTGCTGTGTATTGAATTAAGTAGTTTTTTAATTTTTTGTGCAAATTGCTTATATATGAGGTTTTTTTTTTAATCCGGTTAGTTGAATTATATTCGAGAATTTTGTGTGCTTTTACAATTTGATGAATTCTTATCGAGTTTGTAGTGGTGTAATTGTGTATGTTGGTTGAGTGTGTTCTGCTCTAGTTCTCATAAATAGTTTTTGCTTTAGTTCATGTAACCGACAAGTAACTTTTGAATCTTGAACAAGTTGTGATAGAATTTGGCGGTCCGTCACAGCGAAGCTCCAAATGCTATACTGGTGTGGCGTTATAGCGTATTGATTTTCATTTTTGTTTGGTAACGTAAGAGTGGCTTAGTTTAGTAAGGTGGCAGAAACACGAGGGGATGGAATTTACATAGAGAGATGGAAAGGTAGAAATAACTCAGTGTAGATGACTTCATCATGTAGCTCAATGTGTTAATTAGTGCGCTTGGCAAGACCTCCCTCTTTAATAGCAGTGTCACTACCAGTTGTAGTTACTTTCATTTGTTTTTGCTAATAATGCGAGTGATTTTTGGCTTGAATTCCATCTAATGTTTCTACATCATCGGATTTTTTGGGAAGCTCCTATACATCGAAGAGAAAAATGTTTGATGAGCGAATAAAAAGTGTTAAGACATAAATTAAGTGTTCTCCACTGATTGTACCAAATGGTTTTTCCTCATTTGTTTGTTGGTTCAGCTTCTTAGGAAAACCTATTGATCAATATATTTTGGGAGTAAGATAGATAGTGTGTGTCGGGCTGTACAGTTGGTTCATGTAACCGACAAGTACCTTTTGAATCTTGATCATAGTTGTGATAGCGTTTCACATTCCCTAGCAGCGAAGCTCCAAAAGCTATAGTGTTCCAGCGGTATAGCATAACGATAGTTTTTCGTAGTTTCAAATGATATATACATATTAATCAGGAAATTAAGACATTACATATTGCAGAAATTAACCAAAAGATTAAATAGTACATACTACAGAAAGTAATCAGGAAATTGAAACAGAAAATTGTTTAGGGAATTAAGATATTGCATATTACAGAAATTAATCAGGAAACTAAAACAGAAAATTAATCACAAAATGAAGACATACATAAATAAGTTAATAAAAACATTAAGATGGAAAATTAAGACATAAATTAAAATAGAAAAATCAATGCGGAATTATTACATAAATTAAGAAAACAGATTAAGAACAGAAACGTACCTGCAGAAAAGAAGAGAAAAATAGTGAAAAAAGATGGAGAAAAGAGAGAGAAAGAGGTGCTAGAGAGTTAGGACATCTGGTTTCTCTTAGAGAGTTGGAAGGGGTTAGGGTTTAGAAGGTGTTGAAAAGCAAACTCCGAATATCCAGCTATAGCGCCGCTACTACAATGCTACTCTACCATTTATAGTGCTATTGGATAGCGACGCATTGCTAAACCGCTATTTTCCGCGATACCACCGCTATTCACAACTTTGATCTTGATATTATAAAAGTTATACTTCAACAGCGGTGTATTCATTACTGCCAAGTGATGATTAATTCACCTGAACTATGTTGTAGGGTTGTCGTCATGGCTCAGAATTGACACATGAAGTGCAGTCTTATAATATCAAATGGCTTTTGGTTTTTACACTCCATCAACCGATAACAATACTCCACTTTTGATATGAATATACGTGTAGACCCTTTATATTTATCAATGCATAATTATATGTACCTTTCCATAGAACAAAATGAGGTATAAAAATGAGAAATTGGAGTGTGATTATTAGTTGGAGTGTGAGAATCTAAGCCCTATTAATTTGGGTGCGAGAATGTTATATGGACTTTGTACATCTCTTTGCTGATGTATATTATACATGCGAGTTTCACAGCTAAGTGTTGAAATGTCAAGTCTACGTTCCAATTCAGGTGTTGCTTTCACATTCATTTGCTGATGTATGTTATACATGCGAGTTTCACAGCTAAGTGTTAAAATGTCAAGTCTACGTTCCAATTCAGGTGTTGCATTCACATTCATTTCATTTGCCGTTTTGGAATATTTGTGGTGCCTTCTGTTTGATTTTGGTGCTCAAATTTTATCCACTTATCAGTCATGTGTTGGAGTCTCTTGAGATGATTAGCATACAATCAAATTAGTATTTTTGTCTTTCATTGCTTTCTCCTTGCTCATAGGTATTGTTGGTAGGTTTGTATACGTCCCTGTGATTTTTACGAATTGATAATCCACCTTTCAGATTTGCATCAAGACTAGTTGCTTGGGTTTTGAGCCAAGTAATGGGAGCGTCAGTGGAATTCCGGGTTAGTGGCTGGAAGTGTTTAAGAGATGTAAATGTGAAGTTTAAAAAGGTAAGCTTTTCGGTGATTTATAATTTCACCTTGTTTTTTAGTGTCTTTAGTTAAGCTTGTGCTTTGTTTTTTCTTGTTCAGTTAGTTTCTATCTTAATGGAGGAACATGTGCTATCCTATTTTATTGACTCGCCTGTTTTTGCTTTCTTAATGCCAGTTTTTAATATTGATGTCAAGGTACAATTAGTGATGTTGCAGTTATTCAGTATTTCTTTTCACATCAGTCTCTTTTTGATAACTGTAAACAATTTGCGGTAGCTTTTATATAGTGGAGCTGTTGAAACTTAGTCTAGGAGCCTTAGATGAAATAACTTTCATCTGGCTTGAAATACTGTAGTTCTAACTTTCTCCTCTATGCATGATGGGTTCATACAATATTCTCACATGGACTTTGTAACATCCCCTTTCGATATGTTACATGACAAGTTAAAATATAATATCTTTTATGCCATTTGATCTTAAACAGGGTGCAATTGAATCGGTGTCTGTTGGCGAAATCAGACTTAGTGTACGGCAGTCGTTAGTCAAACTTGGTGTTGGTTTCATGTCTAAGGATCCCAAGTTGCAGGTGTTAATTTGTGACTTAGAAATTGTCACAAGGGCTTCTAAAAAGAAAAGCTCACAGAAAGTTAAATCCCAGAAGTCTAGAACTTCGGGTAGAGGCAAGTGGATGCTTGTGGCAAATGTTGCTAGGTTTTTGTCTGTTTGTATAACAGAACTGCTTGTGAAGGTAAGAACTTACTGTAGATATGTTGTATCCCACCCCTTGTCTCTTTGTTCACAATATGACTGTTGATTTCTTAATTTATTTTTTATTGCATGTTTAAACATCATGTCAGATTCTTGCAATTTACTGTTTTCTTTTCCTTATTTCACTTTATCGTTCTTTATTATTGGGATAGAGGAGTTAGATTTGAAAATAAGTCTTCTGTAACATGTCATGTGAGCTGTTTTCAGTTTGCATGTCACTCATTTGAAACAATTTATTCCTGTTTTTATGTGGATGCGCAATACAATAACAATGAAACTTGTTAATAATGAAGAAAATATAGAACATAAATGTTATCATATTAGTAGTAAAAGAAACAAGATGTATTCATCATTTCATCTTAGGGTGATACAAATAAGATTTAACTGATCTATTTCGGTCACTCTTCCAAAAGGAGAAACAAATAATCCATAGTTTTAAACAAATAACATATGAAGAGTGTATGACACTTGGTTTACTCAACCATGAAGAAGAATAGCCATACAGTTAACCGAGTTGTTGAATTCTATTTTGAAGTTATGGTCTCGCTCCAGAGATGAGCGATCCTAGTTTTGGTTAAAGTTCCTACTAGAGATGTGAACAAATGTCCAAGTAATTTCCAATACTTCAGAAATGCATATCCACTATTGCTGTAAATTTGATAAGTGAAGAGATACCGGATAAGCATGAAAATAGTTGAAGTGACAAGCATGAACGAGGAGGCTTCACATGATGTGGCTTCACGCCTTCACCTGTTGTAAGTCTTAATAGCACCCTTTAAGTTTGATATATGTTCTAGATTACTAAGGTATTCCAGTAGCAGCTGGCTCATAGGTAACCTAGTCGTTCCTTTTCACCTTTAACCTTTTAATGCCTACTTGTCTCTGACGATATGGCTATATTCTAATACTAACCTCCATGGTGTTGCTTCAACTGCTCTAATTTTATGTTGGATATCATTGTTATGCCTTTGTGGTACTCATTAAGGTATTCGAGACTGTAATTTAGGGGGGGTCTCTCCAGTAAACGTGACCTTCAAAAGTCGAAATCTCGTGTACGTCCTTTGTAGTTGTACTGCGAATATGTTTAAAAGTTAAGAGTTCACAGGTTTGATGGTAGCCTTGCATGCTCTAATTGTACGACATTCCATATCATAAGATGGACACTAGGAGATTTTTTGTGTTTATATATAGGGTAAAGCAACCTTCGTCATCTTCCAGGGAAGGTTAGCATCCTTTTGACTTGTCACAGACAACAGTACCATGCTAACCTCTGCACCTTCGAATTGGAATGAAATCATTATATTCTTTTCTATCTTGCGTGTATACGAAACTTCAACTATTTAGTATCATGCTATTTAATATGTATACTTAATGTTCTCCCTGGATTAAATGTGGTGACTATTTCTAATATCACATATTGGCTAGTGGACTGTATTTTCCATTAATAACATTCTTGTTGTTGCAACCATGTAAGCATTACAGTTGAAAGATATGTGCACAGTGTTTTTTTTTTCCAGTTAATGAGAGGTGTAAGCATTAATTTTTCTTAAATCATTGCAGACCCCAAAGGCTACTCTGGAGGTGAAGGAATTGACTGTTGACATATCAAAAGATGGTGGATCAAAGCCAGCATTGTTTGTCAAATTACATCTCGTCCCAATATATGTTTATTCGGAAGAATCTCGGGTTGTTTCTGATCTGGCAGCCGTTGGTATTAGTTCATGTTCTTCTAGCCAGGCTTTGGCTTCTACGGAGAGGAGTAGTGCTCCTTTTAGCTGCGAAGAGTTCTCTCTATTGTGTGAATTTGGTCATGACAGGTGCGACTTTATGTCCATTATCTGCCTGTGGGTCGAAACTTCTCTGTGTTGATTAGCGGCTATTCGGCAGGAAGATAGTTTAAGTAGCAATTATAATTCAATGCACTTAAATTTACCTGTCACAATCTTTCGTCCCCATTTTTTCCCCAATAGTCTTTTGGTTTATTTAGGATAATACAGTTCCTGCAAATGTTCTCATATCCACTACAACTTTGGGTTAATAGAACTGTTACATAACCGTTAATGATGCTGTATGAACTATTGGTGGCCATTAGTCAGTCTACCTTACTGAGATACACAGAATAGTGTTGACTCTGACTGTCTGACATTAATCTCACTGTTTGTGATTTATAGGTTACTGTTTCTTTTTTGTTCAATAAGAATCCATATTTACGGTGTTTTGTTCTATTATATGGAGAAGTTTCAAATGGCTGTTTTTTGCTGATGAATTTTATACTATTTTCTTGGATCATATACCCTTGATAATTTTAACTCAGAAATGATTAATCTTTGCTAGAGTCTTCATCACTGCTATATATAATCGGGCCATTTTCCTTTGTTTCTTACCGATGTCTTCCGTCTCCTTGTGCAGATACGCAGGTATAGTTGCGAGGAATCTGGATATCACAAGTGGTGAAGTTTCTATTAACCTTGATGACAATCTGTTTCGGCGAAAAAGAGATTCAGGAAACACATTTCAGCCTGCTGATGGACTTAGCAAGACTAGCAGTGAGTCTGGTGCTGCCAATGTAACTTACCGAAATCAGTCGTCATCAGTCACCACCATATATGCATCAATCTTCCCAGAAAAGGTTGGCAAATTAATGCTAATAGATTTCTTATGAAAGTCATTGAAAACTTGGTACATGTTTTTTCCTTGGCTCTTCTTATATCTTCTACTGACCACCTTCTCATTTAGTCATTGGATCAGCCTTGATTAGCCACTGAATTCAGTCCTTGGAGATGTCATATGATGTAAAAGCCATGGTGAAACTGAATAGTTACTTATGTGGTGGTATGGTGGTCGTCTATAAAATATAGATTGTTAGCATAAGGGTTGGTGTGTTATTTTCTTATGTGTATCTTGTAGCTGTATGATTTATGTATAGAGCCAGAGGGTATTACAGATTAGGCACAACATGCCTTTGCTCTTCATTTACATTATTTTAATTAGCATATGCAGTATTTTTATTGGCTGCATCAACTACTCATTTTTATTATATTATTTTATAGATTAGCTTCACATTACCAAAATTGGATGTGAAATTTGTGCATCGGGAACATGGAATAGTTATTGATAATAACATCATGGGGATTGAGATGAGGTCTGTGAAATCACAAATTAACGAAGATGTTGGAGAAAGTATGCGGCTTGACATGCAGATGGAGTTCAGAGAGATTCATGTACGATTCCTTAACTACTCTTTATGAAAGTGAAATACAGCCTGATGTCTGTGGTTTCACTTATTTTTTGTTTCCTTCTACTTAATCATTTGACACATAATGTAGCTTCTCAGAGAAGCAGGCATATCTATTGTGGAGATAATGAAACTTGATATTGTCGCTTCAGCTTACCTTCCCTTACAGGTTTGCTAACATCGTCACTATTGATGGTCGTTAATTTTATTTTATGGATGTATGATACATCTTAAATATTTCTTTTATTTATTTGTTTAAGATGCTGTACTTTACAGCCTGCAACTCCTATCAGATCCGAAATCGATATTAAGCTTGGAGGAACTCAGGTCAGCTTGATCATCACTAGATTTCTTCCACTTCTGAAACTGCGTTCACTAGAGAAAAATAAAGTGGCACGTACAAATGGTAGCCTTTTGAAAGAAACCTCTCGGTCTACTGAAGACAAAACTTAATGTGGACATGCACTGTTTCTGCACCAGAGATGACTTTAGTGCTATATGGTTTGAATGATCAGCCGCTATACCATGTAAGTTTTTTCTTAATCCTAATACATCACTTGCATCTCCAATGTGGACATGTATTGTTTTTCTTCTATGTCCAGATGGTCTTTTTGCTTTACCTCACCTGCATCTCCAAATTAGTCTAATGTATAAAAGCAGTGCCCATCTTCTGTCATGACCCAAGCATGACATAAGCAATCAAGCAAGCACCCAAAAACATGTTCAAGGATTACATATTTAACATTTAGTAGAGTAGTTATTTGTATTTCATATATGACCTCTATAAATAGAGAATGTAAGCTCTTATCTAATGGAAAAAAATGAAATGAATTAGCTACTCTGTCCAAGTTCTATCTTCTCCCTAATCTCTCTCTAGCTTTTCCCCAACTCTCAAAGTTCTATCTTCTCTCAACTATTCTCCCCTTTAACATCTTTCATGCTCCTATTATCTCTATAATTGTAGTAACCCATCGAGGTTATTACATCTTTCCCCTAGATACCTTAGTACCTTCTTTGAGTTTTGGATACAACAGGAGTCTTATAAAGGTAAAAAGGAATGCTTATCTGTGGTGTTGAGATTGATTTTTTAAACTGTCTTTAGGAAATTTGTGGTATTCTCATTGAGGCTAATTTTAATATTGTAGCATAACAGAAATGTAGAAGTGCTTCAGTCAGTTAACTTTGTGTGAACTAGAACGGATACATCCCAATTTCAGCGAAATAATATTTGACCATTTACACCTTTTGGCTGTAATTTCCTACTTATACCCTGACACTCTACATTATTTTAATTCTACATTTGATAACTCGTGTTATTTTTTTTTTATCACAGTGCTGCTCCCAATCATCTCATGTCTTTGCAAACAATATATCAAGCACTGGTGCTTCTGTGCACATGGAGCTTGGAGAACTTAATTTGCACATGTCTGATGAATATCAAGAATGCTTACGAGAAAGCTTGTTCGGTGTAGAAACATATACTGGTTCATTGATGCATATTGCAAAGATAAGCTTGGATTTGGGCAAAAAGGATATGGAACTACCAGATGATGGTCTTAAGCTCAAAATGGTTATTTCAGTTGATGTATCAGGTATGGGCATTTGCTTGACTTTCAAACGCCTGGAGTCTTTGATATCAACTTCAATGTCCTTCAAGGATGAATTCAAGAAGGTCTCGCTAAGTAAGAAATCTTTACAAGAACATAGAGTCAAGAATACTAGGACATCTAAAAGACTGATCCAGCTTTTGAATGTTAATCTAGAGAAATGTTCTGTAAATATGTGCGGAGAAGTTGGACTGGAGACAATGGATTTCCCAGACATTAAACGGGTAAATTTTGGATCTCAAGGTGGTCGAACTACAATTAGCGTCTCTGCTGATGGTACACCTCGTACTGCATATATAATGTCAACAGTGGCTGATGGATACAAAAGAATGAAATACTGTGCATCTCTTGATATCTTCCATCTTATTTTTTCCATGAACATGGAGAAAAGATCGACACAAATGGATATTCAAAGGGCCAGATCTGTATATCAGGAACTATTGGAGGACTCTAGCCCCGGTACAAAAGTAACACTGGTTGATATGCAAAATGCAAAACTTGTGAGGCGATCAGGTGGACTTAAAGAGATTTCGATGTGCTCTCTTTTTAGTGCTACTGATATAGCAATTAGGTGGGAGCCTGATGTGCATATTGCTTTAATTGAACTTGGTTTGCATCTGAAGTCACTTATTTACAAATACAAGCTTCAAGCACTCAGTAATGTGGTGAACTTGAATAGGGGGAAAGATGCTGAACAGAATGAGATGATTTCAGGACCAGGAACAATTGAGAAGCAAAAGAAGAGAGAATCCATTTTCGCTGTTGATGTTGAAATGTTACGAATATCTGCTGAGGTTGGTGATGGGGTTGAGTCCTTAATTCAGGTTCAGTCTATCTTCTCTGAAAATGCTCAGATTGGTGTGCTTCTTGAAGGAATAATGCTTGATCTTAATGGTGCAAGGATTTTGAAGAGCAGCAGGATGCAGATTTCTCGTGTGCCCAATATTGCTACTAATGTGGCAACTATAAAATCTGAGATGTCAAGAGTATGGGACTGGGTGATTCAAGCACTTGATGTCCATATATGCATGCCATACAGGTTGCAACTGCGTGCGATAGATGATTCTATTGAGGATATGTTGAGAGCCTTGAAACTCGTTGTAGCTGCTAAAACTCAGAGTATATATCCAATCAAGAAAGAAAGTGGAAAACCCAAAAAGTCTAGTTCATCTAGAGTTGGATGTTTGAGGTTTTGCATTCGTAAACTAGCTGTAGAAATTGAAGAAGAACCATTACAGGGATGGCTTGATGAGCATTATCAGCTTTTAAAAAATGAGGCTTGTGACTCAGCTGTAAGGCTTCACTTTCTTGACGAGCTTTTGTCCAAAAGCAGAGATGATATGAATGACTTAGCTCTTGAAAGTAATGTTATTTACAATGGGAAGGAAATTGATCCTCGAAATACTTCGGCTGTTAAAGCACTGCAAGATGAGATTTACAGAGAGTCTTTTCGGTCATACTACCAAGCGTGCCAGAATCTCAAGCCATCTGAGGGTTCAGGGGCTTGTAAAGAAGGTTTTCAAGCTGGATTCAAGCTAAGTACTAACAGGACATCAACTTTGTCCTTATCTGCTTCAGATTTTGACATAACCTTAACAAGAATTGAAGGAGGTGAAGCTGGGATGATCGAGGTTGTGCAGAAACTTGATCCTGTGTCTCGCGCTCATAATATTCCATTTTCACGTCTGTATGGGGGCAATCTGAAACTGAATACCGGATCCCTTGTTGTTCAGTTGAGGAATTACACATATCCCTTATTTTCTGGGACATCAGGTAAATGTGAAGGCCGACTGGTGCTTGCTCAACAGGTTTGTGACGGAACTTCCATAAATCTGTAGGAAACTGAACTAACTTAAACGCAACTGAGATTCCATTTTTTAAATTTCTTCTTTTGCTCATTGAAATTAATCATACAACTTGGTAAATGTGGAAATGGTCCAAGTAGCTTTGAGATTTAGGATTTCTTAGTTCTCAACCGTTCCCTTCATAACTTTCAATGATTTGGTACATTTGTAAAATAGATCTTGAATTGTAAGTTGGGGGGTAGTAAATGTGGCTTGCCTTTTTGTGTTAGCCATTTATCTGAAATGAGACAGTACTAGGATGAGAAAACCCAGAAGACATGGTACTTTTCTACTATTGTTTTAGTGAAGTACTCAAGTTAATTGGTCACTTATGCTTGCCTTTTTATAAAACTTAAAAGCTATTGCCTATTGATGTCAACAATTATCTATTTCTAACAATTATCTATTTCATGTCCTAGTTGTAACGTACCATTTAGATTATGAATAAATATATATGTCCAGCAGCATCTGGAACTACTAATGTAACCTTGTTAATTTGGGGTATAAATCATCTGGAATTACTAAGCTAATATATCGGTCCTTAAGTTGGACTGAAAATAAATCATTTAAGGAGATGGATATTTGAAAGAACCTCTTGAACATATGAAACCGGAGGATATAATGTGTAGAAACCATTACAACTATCAAAGGCTAGAAAGATGTACTAAGTTCCGTTCGGGAGAAAATTATCATAGCATATCTTTAGTTAAGCCGGGTTGACTCGGACTTTATTATTTCAATCTGGTAGGGCTTGGGAGGAGTTTTTCAAAATATTTACTGTGTTTTTGTCCTTCTCAACATAGCTTATGAAAGACATCCTTTAAACTTTGGTGAGTTTAACTGGAGAGCACCCATTTTATTTAATCGATAACAATCCCCCCCTGCCCCTCCCCATAAGGGATGTGGTGGTGACATTTGATGACAAGGTTCTTGTTTGTTCTCCCTATTTTGCTGCCTTCATGTTCTCTCATAATTTTCTTAAATTTGCTACCTTGGACTTATTGATGGTGTACCTTGGTGTACAGGCAACCTGCTTCCAGCCGCAAATGCATCAAGAAGTGTATATTGGGAAATGGAGAAAGTTGCGAATGCTTCGTTCAGCCAGTGGAACGACTCCGCCTGTCAAAACATACTTGGATTTGCCATTACATTTTCAAAAGGGAGAAATATGCTATGGTGTTGGGTTTGAGCCTTTATTTACTGATATCAGTTATGCCTTCACGGTGGCGCTGCGTAGGGCTAATTTGAGCACAAGGAATCTAAATCCAGATCCTTTGCCTCCAAAAAGGAGAAGAGTCTACCTTGGTGGGATGAGATGAGAAACTACATTCATGGTAATACAACATTATTTTTCTCTGAGACTCGATGGAATTTACTTGCCACTACAGATCCATATGAGAAATCGAACAAACTACAAATTCTTTCTGGTCCAATGGAAATTCATCAGTCAGATGGTCGTGTTTATACAGTGGCAAAGGATTTTAGAGTCTTTTTAAGCAGTTTAGAGAGCTTACTAAAAAGTTCTGGCTTAAAACCTGTAGCAGGATTTTCCATTGCTTTCTTGGAAGTCCCCATGCTAACTGTTGAAGTGACAATGGATTGGGAGTGTGAATCTGGAAATCCCCTAAATCACTATTTGTTTGCCCTTCCAAATGAAGGTAAAACTCGTCAAAAAAATATATGACCCCTTTAGGTCTACTTCTCTATCCCTGCGGTGGAATTTGTCACTTAGACCATCACTTCCCTCTGACGATGATCAGTCCCGGGCCTGTGCCTTCTCTGCTATTTTGTCTGAGAACGAAGCTAGTGCTTCCCCCAACAATGAATTCTGGTCCTCAAGATCTTGCATGGATAATCAGATTTTGGAACCTGAACTACAATCCTCCTAATAAATTGCGAACTTTTGCTCGATGGCCACGGTTTGGAGTCCCTAGGGTTCCTAGATCAGGAAACTTATCTCTGGATAAAGTAATGACCGAGTTCATGTTTCGTGTTGATTCTACACCCGCATGCATAAGGCATATGCCTCTGGATGATGATGATCCAGCTAAGGGCCTAACTTTTAAGATGAATAAGTTGAAATATGAAATGTATCTTAGTCGGGGCAAACAAAAATTTACATTTGACTGCAAACGTGAACTTCTTGATTTTGTGTATCAAGGTGTTGATCTTCACATGCCAAAGGCGTTCATAGATAGATGTCATTGCCCCAAGTGTTGCCAAATTAGTTCAGGTGAACCTAAAGGGTTCACATTCTACTCCAGTCGACGGGGAGAAGAGTAATAGTTTAAATGGTAGTGAGAGGCCTCGTGATGATGGATTTCTTTTTGTCGTCTGACTACTTCACTATCAGAAGACAGGCACCTAAAGCTGATCCAGAAAGGTTATTAGCATGGCAAGAAGCTGGTAGGAGAAACATTGAGCTTACATATGTGAGGTCTGAGTTCGAAAATGGCAGTGAAAGTGATGAGCATGCAGATCTGATCCAAGTGATGATGATGGATATAATGTGGTAATTGCTGACAATTGTCAGCGAATATTTGTTTATGGCCTCAAGCTTCTGTGGACCCTTGAAAATAGGGATGCAGTTTGGTCATGGGTAGGTGGACTTTCTAAAGCATTTGAACCTGCAAAACCTTCCCCTTCCCGGCAATATGCACAGAGAAGGTTACGCGAGGAGAAAAAAGTACTTGATAAGTCGCCATTAGATGATAACCAGAAGGCTTTGTTTATCAGTAATACGGAAACCCCTTCTTTGCCACAAGTTGCTGAATCGTCTAAATTGCAGTCCTCTCCTTCGAAAGCAGCTACAGTGGAAAGTTCTTCTAACAGAACTGGTAAGCTAAATGATTGATGTCTTAAAAGTAATGAGTAACGAGAACAAAGCGGATGGTGAGAACTATCCTCCTCGTCTGTTTACATGACGTAAGAATTTATGGAGTGATAATAGGCTGTCCGGGTGTTGACGCTGCTTACTTTGCAGAACTAACTCGTGCGGGCCTCCCCACTAAAAAAAAGCACTAAAGTGATTGATCATAGGAAATATCGTTCAACACTGCAACATTACAAAGCCCGACCTCTGATTGAATATAGGCGTCGTTTGAGTTATTTTATTTTGCCAATTCTGTGTAGTTTTAAGTTTGTGTAGTTTCCTTTCTGTACTAGTTTATCAGGGTGCCTTGTTTTCCAGTTATGCCTCTGAAGTTTTGTAGTACTTAACTTGTTAACTGACTCTAAATACTATATTATGGTGCATTCTTGTGTTCATCCAGCTAAACTCATCAAATTTGATGACACTGAGGGGGAGGGAACTCGTCATTTTATGGTGAATGTTATTGAGCCTCAATTTAATCTTCATTCAGAGGAAGCCAATGTAAGTCCTTCGAGGCTTGTAGCCTCTACATATCATAATAAAACTAGTTTTGTTTGTTGCTTTCATCCATATATCGTTGAGGTAAGTGATGCTGTTATGAGTACATTTAGATTACTTTCAGTTTCAAGTTTTTTCTCTTGTTCGTGCAAATTAATTTTAGGCTGAGTGTATCAAGTCCTTTCAGAAAATTGGAAGATCATCCTTGTATTGTGAACCCGGTCCTGACAAATTATGAAAATTCGTCTTGTATCATGGCATGTTGTGTTGAAGAGAAACCCCCAAAAGTGTAAACAATAATATCAATTTGTACTCTGTCCTTTTTCATCTCGGATTCACCGACACCAGCATGCTTCTTATTGGTAAACAGGGCAGATTTCTCCTTGCAGCTGTGAGTGGGCGTTGTCTTAGCTCGTTCATTCCATTCCGTTCTTCAAGTTGGCAAAGCGGTTATTGAACAAGCACTTGGTTCACGAAATTTTCAAAGTCCGGAGAGTCCCATCCTGAGGTGACCTGGAAACCGCATGGAGTTCTCGTGTGTTGGAGCATGTGCAGCTCATGTTGCTCCCACTGATGTTGATCAGGTGCTGGACTACAGTGGTTGCCGAAAATTCGT
>CM016561.1:36318129-36485549 GCA_003412495.2 Echium plantagineum | reverse complement strand
TGAAAATAAGTCTTCTGTAACATGTCATGTGAGCTGTTTTCAGTTTGCATGTCACTCATTTGAAACAATTATCTGTTTTTATGTGGATGCGCAATACAATAACAAGGAAACTTGTTAATAATGAAGAAATATAGAACATAAATGTTATCATATTAGTAGTAAAAGAAACAAGATGTATTCATCATTTCATCTTAGGGTGATACAAATAAGATTTAACTGATCTATTTCGGCCACTCTTCCAAAAGGAAAACAAATAATCCATAGGTTTTAAACAAATAACATAGAAGAGTGTATGACACTTGTTTACTCAACCATGAAGAAGAATAGCCATACAGTTAACCGAGTTGTTGAATTCTATTTTGAAGTTATGGTCTCGCTCCAGAGATGAGCGATCCTAGTTTTGGTTAAAGTTTCCTACTAGAGATGTGAACAAATGTCCAAGTAATTTCCAATACTTCAGAAATGCATACCACTATTGCTGTAAATTTGATAAGTGAAGAGATACCGGATAAGCATGAAAATAGTTGAAGTGACAAGCATGAACGAGGAGGCTTCACATGATGTGGCTTCACGCCTTCACCTGTTGTAAGTCTTAATAGCACCCTTTAAGTTTGATATATGTTCTAGATTACTAAGGTATTCCAGTAGCAGCTGGCTCATAGGTAACCTAGTCGTTCCTTTTCACCTTTAACCTTTTAATGCCTACTTGTCTCTGACGATATGGCTATATTCTAATACTAACCTCCATGGTTGCTTCAACTGCTCTAATTTTATGTTGGATATCATTGTTATGCCTTTGTGGTACTCATTAAGGTATCGAGACTGTAATTTAGGGGGGGTCTCTCCAGTAAACGTGACCTTCAAAAGTCGAAATCTCGTGTACGTCCTTTGTAGTTGTACTGCGAATATGTTTAAAAGTTAAGAGTTCACAGGTTTGATGGTAGCCTTGCATGCTCTAATTGTACGACATTCCATATCATAAGATGGACACTAGGAGATTTTTGTGTTATATATAGGGTAAAGCAACCTTCGTCATCTTCCAGGGAAGGTTAGCATCCTTTTGACTTGTCACAGACAAACAGTACCATGCTAACCTCTGCACCTTCGAATTGGAATGAAATCATTATATTCTTTTCTATCTTGCGTGTATACGAAACTTCAACTATTTAGTATCATGCTATTTAATATGTATACTTAATGTTCTCCCTGGATAAATGTGGTGACTATTTCTAATATCACATATTGGCTAGTGGACTGTATTTTCCATTAATAACATTCTTGTTGTTGCAACCATGTAAGCATTACAGTTGAAAGATATGTGCACAGTGTTTTTTTTTTCCAGTTAATGAGAGGTGTAAGCATTAATTTTTCTTAAATCATTGCAGACCCCAAAGGCTACTCTGGAGGTGAAGGAATTGACTGTTGACATATCAAAAGATGGTGGATCAAAGCCAGCATTGTTTGTCAAATTACATCTCGTCCCAATATATGTTTATTTGGAAGAATCTCGGGTTGTTTCTGATCTGGCAGCCGTTGGTATTAGTTCATGTTCTTCTAGCCAGTTTGGCTTCTACGGAGAGGAGTAGTGCTCCTTTTAGCTGCGAAGAGTTCTCTCTATTGTGTGAATTTGGTCATGACAGGTGCGACTTTATGTCCATTATCTGCCTGTGGGTCGAAACTTCTCTGTGTTGATTAGCGGCTATTCGGCAGGAAGATAGTTTAAGTAGCAATTATAATTCAATGCACTTAAATTTACCTGTCACAATCTTTCGTCCCCATTTTTTTCCCCAATAGTCTTTTGGTTTATTTAGGATAATACAGTTCCTGCAAATGTTCACTATCCACTACAACTTTGGGTTAATAGAACGGTTACATAACCGTTAATGATGCTGTATGAACTATTGGTGGCCATTAGTCAGTCTACCTTACTGAGATACACAGAATAGTGTTGACTCTGACTGTCTGACATTAATCTCACTGTTTGTGATTTATAGGTTACTGTTTCTTTTTTTGTTCAATAAGAATCCATATTTACGGTGTTTTGTTCTATTATATGGAGAAGTTTCAAATGGCTGTTTTTTGCTGATGAATTTTATACTATTTTCTTGGATCATATACCCTTGATAATTTTAACTCAGAAATGATAATCTTTGCTAGAGTCTTCATCACTGCTATATATAATCGGGCCATTTTCCTTTGTTTCTTACCGATGTCTTCCGTCTCCTTGTGCAGATACGCAGGTATAGTTGCGAGGATCTGGATATCACAAGTGGTGAAGTTTCTATTAACCTTGATGACAATCTGTTTCGGCGAAAAAGAGATTCAGGAAACACATTTCATCAGCCTGCTGATGGACTTTAGCAAGACTAGCAGTGAGTCTGGTGCTGCCAATGTAACTTACCGAAATCAGTCGTCATCAGTCACCACCATATATGCATCAATCTTCCAGAAAAGGTTGGCAAATTAATGCTAATAGATTTCTTATGAAAGTCATTGAAAACTTGGTACATGTTTTTTCCTTGGCTCTTCTTATATCTTCTACTGACCACCTTCTCATTTAGTCATTGGATCAGCCTTGATTAGCCACTGAATTCAGTCCTTGGAGATGTCATATGATGTAAAAGCCATGGTGAAACTGAATAGTTACTTATGTGGTGGTATGGTGGTCGTCTATAAAATATAGATTGTTAGCATAAGGGTTGGTGTGTTATTTTCTTATGTGTATCTTGTAGCTGTATGATTTATGTATAGAGCCAGAGGGTATTACAGATTAGGCACAACATGCCTTTTGCTCTTCATTTACATTATTTTAATTAGCATATGCAGTATTTTTATTGGCTGCATCAACTACTCATTTTTATTATATTATTTTATAGATTAGCTTCACATTACCAAAATTGGATGTGAAATTTGTGCATCGGGAAACATGGAATAGTTATTGATAATAACATCATGGGGATTGAGATGAGGTCTGTGAAATCACAAATTAACGAAGATGTTGGAGAAAGTATGCGGCTTGACATGCAGATGGAGTTCAGAGAGATTCATGTACGATTCCTTAACTACTCTTTATGAAAGTGAAATACAGCCTGATGTCTGTGGTTTCACTTATTTTTTGTTTCCTTCTACTTAATCATTTGACACATAATGTAGCTTCTCAGAGAAGCAGGCATATCTATTGTGGAGATAATGAAACTTGATATTGTCGCTTCAGCTTACCTTCCCTTACAGGTTTGCTAACATCGTCACTATTGATGGTCGTTAATTTTATTTTATGGATGTATGATACATCTTAAATATTTCTTTTATTTATTTGTTTAAGATGCTGTACTTTACAGCCTGCAACTCCTATCAGATCCGAAATCGATATTAAGCTTGGAGGAACTCAGGTCAGCTTGATCATCACTAGATTTCTTCCACTTCTGAAACTGCGTTCACTAGAGAAAAATAAAGTGGCACGTACAAATGGTAGCCTTTTGAAAGAAACCTCTCGGTCTACTGAAGACAAAAACTTAATGTGGACATGCACTGTTTCTGCACCAGAGATGACTTTAGTGCTATATGGTTTGAATGATCAGCCGCTATACCATGTAAGTTTTTTCTTAATCCTAATACATCACTTGCATCTCCAATGTGGACATGTATTGTTTTTCTTCTATGTCCAGATGGTCTTTTTGCTTTACCTCACCTGCATCTCCAAATTAGTCTAATGTATAAAAGCAGTGCCCATCTTCTGTCATGACCCAAGCATGACATAAGCAATCAAGCAAGCACCCAAAAAACATGTTCAAGGATTACATATTTAACATTTAGTAGAGTAGTTATTTGTATTTCATATATGACCTCTATAAATAGAGAATGTAAGCTCTTATCTATGGAAAAAAATGAAATGAATTAGCTACTCTGTCCAAGTTCTATCTTCTCCCTAATCTCTCTCTAGCTTTTCCCCAACTCTCAAAGTTCTATCTTCTCTCAACTATTCTCCCCTTTAACATCTTTCATGCTCCTATTATCTCTATAATTGTAGTAACCCATCGAGGTTATTACATCTTTCCCCTAGATACCTTAGTACCTTCTTTGAGTTTGGATACAACAGGAGTCTTATAAAGGTAAAAAGGAATGCTTATCTGTGGTGTTGAGATTGATTTTTTAAACTGTCTTTAGGAAATTTGTGGTATTCTCATTGAGGCTAATTTTAATATTGTAGCATAACAGAAATGTAGAAGTGCTTCAGTCAGTTAACTTTGTGTGAACTAGAACGGATACATCCCAATTTCAGCGAAATAATATTTGACCATTTACACCTTTTGGCTGTAATTTCCTACTTATAACCCTGACACTCTACATTATTTTAATTCTACATTTGATAACTCGTGTTATTTTTTTTTTTATCACAGTGCTGCTCCCAATCATCTCATGTCTTTGCAAACAATATATCAAGCACTGGTGCTTCTGTGCACATGGAGCTTGGAGAACTTAATTTGCACATGTCTGATGAATATCAAGAATGCTTACGAGAAAGCTTGTTCGGTGTAGAAACATATACTGGTTCATTGATGCATATTGCAAAGATAAGCTTGGATTTGGGCAAAAAGGATATGGAACTACCAGATGATGGTCTTAAGCTCAAAATGGTTATTTCAGTTGATGTATCAGGTATGGGCATTTGCTTGACTTTCAAACGCCTGGAGTCTTTGATATCAACTTCAATGTCCTTCAAGGATGAATTCAAGAAGGTCTCGCTAAGTAAGAAATCTTTACAAGAACATAGAGTCAAGAATACTAGGACATCTAAAAGACTGATCCAGCTTTTGAATGTTAATCTAGAGAAATGTTCTGTAAATATGTGCGGAGAAGTTGGACTGGAGACAATGGATTTCCCAGACATTAAACGGGTAAATTTTGGATCTCAAGGTGGTCGAACTACAATTAGCGTCTCTGCTGATGGTACACCTCGTACTGCATATATAATGTCAACAGTGGCTGATGGATACAAAAGAATGAAATACTGTGCATCTCTTGATATCTTCCATCTTATTTTTTCCATGAACATGGAGAAAGATCGACACAAATGGATATTCAAAGGGCCAGATCTGTATATCAGGAACTATTGGAGGACTCTAGCCCCGGTACAAAAGTAACACTGGTTGATATGCAAAATGCAAAACTTGTGAGGCGATCAGGTGGACTTAAAGAGATTTCGATGTGCTCTCTTTTTAGTGCTACTGATATAGCAATTAGGTGGGAGCCTGATGTGCATATTGCTTTAATTGAACTTGGTTTGCATCTGAAGTCACTTATTTACAAATACAAGCTTCAAGCACTCAGTAATGTGGTGAACTTGAATAGGGGGAAAGATGCTGAACAGAATGAGATGATTTCAGGACCAGGAACAATTGAGAAGCAAAAGAAGAGAGAATCCATTTTCGCTGTTGATGTTGAAATGTTACGAATATCTGCTGAGGTTGGTGATGGGGTTGAGTCCTTAATTCAGGTTCAGTCTATCTTCTCTGAAATGCTCAGATTGGTGTGCTTCTTGAAGGAATAATGCTTGATCTTAATGGTGCAAGGATTTTGAAGAGCAGCAGATGCAGATTTCTCGTGTGCCCAATATTGCTACTAATGTGGCAACTATAAAATCTGAGATGTCAAGAGTATGGGACTGGGTGATTCAAGCACTTGATGTCCATATATGCATGCCATACAGGTTGCAACTGCGTGCGATAGATGATTCTATTGAGGATATGTTGAGAGCCTTGAAACTCGTTGTAGCTGCTAAAACTCAGAGTATATATCCAATCAAGAAAGAAAGTGGAAAACCCAAAAAGTCTAGTTCATCTAGAGTTGGATGTTTGAGGTTTTGCATTCGTAAACTAGCTGTAGAAATTGAAGAAGAACCATTACAGGGATGGCTTGATGAGCATTATCAGCTTTTAAAAAATGAGGCTTGTGACTCAGCTGTAAGGCTTCACTTTCTTGACGAGCTTTTGTCCAAAAGCAGAGATGATATGAATGACTTAGCTCTTGAAAGTAATGTTATTTACAATGGGAAGGAAATTGATCCTCGAAATACTTCGGCTGTTAAAGCACTGCAAGATGAGATTTACAGAGAGTCTTTTCGGTCATACTACCAAGCGTGCCAGAATCTCAAGCCATCTGAGGGTTCAGGGGCTTGTAAAGAAGGTTTTCAAGCTGGATTCAAGCTAAGTACTAACAGGACATCAACTTTGTCCTTATCTGCTTCAGATTTTGACATAACCTTAACAAGAATTGAAGGAGGTGAAGCTGGGATGATCGAGGTTGTGCAGAAAACTTGATCCTGTGTCTCGCGCTCATAATATTCCATTTTCACGTCTGTATGGGGGCAATCTGAAACTGAATACCGGATCCCTTGTTGTTCAGTTGAGGAATTACACATATCCCTTATTTTCTGGGACATCAGGTAAATGTGAAGGCCGACTGGTGCTTGCTCAACAGGTTTGTGACGGAACTTCCATAAATCTGTAGGAAACTGAACTAACTTAAACGCAACTGAGATTCCATTTTTTAAATTTCTTCTTTTGCTCATTGAAATTAATCATACAACTTGGTAAATGTGGAAATGGTCCAAGTAGCTTTGAGATTTAGGATTTCTTAGTTCTCAACCGTTCCCTTCATAACTTTCAATGATTTGGTACATTTGTAAAATAGATCTTGAATTGTAAGTTGGGGGGTAGTAAATGTGGCTTGCCTTTTTGTGTTAGCCATTTATCTGAAATGAGACAGTACTAGGATGAGAAAACCCAGAAGACATGGTACTTTTCTACTATTGTTTTAGTGAAGTACTCAAGTTAATTGGTCACTTATGCTTGCCTTTTTATAAAACTTAAAAGCTATTGCCTATTGATGTCAACAATTATCTATTTCTAACAATTATCTATTTCATGTCCTAGTTGTAACGTACCATTTAGATTATGAATAAATATATATGTCCAGCAGCATCTGGAACTACTAATGTAACCTTGTTAATTTGGGGTATAAATCATCTGGAATTACTAAGCTAATATATCGGTCCTTAAGTTGGACTGAAAATAAATCATTTAAGGAGATGGATATTTGAAAGAACCTCTTGAACATATGAAACCGGAGGATATAATGTGTAGAAACCATTACAACTATCAAAGGCTAGAAAGATGTACTAAGTTCCGTTCGGGAGAAAATTATCATAGCATATCTTTAGTTAAGCCGGGTTGACTCGGACTTTATTATTTCAATCTGGTAGGGCTTGGGAGGAGTTTTTCAAAATATTTACTGTGTTTTTGTCCTTCTCAACATAGCTTATGAAAGACATCCTTTAAACTTTGGTGAGTTTAACTGGAGAGCACCCATTTTATTTAATCGATAACAATCCCCCCCTGCCCCTCCCCATAAGGGATGTGGTGGTGACATTTGATGACAAGGTTCTTGTTTGTTCTCCCTATTTTGCTGCCTTCATGTTCTCTCATAATTTTCTTAAATTTGCTACCTTGGACTTATTGATGGTGTACCTTGGTGTACAGGCAACCTGCTTCCAGCCGCAAATGCATCAAGAAGTGTATATTGGGAAATGGAGAAAGTTGCGAATGCTTCGTTCAGCCAGTGGAACGACTCCGCCTGTCAAAACATACTTGGATTTGCCATTACATTTTCAAAAGGGAGAAATATGCTATGGTGTTGGGTTTGAGCCTTTATTTACTGATATCAGTTATGCCTTCACGGTGGCGCTGCGTAGGGCTAATTTGAGCACAAGGAATCTAAATCCAGATCCTTTGCCTCCAAAAAAGGAGAAGAGTCTACCTTGGTGGGATGAGATGAGAAACTACATTCATGGTAATACAACATTATTTTTCTCTGAGACTCGATGGAATTTACTTGCCACTACAGATCCATATGAGAAATCGAACAAACTACAAATTCTTTCTGGTCCAATGGAAATTCATCAGTCAGATGGTCGTGTTTATACAGTGGCAAAGGATTTTAGAGTCTTTTTAAGCAGTTTAGAGAGCTTACTAAAAAGTTCTGGCTTAAAACCTGTAGCAGGATTTTCCATTGCTTTCTTGGAAGTCCCCATGCTAACTGTTGAAGTGACAATGGATTGGGAGTGTGAATCTGGAAATCCCCTAAATCACTATTTGTTTGCCCTTCCAAATGAAGGTAAAACTCGTCAAAAAATATATGACCCCTTTAGGTCTACTTCTCTATCCCTGCGGTGGAATTTGTCACTTAGACCATCACTTCCCTCTGACGATGATCAGTCCCGGGCCTGTGCCTTCTCTGCTATTTTGTCTGAGAACGAAGCTAGTGCTTCCCCAACAATGAATTCTGGTCCTCAAGATCTTGCATGGATAATCAGATTTTGGAACCTGAACTACAATCCTCCTAATAAATTGCGAACTTTTGCTCGATGGCCACGGTTTGGAGTCCCTAGGGTTCCTAGATCAGGAAACTTATCTCTGGATAAAGTAATGACCGAGTTCATGTTTCGTGTTGATTCTACACCCGCATGCATAAGGCATATGCCTCTGGATGATGATGATCCAGCTAAGGGCCTAACTTTTAAGATGAATAAGTTGAAATATGAAATGTATCTTAGTCGGGGCAAACAAAAATTTACATTTGACTGCAAACGTGAACTTCTTGATTTTGTGTATCAAGGTGTTGATCTTCACATGCCAAAGGCGTTCATAGATAGATGTCATTGCCCAAGTGTTGCCAAATTAGTTCAGGTGAACCTAAAGGGTTCACATTCTACTCCAGTCGACGGGGAGAAGAGTAATAGTTTAAATGGTAGTGAGAGGCCTCGTGATGATGGATTTCTTTTGTCGTCTGACTACTTCACTATCAGAAGACAGGCACCTAAAGCTGATCCAGAAAGGTTATTAGCATGGCAAGAAGCTGGTAGGAGAAACATTGAGCTTACATATGTGAGGTCTGAGTTCGAAAATGGCAGTGAAAGTGATGAGCATGCAAGATCTGATCCAAGTGATGATGATGGATATAATGTGGTAATTGCTGACAATTGTCAGCGAATATTTGTTTATGGCCTCAAGCTTCTGTGGACCCTTGAAAATAGGGATGCAGTTTGGTCATGGGTAGGTGGACTTTCTAAAGCATTTGAACCTGCAAAACCTTCCCCTTCCCGGCAATATGCACAGAGAAGGTTACGCGAGGAGAAAAAAGTACTTGATAAGTCGCCATTAGATGATAACCAGAAGGCTTTGTTTATCAGTAATACGGAAACCCCTTCTTTGCCACAAGTTGCTGAATCGTCTAAATTGCAGTCCTCTCCTTCGAAAGCAGCTACAGTGGAAAGTTCTTCTAACAGAACTGGTAAGCACTAAAGTGATTGATGTCTTAAAGTAATGAGTAACGAGAACAAAGCGGATGGTGAGAACTATCCTCCTCGTCTGTTTACATGACGTAAGAATTTATGGAGTGATAATAGGCTGTCCGGGTGTTGACGCTGCTTACTTTGAAGAACTAACTCGTGCGGGCCTCCCCACTAAAAAAAAGCACTAAAGTGATTGATCACAGGAAATATCGTTCAACACTGCAACATTACAAAGCCCGACCTCTGATTGAATATAGGCGTCGTTTGAGTTATTTTATTTGCCAATTCTGTGTAGTTTTAAGTTTGTGTAGTTTCCTTTCTGTACTAGTTTATCAGGGTGCCTTGTTTTCCAGTTATGCCTCTGAAGTTTTGTAGTACTTAACCTTGTTAACTGACTCTAAATACTATATTATGGTGCATTCTTGTGTTCATCCAGCTAAACTCATCAAATTTGATGACACTGAGGGGGAGGGAACTCGTCATTTTATGGTGAATGTTATTGAGCCTCAATTTAATCTTCATTCAGAGGAAGCCAATGTAAGTCCTTCGAGGCTTGTAGCCTCTACATATCATAATAAAACTAGTTTTGTTTGTTGCTTTCATCCATATATCGTTTGAGGTAAGTGATGCTGTTATGAGTACATTTAGATTACTTTCAGTTTCAAGTTTCTTTTCTCTTGTTCGTGCAAAGTTAATTTTAGGCTGAGTGTATCAAGTCCTTTCAGAAAATTGGAAGATCATCCTTGTATTGTGAACCCGGTCCTGACAAATTATGAAAATTCGTCTTGTATCATGGCATGTTGTGTTGAAGAGAAACCCCCAAAAGTGTAAAACAATAATATCAAATTGTACTCTGTCCCTTTTTCATCTCGGATTCACCGACACCAGCATGCTTCTTATTGGTAAAACAGGGCAGATTTCTCCTTGCAGCTGTGAGTGGGCGTGTCTTAGCTCGTTCATTCCATTCCGTTCTTCAAGTTGGCAAAGAGGTTATTGAACAAGCACTTGGTTCACGAAATTTTCAAAGTCCGGAGTCCCATCCTGAGGTGACCTGGAACCGCATGGAGTTCTCGGTGATGTTGGAGCATGTGCAAGCTCATGTTGCTCCCACTGATGTTGATCCAGGTGCTGGACTACAGTGGTTGCCGAAAATTCGTAGAAGCTCGCCCAAAGTCAAGCGCACAGGTGCTTTACTTGAGAGAGTGTTCATGCCTTGTGATATGTATTTCCGTTACACAAGGCACAAAGGTGGAACGTCAGACCTGAAGGTCTCTTTCTAGTCCAAATATCATGTACTAGCTTCGTTTCAGTAGGAGACTTTAGCTTTAGTTTATTGAATCTTGAGTTTAGTGTTCTTCTAATTGACTCGGATCTTTGAATCTTGCAATGGTGATTATGCAGGTGAAACCGTTGAAAGAGCTCACATTCAATTCACATAATATAACAGCAACGATGACATCTCGCCAATTTCAGGTTATGCTTGATGTCTTGACAAATCTTCTCTTTGCCAGACTCCCCAAGTAAGTGCTTAGTATCCAATTCATTGAATTTCCATATGGAATTGTTGATTTGTTCTGACAAGGAGCTTCTTCGAAACGGATGTGTACTTAAGAAGACCTTGTTCATAATTCTTTAGAACACGTCTTTCTATTTAATTCTTGAACCATTTTGCTAGCAGGCAGTATATTGACTATTGCTTCAAGACAGTTGATCTATTTCTATATGTGATAATTATGTCATATTTAATAGTTAGATTCAACGCTGTAACCCAGAGTTACAATTCTAGTAGTAATTATCTTTAACCTCATTAAAATGTTACTTCTAGTCTCATTTCCCTCGAGTCCTTGACGCTATAACAGAATCCGATTTGTGAGTAAGAGGTGTATATGGAGGAGTTGTTTTTAGTGTTTGGGGGGATGTGGGTGGCATTTAAATGACGCATTGAAGATTGTTGTAGTTGAATACTACGTAGATGACAGATAAATAAAACACCTACTGATGTAAACCTAGGTTGGAAAAACACCTTTATTTTGCTTCCAGGTTCATCAGTTATCTTATGAAGTATCTGGACAAGAAAATTGCAATGATAGAATACATGCAGTTTCATCATGTACTGTGTTAAAAAATCTGTGCAATGTGTTGCAAAATTGCAATTTGGAACATGTTTTTTTTTTGTTCTATCTGCTTTTAAAATCTTGTTGGTGCAAAGTTTCAGGCCTTAATGAATGAATTTGAACTTTTTTGTAGTCGTTGCATCATTTAAAACATGCAGTCCCTCCGTGACAAAAAGATTGCCTAGTTTTTTAAATCTTCAACTTAAATTTTTTTGTATATGTTTTAGATCAACAAAAAAATTTCTGCGCTTTTGTGACATAAGTTAATAGAGTCTCCTTCTTTAAATTGAAATTCAGACATTTGGATTACATTGTCTAATCTCTCTGTGTTCCAGCGGATGCATGTTAATATGGGGTTGAATCTACACTTTTTTCATATACTTATTTATCAAATGAAACTTTCTATATAGTCAAGTGAATTAGGGTTAGTTGTATGCTAATCCCCAAATCATTTTTGGTCTTTGTTATTCAGGCCACGCAGAAATAGCCTTGCATTTTCAGCAGATGATGATGAAGATGTCGGGGAGGAGGCTGATGAAGTTGTACCTGATGGGGTTGAAGAGGTAGAATTAGCGAGGATTGACCTCGAACATAAAGACCGGGAACAAAAACTAATCCTAGAAGACATTAGGAAGTTATCTCTTTGTACTATTTCATCTAACCAAAATCTGGAGAATGACAGTAATCTCTGGATGATAACTGGAGGAAGGCCCTTGCTGGTGAGGAATGCGCCTTATGTATTACTAAAGTACTGTTGTTAACTAGTCTTTATATGTCATGAAAGTCAACCTCTAACAGCTCCTTCTGTACGGAGTATTACTTAAGTTATTTTTGTTAATAACTAGTCTTCTGACTGAAATCTGTATGCTGGTAAAGTCAACCTCTTACATAGTTCTGTAAGGAGATTTTCTTCACTGTTTAGTCTAATAGAGTAAATATGATCTCATATTCAACAGATTAGAAAACTGAAGAAAGAACTTGCTCGTGCTAAAGTTTCTAGAAGGGCAGCATCTTCTTGTCTTAGGATGGCTCTGCAGAAAGCTGCTCAGTTAAGATTATCAGAAAAAGAGAAGAACAAAAGTCCTTCTTATGCTATGCGCATTTCTTTGCAAATATATAAAGTTGTGTGGGGAATGCTTGTGGATGGAAAATCGTTTGCTGAAGCTGAGATAAGCGACATGGTTAGCATCTTTGCTGGTCTTCTTGTGAAATGTGTATTGAGTTTCCTTTGCTGGTTGTGGTAATATAAATCATAGTTTACCCAAACACCTTTGTTGGAGTGCTAAGGGGCTGCTAGCACCCGGGGTAAGGCCTCAAATTAAATTCCTCATTGGGACAGCAAAGGTATTGGGGAACCCCACAGCGCTCAAATCCAGTTTAGGGTTGAGGAACCTGAAAAGAGACCTAGACACATATACTATATATATTTCTAAAATTTCTGTAACAACCAATGTCGTGTTAGTATCACTTGAATCTAGTTAGCTAAGCTTTCCCCTTGTGTTTGTGAATATGGAAGCCAGATACCAATGAAATTGGAATTTGCTCTTGGTTCATGAACCATACATCTATATTGTTGCTCTACAAGTAGGTATGCAGCAGGTTTACTTTTTGTACTACTGAATCTGCTTTAAATTGTAACTATATGGTAAAAACCTTTACTATTTCTCAAAGCTTGTATACATTATTAGCTTAGCAAGTGCGAACCTTCAGTAGCATAAGAAACCCATGAGGACCTTCACAACAACAATTGACAGCAATGTCATTTGCTGCTGGATGGTGAAACTGTTCATTTGTTATTGATCTTGTTATATGGTAGATAATTTGAGTTTGTTTATGCAGACATACGATTTCGTTAGGGACTACAAAGATGTTGGTGTTGCTCGGTTTACAACTAAGTATTTTGTTGTGAGAAATTGCCTTCCAAGTGCCAAGTCTGATATGCTATTATCAGCATGGAATCCTCCTCCTGAATGGGGAAAGTAAGCAATACTTTCTGCTCTAGGTTCCTTTTCATTTTAAGGCACTACAACAATCTACAAATTCAAACATGGTATATTGATTAGTTCTCAATAGCTCTGTAATTCTACATGGCGATAATTCAAGCAATTTTCTTTATATATGCTTGATTCTTGTCATTCCTTCTTCTCATTTTGATCCAGATGTTTTGACTATAATCTGTAAATTAAGAAATGTAATGGAGTTAGGCTACTGAGCGTCAAATAGTTTAGTTAGTAGTTTTGGATTTCTTAAATAGCCAAGTATTACAACCAAGGATGGAAAAAGGGAGTACTACTCATGAAGAATTTTGTATTTTCTGTTTAACTGTAAAAACTTCAGAGATCCATGGCTTGTGTTGGGCTCGTGTCTTTGTTTTTTTGTTTTTTGACATTTCCTTTGATTTTCTGTATTACAAAATGATTTAATAACAAAATGAGAGTGATTCCGGATAACAACATCCTCTGTATTTTAAATTGAGTAGATGGTATAAAAAATGGTTTTGATCAATCGCACTTAATAGTTTAAGCTGCATTGTCTAATGAGGTCTTTTTATTCATATATTTTCTTAAACAAGCCCTCTATTTCCAAGCTAAATTGTTTATTGAATTTATCATGTGGTAAAACTTCTTTTTAGGAGTTGAGTTGCGATGAGATTTGGAGCCAATTCTATATGTTAAGTTAGAAATTTATCAAAAGATTAATACTCCCTCCAATTGTCCAGTTTGCTGTCTTAATTAGCACACATAGATTGAACGAAAACTATCATGTTAGTAGAATGTGCAAAAAAAAATTATCTCTTGATTTTTTTTACCTAATATCACCCCAACATACACAAAAGTATTGGAGTTCAGAATTTAAAATGTTAATCATCTATGTTCAAAATTGGACGAACATTGAGGGACTAGGGGAATATTACAGAGATCATATCATTTTATTCATATATCCACATAACATTCTGTTGTTCTGGTACTTTGTTCGTAATATTTTGAGAAAGAGAAACTATCGACCAACTCATTAATGTTATATGTTGCTTCTTGTCCACCAGCAATGCTTGACCATTTACTTCTCTGATTGCAGAAAGGTGATGCTTCGTGTAGATGCGAAACAGGGAGCCCCAAAGGATGGTAACTCTCCCCTTGAACTTTTTGAGGTAATTGACATGCCATCGTCATCATGCACTCGTTTCGAATCAAATGTGAGGAAAGTAATTCCAGGATTTCTTTGAAGCCTGTGGGGTATATAAACATACAAATAGAAGTTGTGCATATTCATGCCCATCAGTAATACTTTAGTCATCTTCAATGGTTTGGGGAGGGGGGCTCTGTCATTTTGTATTTTGGGACTCTGGGCTTTACTGAGGCGAGATCCATCTCGGCAAGTGAATTTTTTATGCAGAGAATAGTTTCTTGGGATTCCAGGCTGAAGTACCTTATACTGATAACTGAATAAACAAATGATCAGCGACAGTAAACATGCTTCAGAAATGTTATTTCTTAGTATTGGTACATAATTTTGTAATTCTGCCTAAGTAGGGTAAGGGGGTTCGGAATACACAGCCTTACCCATGTGATATCAAGGAGACTGTTGGCGAATTAACTCAAGAGGATATAAAATATTGGACTCCTTTGGACATGAAAACATGGCGGGGATATAAAAATGAACTTGTTGATCTAGAATTTGTTGCCATCGTACGGAAGATTCGGCCTGTGTGAATTGTTGCGAGTTTCCAGGAACAATCACATTGTAAAAAGTTTCTACGAAACGTGGACTTCAACAATATCATAATTATTAGCTATAATCATAAAGTGCTCTTCAGTCTTTCCAGCTTGAAGGCTTCAGATTCATTTTGGTATGAGGAGAGGATCATACATTGTTGGGTCTCGTAGTATCTTGGTCTCCTAGGAACCCATCAAGCCCCTCAGACCAGATTAGTCAAATAGTGGAGTGTGGCTAAAGCCATAGATGCCATGCGATATTATAGTCTTTAAGAGGCACCTAGGATTTGAACTCTTAACCAATGAATCATGTTTTGGCCCAACCTGTATTATATTTGCAAGTTATGCATGAACAATAAGTGATCTTATGCAAGTGAAGGACCTAATCCATGTCACAGTTACCTTTGTCACCATTCCCTTTTGCCTGTGATATGAAATGTTAGCTACTTCCTATAATGTTCTTTCTCAAGTCATGAACATCTTCTTTTGTGCTTAAATTATAATGTTATGCACTGAATTTTATCTGTTTTATTGGCTATAAATAATTTATTATCTAGTGTAACCTGTAACTAGTACCCATCATTCACTTGTAAGTGTATCTGTTAGTACCTTCCATTTGAGTTAAGATCTTGGTGTGCTCCCGTATTGCTGTTATCACATATATTCTCAACATGGTATGAGGGTCAACCCCGGGTGAAGGACACGTGTAAACCTGGTGGTATGTCGGGTTGCCTGTGTGAAGAGTATTAAGGATAACCTGGACCCACGTTAGTAGAGTAGGACATTTTTTGTGGGTTGATAAGGTCTTAATACTCTCCCTATTGCCAATTGGTTTTTTGGTGAAACTCATGGACTCATAACATGTTCATTGTCACACGTGTTTTCAATAGACATTCATCTTTGTAAATGCAGGTGGAGATCTATCCTCTGAAAATACATTTGACTGAGATCATGTATAGGATGATGTGGGAGTATTTCTTTCCAGAGGAGGAACAAGACTCTCAAAGGCGGCAGGTTAGCATCTTTCATGCTCTATAGCTGATTCTGCAAAAAAATCATACTTATGTAAAATCTTCAATAAATTCTAGGAAGTCTGGAAAGTGTCAACTACTGCTGGGCTGAAGCGCATAAAGAAGGGCTCATCATCGCATGAATCAATGGTATTGAGCAGCCAGTCGGCAAAAGATTACGAGGTCTTGGCCAAAGCAAGCACATCTGGTGTAACTGATTCAACTCAAGTGAGTACTTGGCCTCTTTACGTTAATTAGTTTATAATTATTACACAACATCCAGGACCTTCATCAATTTTTGCCATTGTCCCTCATTATGGTGCTATTCTTACCCTAGCTAGTCTTTTATTTTCATTATCCCATACATAATTCTGCAATTATTTTACCGTCTTTTTTTCTTTGTTATTCGAAGGCATCTAAATTGCCCAATCTCAAAGAAAGTGGGGTTTCTCGGACTAAACCTGAGCTGAGGAGAACATCATCATTTGATAGGTCGTGGGAAGAGACGGTAGCAGAATCCGTGGCTAATGAACTTGTGTTACAGGCTCATTCTTCATCATCTAAAAGTAGTTCTTTCGCATGCTTAGAGCTTCCAGATGAACCATCTGAAAGTAAGTCCAAAGAGTCCAAACCCCTGAAGCCAGGTCGAGCGTCGCATGAAGATAAAAAGGTGGGGAAAACACACTATGATAAGAAATCTAGACCGCGAAGGATGAGGGAGTTCCATAATATCAAAATTAGTCAGGTAATTTCGTTCTTTATGAAAATTGTTCTTTCTTCAAGATGTCGATAGTGGGAACTTACATATGTGATCTATTTATGAGTGTAGGTTGAGCTATTAGTTACGTATGAAGGATCAAGATTTGCTGTAAGCGATTTGAGGTTATTGATGGATACTTTTCATCGAGTTGAATTTGTTGGAACTTGGAGAAGGTTATTTTCCCGAGTTAAGAAACATATCATTTGGGGCGTTCTTAAGTCTGTCACTGGAATGCAGGTCAGAGATATTTCTTATTCACAATACTACCAAATTTCCAAGTTTTGTAACCCTTTTGTCTCATTGACTTCATGCTTTTGTCTCTCGACATCCATGAATGTCCTATTCACATGACTCCCATATGAATGCAAAATGTAAAATTATAACTTGTCAACTTAAATTTAAGCTGAAGATTTTATTTTTTTCGATAGAGGGGTTGAGTCATTCAGTAACTACCAAAAATATTGTTAAAAGTTGTAGGATTTTATTCTCAGAAAAAGGGGTCCAATAGGAGTATTGATATTCTCTTGAGGGAAATATTTGGCATCGTGATTGTGTTGCTAGTTCAGTTACCGAATAATTACCAAATGAGGTATTTTAGGATTTGCTTCTTAAAGGGCCCAATAAGAGTGCGATGTTATCTTGAAAGGAAATTTTTGCTGGCTATAGATGCAGCGGCAAAATCTTTACTTTCATACTTTTGCTCACAGGGAAAGAAGTTCAAGGACAAAGCTCACAATCAGAGTGTCATTCCTGATGATGATCTTAACTTAAGTGATAGTGATGAGGGTGCGTCAGCAAAATCTGATCAGTACCCAACGTCTTGGCCCAAGCGTCCTGGGGATGGAGCAGGCGATGGGTTCGTCACATCCATCAGGGGGCTTTTCAACTCTCAGCGTCGCAAGGCCAAGGCTTTTGTTCTTCGGACAATGAGGGGTGAAGCAGAGACTGAATTACATGCCGATTGGAGTGAAAGTGAGGCAGAGTTTTCTCCTTTCGCAAGGCAGCTCACCATTACGAAAGCCAAACGGTTGATCAGACGGCATACAAAGAAGTTCCGTACTAGGGGACATAAAGGTTCGTGTGCTTTAACCTATCTTATCACACATTATTTGTTTAGAATCATCAGTGATCGATTGTTTGCCCTTTTCCTTACTTCATTAGCTGATAAGAATTTAATGCTGTGTGGTAGAGACAGAGGGCTCTATTGGTTGCACACTTGCCCATAGAATTACAATAAGTGAATCAATTCATCAATCTTCTGTACACATAATGGTCGGTTAGCGTAACTAACATATTATTATCGTTAGCTTTATGTATACCGGTTACTGGAGTCATTCGATTTAGGACCTGTCTTTACCTATTAACCCAAGGCCGTCCTAGCTTTCCATCTTTCTCGTCAGTATTCAATTTATTTATAAACTAAAGCAAATTGCGTTTCTTATACATTTTATGTTGGCGTCTTCAAATTGGATAGGCTCGTCATCTCAGCAAAGAGAATCGGTGCCTTCATCTCCCAGGGAGACTTTGGATGATAGTAATTCCTCCAGTGGATCTTCACCCTACGAAGATTTCCTTTCCACGAATCAAACTGGAACGGAGTGAAGGAGCACCATTCATCCAAAATCTTAACCGGAGGACCAGATAATGTATAACTCTGAAGATCTGGTATCTTGACACGCTTATTAGTTATCGCCTATAAGGCCAGGACTCCCGAAGGTCACAAATGTTGTAAAGAATATGTTAAGTGATAGTATAGAAAATGGCTGAAAGAAGCTTGCGATCCAGGTATGTGTATATACATAAGCTTAAGGTTGTTAGTTTTGTTTGGTTCTATAGAAGTCTGTTTGTTAGTGTTCAACCTGTTGTTGGTATCAGTTTTTCCTTCAAAATATATGTTCCCCCATTTATTTGGGATATTGAGATTAACACTAATTTTTATATAAATTATAATTCTTCTCTCAATTTACATTTCCCTTTTAATACTTCACTCATTAATTGGGTCAAAATGGAAACTATTTACAAGATTTTTATTTTAAAACTGTATTCCTAACATTTTGTGTGTGTTGTGGGGTATACAATATCTTGCATATACATAAGCATCAACTTTTATGGTCTGTTTGGATTGGGGTGAATCAAGGGGAATCAAGGAGAATTTAGTTTTTTTTTTTGTGTTTGGGAACCTAATAATTTTATACCCTAGGAGAAAGAAACTATTCCCCTTGATTCACCCTCATTACCCCTCAATCCCCTCCAAATCTCTACCCTCCAAATCCAAGGGGAATCAAGGAGAATACAATATTAAACATTAAAATATATATTCTCCTTGATTATCCTAGTTCAAAATTATGGTACCCAAACAACAATAAAATATATTCTCCCTGATTCCCCTTGATTCTCTTCCCCTAAAATTCTTCTCCCCTGATTCACCCCAATCCAAACGGACCATTAGTATAATTTATTCCTTTTTTGAATAATTGATTTAATTGCATAAAATTAATAGTTTATACTTATTACAAACAAATTTTATTGGCTGAAACAAACTTCAACATATGGCATTTTACAAAGACAAAATATGAAACTTAAATTGAAGACTATAAGCTGCAAGTATGCAACCTCTGTTCATGGAAGAGGAGTATCCTTAATGAAAGATGTAGATTTGTAGTGGTGCCATAAAAGAACACAACACTCTTAATAATGAATGTCAATTCATGCTTAAAATTACTGTGTATCGTGAAGTCAGTAGAACGTAAAAACTAAACTTGATGGAGTAAAGAGAAAAAAGAAGTGGAAATAGAATTGTAACATGAGCGGAAGAGAGACTCAAAGTTCCCTTGATTAATATCATTGGTGAAATTATTTTCTGTGTCGACTAGATAATGAGCAAGGAAAGTAAATAAAAAAGTAAATGGATGTAGAGATTGACACAGGCAGAAGAGATACTCAACCTTCTCATTTTCAGTGTTAAGTAATATTTTTTCGATGTCGGTTAGGAATCGACTAAATAAAGAAGGTTTATTTTCTTACGCCCCTGACTAGGTCGAGTGGTACATAGCTTGAGGTGAGTAGCATCATGTATTACCTCTTTTGCATCGCGTGAATTAAGGTCTCCTATGAGGCAGAATTCAGTATACAAGTGGCTAACGGGAAGCCTCAAGCCCCCTGATCAGCTGACACACATTCTGCTTGGTAACCACATTTTAGTCAATGTATGGTTACTACAAGCAAACCAAATTACATTTTGTTTCGGAGGAATACTATAAACAAACGAATGTAAAGTACATCTTACTTCGTTGCCATTATTGTTTCAATGTCTTCAGGTTGTTGATGACGGTTACTCTCCCTTCTCCTTTTGTTTTAGTTGGTCTCACATGCCTTTTTGCGTATCTATTCTTTAGTCAATATTTTAGCTTTTTCGATAACGAGTTCCTGAACTTTTCTCTTGCCTTTTACTTTTCTGATTAAAGGTTCATTATCGATGTAGGTCTCTTTGGCACTACCTTGATCATGAATGTGATCATCGTCACTTCCTGGAATTTCACGCTCCGCAACTTCATTTGGAACCATCCGATCATTCAAAACATTCAAGCATGTTTTGAATGCTTCAATCTGCTTCTCCAAAAATTTGGCATACTCTGGGGCCTTCAACATTGAAATAGTAGTTTAGATTTATATATAGCATTCTCGAATTAAAGTTACAAACTATTTTCTTTTGTCATTTTATTTATTGGGCATACGGCAGGATCGAATGTAATGAGCTCATGTGGTTCGGCAGCCCTGTCCGGCCTGTTTATAAAATCATATGTTATCCCACGGTCAAATCCAGAGCTTTCACCTATCACATCCATCATTTTCAATTCCTTTCGAACATCCCAACCCTTGAGCGATGGTAGGGTACAAATCCCACGGGACATAGGGTTGTCCAACCCCATCCTCTCTCTATGTAGTGGATCTGCCATCAACATAATCAAAAGCAACAATTAGTTAGTCCATATATATTTGCTGGAAACCAAGTAATTAAATTTGACAATATATATTGTTCTGTGCAAACCAACGTACATGATATTGTGGTTAAGGAATTGTAACCAGAATGTAAATATGATATTTACCGAGTGCTTAAATCACCACTAATGAGTTACCGTAAGTTGTTACAAGTTCATCTACCTTGTAAGTAAATATACACCATAGAGAAATTGATTAAATAATAATGGCAGTGCTTATTTTAGAGGAGCATATTCAACAAATAACTCACCTTAAAGGAATGAAGGTCCGCTTTTGGGGCTTTCAAGCCGTGTGTCCTTTTCGTAAGTGAGCCCCAAATAAATTTTGACCAATTGTATGTTCGTACCCGCCTCAAATCCCTCAGAATGGTTGCGTACCTCAACGACATGGAATCGACATTATCGGGACATAGGAGGCACCCGATAATGTAAAGTACAATGGCTTTGCACCATGTTTATGCTTCCTTCATTTTTGGTATGATGTTGTCCATCTCCTTAACATTCACGCGGTCTAGATCTTCTACCTTTAGACCGAGCTCCTTCAGAAGGTCTGTCTTATATACTTCGAAGGAATCTGAAGGTAAAACTAGTTCTCCTTTCACCGGTAGACCGTACACTCGTTGTACGTCTTCTACCTTGATCGGTAGTACCTCAGATTTGCTTAACCGGATTTGGCATTCTCCCGGTTCTAAGTTAGAAGACACCCACTTCACAAAATCGCTTGGGATTTTCCTCCATTTGCATATTTCAAGGAATGCACCGAACCTTGCTCTTCTTAGCATTTGGCGCTTAGCCTCTGCCGTTTCCGGGTGTCTTTCGTCTATGTTATTTAGGAAGTTGTGTATGACCTGCACTCTACACATATGCCGATACCTCGGTGGTGCCATTTCAAATCTGTTCAAAAAGCAATAAACACAGATTGTGGTTAGATGCCACTAACCACTACATAATAAAACCTTGTTAAAATTGGAATTGCTTACAATTTTACAACTACATAATTGTACAGTCGACAATACACACAAATTGTGGTTAGATGCCAATAACCACTACAGACTTGCAACTAATTAAAATACTAAACTGGTAACAACTTGTAATTACCCAAAAATATCTAAACTAAATTGCACCATATAAATCTAAACTTGTAACAACTTGTAATTATCCACAAAAAATCTAAACTAAGTTTCACCCAAACAAGGAAAACCATTGCTCATAAAGAACCAAAAGACAATTACCCACTAAAATCTGTTCAAAAAACAATAAACATAAAATGTGGTTAGAAGCCACTAATCACTACATAATAAAAACTGGTTATAATTAGAACTGCTTACAATAATACAACTACATAATTGTACAGTTGACAACACACACAGATTGTTATTAGATGCCAATAACAATTGCCCACAGAGATTCAAAAGACAATTACCCACTCCATTAGCACAAGTGGTTAGAACTTTGTAACCAAAATGAACTACCGAAAACGTAGCAGTACACATAAACCCAAAAAAAACACAAAAAATTTCAAAAGACAATTACCCAAAAAATTTTGAAATCCAATTAACCACGAAAAACCAAGATTCAGTTAACCACTCCATAATCACAATTGGTTAGACACAAAAACTGGTGAAAGTGAGAACTTCCCAAGACAAATCGCAAAATGACGCAGACAAAAATAACAATTATACAATGAAAATCGCAATTACCTAACAAAAATGGCAAAATTCGAAACGCAATTACCCAATCCAAGTCTCAATTGATTAGAATTTGAAACCACAAGTAATTTCCCATAAAAATTTTAAACTGATATTACAATTTGAAACCACGATTTGAAGCGCAATAAAAGTTTGGATTGTAAACATGCAATAACTTTAAAAGTCTGAATTTCGTACCTTCAATTTTAGGAATTGGTAGGGTTTGAGAAGAATAATCTTTCGAACTGTCGATGGTTAGCAGCGTGTGAGAAGAACAATCGTCGGAGCGTGTGAGAAGAGCAACCGTTGGAACTATGAATGGTTACAGCGCGTGGGAGGGTTTTTAGCAGAGCAACCGGCGGAATCGGTTTTGAATCGATGGTTATTGACATCTGAATTAATTTGGTATATGAACATGAAACGTGTGAGTGTTGGTTTTTGTTAGGGTTTTAGTTTATTTTGGTTTTTGAATTTTGGATTATTAATTTGTGAAATGACAAATAGAACATTTGGTACTCCAATACCAAATATAATTTGGTGTCTCAAGTCATACTCGTAGCATTTATCTGTTATGGATGATGATCAGTTTTTTCAATTTTCATGTCTAAAATGTCCTTCAAATTTTAGATTGAGTTTCTACGATGGTTACCATCGGCCTCACGCATTTTCTATGTTGGATTGAAGGACTAGGCCTGTTATCGAAGCGGTTCGCCTGCAAATCGGTTCGTTAAAACTGGCTTGTTTGCTTGCTTGTTTCGAATTTCGAACCGGTTACGATTTGTTTCTACAAGTTTAAATCGTTTGAACTCCCTCGTTAGTCGCTCATTAAAACCGTTTATAAAATTAATTTTGTTAAAGTATAGTTTTAATTCAACCGGTTACGATTCGTTCGTATTTCGTTTCAAATCGCTCGTTAATTATTTGCTCGCTCGTTAAAATCGTTTATAATATTCGTTCGTTATTATTTAAAAAGAATATTTACCAAGCATAGCCTAACTATCAGATTTGAGAGTGGAAAACAGCTTACGATAGAAACGATTAACAATCCGAGCGAACGATTCTTGCTTTGAATGATTAACGAGCCAATATTTTGCGATTTTAAACGGTTCGATACGAACCGGTTTATACGATTTTATTTCTAACTGATAATTAATTGAACATTCAAACCGGTTTATTAACAAACCGATTTGGGAGTGAAACCGGTTTGATTTACGGTCTAGACTTGTTTGGGCCAAAACCAGCTCGTTAACAGCCGACAGACCATAGATCCAAGTTTAATGTTCTTGTGACAACATATGAAGTTATAATGTTCGATCGTTCTAAGCTATCAAGGCTTGACTAAAAGTATATTAATAGGCTAAAGAGCAAATTTTCTACCTTGGAAGATTTAAAGTCTCTAAAGACATTGTTAGTGATATATTCCTTCATTCAAAAAAATGCATTAGCTCAGAGGGAACCTAATGATTTAGTTTCAGACCTAAATATTTCATTGTCTCAAGATATTGCGAATCAAACTGTGAATTGATTATACCAGCAAACTGTTCGACCAATTGGTAAACTAGTTTGTAATAATAGTGTGAAATAAAGAAAAATACGTATAATGCAGTTTATTATATAAAAGTACTTACGTCTGAAATAATTTATTATGAAAAGAAGTTTAGAAGAGATTTATAATGCTCAAATACCCTCGATTAGACTCTCCAACAACCATAGCCGGACCCAGAGATTCAATTCCGATGGTGCAAACCTTTTGTAATTTTTTTTTTCTCAAAAGAATAGAAAATGATGTCATTTGTTAAATTTTTTTAAACCTAGGCCAAAACGACTCATTTTAAAACCTAACATCTCTATTATATTAATCAATCAAAACAAGCTCATCCATTACTCTACAATAGGGTGAATACTAACCGAATTGAATTCGAATCAAATATCAACGAAGTTAAATTTGTATTCGATAACATTCCAATATCCAAATTCAAACTCGAATGTTCGAAAAAAAAATATTCATTCACATTTACCCCAACTCTCTAATATAGAAGTAACACATTCATATTCATGATACTGTAAAAAATATAGAATCCTTATAAAGAATATGAATATCAATCCTCTTTAAACTTCAATAAAAAAATCATTTATATTCTTTATTATTAATCTGCTTAAGCATTTTTATTTCTATAACCTAGTTTAAATATGTATTCATCTACTAAATTATATGGAGAGGACAAAGTTTGAATATATAAACTAAGTGAAAGTTCGTGATTCACTAAGCGTGTTATACCACTTGTTAAAGCTACCGGTGTAATAGAAGGTAAGGACAATAAATAAAATCAACACCGAGAACTTGGTAACCCAGTTCAGTGCACACGCACCTACGTCTGGGGGCACCCTACCCAAAGGAACAATTCACTATCAGAAAAACGTCTTACAAGGAGGGACTTACTAGTATGCCTACATACTCTCTATCGCCCTAGCTAGGCCTTTTCTATAGGCTCCCTACCGGCTATGATATCACTCCCGGTGATTAAGGTTTATACAGGTTTCAATGTAAGAACAACCTCACTGTTGTTGAATGTATCAACAACTGTACATTCAGTATAGAAGCTTGAAGAACAAAATGCTTTTATACACAATATGGCCTAGACAATATAACACAAGTGCTTCAAAGCTTTTTGTGTGAAAGTGAATAAAAGGTGTGGAGAGATCTCTTCTAGTGTAGTGTCAAGTTCCTTTCATACTAGGCATTCGGTCCTCCATATTGATTCAGTCAACCTTGATTAAATGCACCATGATTGACAAAGACCGAATTAAGGCTCCTTCTTTATTAGGACAAAGACCGCATTAATGCTCCTTCTTTATTTGGTCTTCAACCGCGATTATGTCCATAGCATAAACCTCTCCTATCAGCAATAATGACGTTTGACTCTTCTAGAAGGAGATCATTTAATTAATCACGTGGCACAATGCTCCATTGATTTAGCGTTTTTAATACATTGTTGCTAACACTTGGTATAGTGAAAAACTTCATCCAACACATGTACCAACAAGCTCCCCCTTTGGGTAAGTTGTTCATGACAAGTACGAATTGTTGTTACGCATGGTAGGATGATCCAAGAAAGTGATTAATCATACAAATCTTCCACCAATTCTCTAATAAAGTGGTGCCTTGTATCAATTTGCTTTGTTCTGCTGTGCTGTACTGGATTCTTGCTAATCCTTATGGCATTCAGGTTGTCACAGTACAAGGTCATTATTCCTTGGTTTATCCCATATTCTTCCAGTATCTGTTTCATCCATAATAATCGTGTACAACTACTCCCTGCATATATGCCCTTGTCACCTTTAGCATCAAACTTTTGCCTCTGTTCACGATCAGCCAAAACGTAACACTTACTCCCAAAATTATGCAAATATTGAACATTAGGTTTTCTCCCCCTCCATATTTCATATTGAGTTTGGATGGCCCCTGGCCTGAGAGTGATACAGTTGTGATTGTGACAAACAGTATTGATGGCTTCAGCCCAGATTAGTCGAGAATAGTCGTCGACTATGACATACACATACTTCTTCCTTCCAAGGCTTGCAACCTGCATTAGCCCCAGAATAAATCTTTGAGGTTCGAGCTTGTGCTTTAAGGAATAAAAAAAGATTACTCTACCAACTGAGCTAAGGTTGCAATTATTAAACTGTTCTTAAACTATGTTCTTTTTCTTGAAAAATGGTGGTGCATTTGCACCAGCATGTTAGGTTTGAGTCCGGCTATGCCAACAACTATTGAATTCTAGCTAAGTCTTCATCGTACGACTACTCTAAAGTGTATAATAATGTAAATGATTCAGCATTGTTAACCCAGTGAGAATAACAACTTGATAACCAACCTAGGAGTAGAACAAAGTTTTCCTAGATGCAACTAGCCTATAAAAAAATTCTTGAGAGCAAAGAACAAGTGTGTTATCAAAACCGAACTTTTTTGCCAAAATAACTGTGAAAATCTAACCTTTTTGCGAAATGTTGAAATAACCCATCCCGTGGACGTGCTACCTAATATTATTTTATTTCCCGAGAGAGTGACGTGTCATAATTCGTAAAGTGCGTAGAGATTTTAGTCCAAAAATAAACCGAGTAGTAGCCGGGAAATTTATTTGGGGCGTGTGTATACATGAGCATGAGAAGATATTTTTCTAAATTTTTTTTCATATTGCATTTCTACCCCAATATTTTAGATAATTCAACACTTAGCCATTCTTGGAGCCTACTCAACATCTTGTCAACCACACATTAATATTAAAATAATATTCATGCATGCTAAGTGTATGTGGCCTTAAATTAGTCTAGGTTCATGAGGCACATCATTACTTTTCTAAAGCTTAGTTGAGAAGCTTTATATTAGTAAGTCTTATGCAAGACATTCTCATCTTTCTCTACACAAAAATCACACAACAAAACAAAAGAAACCCATCTCCCACCCCCTTCCAAAACCGAGAACAATATGAGGAGGACCTCCATTTTTCTTCCATCTTTGTTGATCTTTAGCTCAAAGTAATCCTCATTCCATTCTCTACAACATTTCATTCCTCAAGGTATAAATTTTAAACTTTTCTCATATGAAAATGTTGGTCAAAATCCGAGTTGACTTTTTAGAGAAAATGTTGACTTTTACAAATAATGTTAATTATGAGTTTTTATGTCAAGATTTGAACATGCATTTATAATAGATGTTATAAGATGTTATATAAACATGTTTTATGAGATTATTTTGTTATGAATGATGATTTTTGAGATGGTTGACTTTTGGTCAACTTTATAAAGTTTGCATCTTTGACTAGATAAAGTTAGTATATGCCTATGGATGATGATTAAACTATGTTTGATGATGGTTTGGATTATCGATTTTATCTATGATTGATTGTAAAGATAAAGACGTGATATATACTAAACGTGCCCAGAAAATTATGAGATTTTATTTTTGGGTAGAGGTTCTGATTTCCAACATACGACAACAAGAATTTCTGGATTTGGATTTGTTTTGGATTTATTATGATTTTCGAAAGTTTAATAGTTGAAAAGAGTTTTAAATATGAAAGAAATATCAAACGATTGAGAAAATTAAAAATATTTTGTGGCGAGTTTACCTGCTGTATTAGAAGTAGTTACACAAAATATTGAGGTGTTCTGGATTTGTTTACTATTTTTAAAGATTTAGTGATTAAAACGAGATTTTAAATAGAAACGATGTATTGTTTGAGCTCTAAATTAAAAGTAGAATTTTTCCAGTAACTTTGAGAGTACAAGGAAGCTCTATGTCAAAGGTGATAATTTTTAAAAATGGTTTGCTATTTATTTTAATATTCGGATGTTAAATGACGTAGAAATGTGTTTAAATCTAGAAATGGAAGATTTTGGAGATTATAAAATAAAGGGACTAGTTTTCTGTATTCCTTATGTTAAGAAAAGGTTAACTTTCTGATTTTATGAATTTTGAAGATGTTTTAGTATTTATTTTGAATTTCGAATTAAAAATGGGCTAGAAAAGCATTTTAAATGAGAAAAATAGCAAATGGGTGAGAAATATATTTTGGGCAGCAAGTTCGACTTTCCTACTGATATTTTAAGTTACAAAAATTATTTGGATGATTGTAATGGTGTTTAAGTATTTGCTTGGTATTATTGTTAATTAAAGGACCATAAATAGTTATAAATTGGTAAAAAGAGAAATATTAGTCGAAAATCATCCATGGGCAGTATACTTATGATTTTTGGATATTTTTGAAGATAAAATAATTATATGAGAATTTACAAAATGATTTGAACAAGTGTTGGGCACATTCGAGGCCAAAGGGTATTTCAGTCATTTTACAAGTTAAGGGCATTTTTGTCATTTTACAAGTCGACACGATATCTATCCTTAAACATAATTTAATGCATTGGGGCATATTTTTGAATACATGAGAGTGAGCCTAATGTGAGGAACCAACATGAGAGTTTTAACGGTCGAAAACCGAGTCAAGGGCAAACTGGTCTTTTCACCCGTGATAGATTATTAACACGGATTTACACTATCTAGGAGTTGAGGAAGGCCATGCAAGGAATATATTAGGTGTACGCTAGTTGCTCTAGCATCAGGTGAGTACTTATCTCACAGTTGTTTGTATGCGATACATTATGTTTATGCGAATTGTTATATATGTATGTTGTGGTTCTATATGACTTGTTAGTTGAATTGTTGGTCATGATACAATGAATTATTGAATTGATATAAAAATGAGTGCTGAGTTGTTGAGTTGATATGGATGTGCTACTATGTGGATATAGCCGATGCGCAATGTTGTTTTACCCAGCTTTGTCTGGATGGCGCTTATGTATTGAAATCCGGTGCGCAAATGTTGATATTCCCAGCTATGACTGGATGGCGCTGTGCAATGTTGATATTCCCAGCTATGACTGGATGGCACATATTATAAAACTCCTATGTCGACGGGCATATGGGTCTCCCCTGCAGGTCGAGTTGTTGTTGTAGAGATGGATTGTAGTATAACCCAGCTATATGACTGGATGATTACCATCTAAAAGGGTGGATCGTTGTTATGCCCACAACTATAGTGGATGATAGCCCCCTTAACCGGATTATGAGTTGATATTATTATTGATGAGTTGATGTCATATTTTACTGAGATGATATTACAGGTTTTCAGATGATATAAGCTGTGTGGTGATGGATATATTTGTTGAGAGACAATAATAAGTATGATCTATGTTATGGGTATAAACATTGAGTTAATATTATGTAATTTCTTTCGTGGTTGTTACTTATATTGCTAAGTTGTAATGTTGTTATTCTGTTAATTAGTATGTTGTTGGCTAAAGAAAAGGTAAGTAGTCCCTACCCATTTCTACATGTATATCTTTACTCATGGGCAAAATGTGTGGTATACACCACCTGTGCGGTAAGTGTTCACCAGCTTTATAGCTGACACCCCCCCTTCTCCAGATTGACAGTTAAACATAAGGAGTTCATCTTTGGAGTCTAGTAGCCGTAGATCGTTTAAGAGCTTAAAGGTGCGGCGAAGGTGGCTAAGAGTCCTCAGCAGTCATTCCGATTAATGTCTTTGGTGTCTTCAAGACTTATCAAATATTGTTGTCTTTTCAAAACTAACTTCCCGAGACTTGATTGTATTTTCTGATGTTATTTATTTGTTCCACGATGATATTATTCACTTATCAATAAGTCATTTTTACGTTGTCATCCATCGACTGGTGACTCTGATGTTCATGTTGCTGACGATCCCAACCTCGGGGGCGATCGACCTGGGGCGGGTCGTTACAATTTTGGTATCAGAGCCTAGGTTTCAGACTCTTTGGGAGTTGAGTCTTGTGTGGTTATGTGCCTAGGTCTAAGGTTTATGTGAAGTTGTCAGTATATTGAGTTGTGTTTTCGAGTCTAGACGTCGTTGACTGCTGAGGATGCCACCTGGTAAGAATTGTCTGAACTCAATGTGAATTTGTTTAGATTTTACGTGGAACTTGTTGTGTCCACTCGATTAGAAGTAAGTGAAGTGGGACCCAAATGTTGAATTCGATAAGAGAAGTGATTGGACTTGTCGAGCCGCGTATGTACCTGATTGGTGAGAGGTAATTAAGAAGTCGGTATCTGAACATCTATCACCTATTATGTTGGAGTTAGTTTATTTTAGTAGTCGAGAATCTTGGCCTAGATTTTGTGGCATAGTAAGGTAAGATGATGATTAAGATTTTGATGGAGTATGATTAAAGAAGAGTAAGTAAAGAATAATTGGACTGACTTTTTTTTCAATTTAGCCTTTGGGAATCTGTGGATTTAATGTCTATGTTTCGACGCAAGGATGATAAGTGTTGTTGGCGTCGTTGTAACACAAAGATCCACGCGTGTACATAAATTGGTGGTGCACTGTGTGTCAACTATTATGGGGGTATAAGAAGACCCCATGAACCCTCGAATACGTGGAAAACGATGTAGAGCACACAAGTCGGATATGCAGTAGGAATGGATTCAATATAACGAAGGTGAAAGTATTATGGTGGCATAGGATAAAAGATCTAGCGAAATGCGTTATGTGTTGGAGAACGTGCATTTGTGGAAAACAAGTAAGACATCAAATATAATCACGATGGGTTGAGATTGGGTACTCAAATCTTGATTATGATTTTTGGAGATAATAGAAGGACAAATTAGTAAGTATTGCCAAGAAATGGATTGAGAAAAATATAGGTTTGTGCTCCCTAATGAATGATGGAACGATAATATAAGACGATTTTGAATATGAAGGTTCTAGTGACCGATAGTTAGGGAGATTGGGTATTTGAGTATAGTAGACGAAATAAAGGAAAAATTAAAACTTTAGGATATGTGTATTAGTGGGACAGTGTTGATTGCCTTTGAGGATTTCACCATTGAGGACAGATGAAACAAATGTATGACCTTAGAAGAAGGTTGGTCAAGTTTGGGAGATTTGATGAAAACTAGTATGAGATACGAAAACCAGATTGTGGTGAGATTAGAAGAGTGGGATTCTATTTGGAGATAGTATTATTATGTTAGGTTGCGTGATCGGTATGTGAAGTAAATTGTGGTTGCCTCAATACATATAGTGGATGATGAGTTGTTATATTACGATGTGATTAAATGAGTTGATAGATGGACGGTTTCCATATATAAAGTTGGACACATTGATATATGAGTATCTTAAGGTAAGATTTCTATTAAGTTGTGATATATGAATTTGGATATGTTGAGGTGTGGGTATATATGTATTAGTAGTTGTGGCAAAATGCGTGTAATGTTGGGTACATTATGTTGAGATTTGATAAGTTGAGATATATTAGGTGGTTTAATATGTGGTTACATTACGAGGTGACATATACCATAATGAACTACTCGAGGTATATGTATGTGAGTAGTGAGGTATAAATTGGTAGATTTATATTGATATCGAGTTATAAGAAGGTATTATTATGATTATGTAGTGGTATAAATATATTGATGTGGTTAGATGGTTATTGACATTACGGTAAAGTGATAATGCGATATGTGAAATGAGATGGACAACTGAGACACTTGAGCCGTATTAGTTTGAGGGATTTGTGGTGATGATGGTATAAGTTGAGAATATGATGTGGATGCTATTGGAAAGATGGAGATATGAGTAATGTGATACAAATACACATACCTTGATAAGCAGATGCTAGGCGTGTATCCTTTATACGCATGTTATGTGTAATTATGTACGATACGAGGTTGAGTGTTTGATGATGAGATGTAGTGAATATATATAGTAACGATACTAGTTATGTGATAAATGCACTTATGTGAATTTGTTAAAAAGTGTTGATATGTGGTGATCCATATGTTGTGTCGTATACTTGTGATTATTTGTTGAGTAGTACATGTTTGTTATATTACATATATATGGACTAGTTGTGATGAGTCGGTGATGATTCCGTTGATAATTGATAGAAGCATATATATTTATGTCGTGGGAGATCTAAGAGGTGATGATAGGATATCGTGTGAACCACTTAAGATTGTTGCTTTTTCATGATATATGTATTGACCGTGTGAGGTGGAAAGTGATGGCATTAAGTTGAAAGGTCTAGATGTTATGAGACCAAAGAGGAGTTGTCGAGATGAGACGTTGATTGAGTGTGTCGTTAAGAAGCCTTAAGTCGTAACAAATTTCGAGGACGAAATTTTTGTAAGGAGGGTAAAATGAAATAACCCATCCCGTGGACGTGCTACCTAATATTATTTTATTTCCCGAGAGAGTGACGTGTCATAATTCGTAAAGTGCGTAGAGATTTTAGTCCAAAAATAAACCGAGTAGTAGCCGGGAAATTTATTTGGGGCGTGTGTATACATGAGCATGAGAAGATATTTTTCTAAATTTTTTTTCATATTGCATTTCTACCCCAATATTTTAGATAATTCAACACTTAGCCATTCTTGGAGCCTACTCAACATCTTGTCAACCACACATTAATATTAAAATAATATTCATGCATGCTAAGTGTATGTGGCCTTAAATTAGTCTAGGTTCATGAGGCACATCATTACTTTTCTAAAGCTTAGTTGAGAAGCTTTATATTAGTAAGTCTTATGCAAGACATTCTCATCTTTCTCTACACAAAAATCACACAACAAAACAAAAGAAACCCATCTCCCACCCCCTTCCAAAACCGAGAACAATATGAGGAGGACCTCCATTTTTCTTCCATCTTTGTTGATCTTTAGCTCAAAGTAATCCTCATTCCATTCTCTACAACATTTCATTCCTCAAGGTATAAATTTTAAACTTTTCTCATATGAAAATGTTGGTCAAAATCCGAGTTGACTTTTTAGAGAAAATGTTGACTTTTACAAATAATGTTAATTATGAGTTTTTATGTCAAGATTTGAACATGCATTTATAATAGATGTTATAAGATGTTATATAAACATGTTTTATGAGATTATTTTGTTATGAATGATGATTTTTGAGATGGTTGACTTTTGGTCAACTTTATAAAGTTTGCATCTTTGACTAGATAAAGTTAGTATATGCCTATGGATGATGATTAAACTATGTTTGATGATGGTTTGGATTATCGATTTTATCTATGATTGATTGTAAAGATAAAGACGTGATATATACTAAACGTGCCCAGAAAATTATGAGATTTTATTTTTGGGTAGAGGTTCTGATTTCTAACATACGACAACAAGAATTTCTGGATTTGGATTTGTTTTGGATTTATTATGATTTTCGAAAGTTTAATAGTTGAAAAGAGTTTTAAATATGAAAGAAATATCAAACGATTGAGAAAATTAAAAATATTTTGTGGCGAGTTTACCTGCTGTATTAGAAGTAGTTACACAAAATATTGAGGTGTTCTGGATTTGTTTACTATTTTTAAAGATTTAGTGATTAGAACGAGATTTTAAATAGAAACGATGTATTGTTTGAGCTCTAAATTAAAAGTAGAATTTTTCCAGTAACTTTGAGAGTACAAGGAAGCTCTATGTCAAAGGTGATAATTTTTAAAAATGGTTTGCTATTTATTTTAATATTCGGATGTTAAATGACGTAGAAATGTGTTTAAATCTAGAAATGGAAGATTTTGGAGATTATAAAATAAAGGGACTAGTTTTCTGTATTCCTTATGTTAAGAAAAGGTTAACTTTCTGATTTTATGAATTTTGAAGATGTTTTAGTATTTATTTTGAATTTCGAATTAAAAATGGGCTAGAAAAGCATTTTAAATGAGAAAAATAGCAAATGGGTGAGAAATATATTTTGGGCAGCAAGTTCGACTTTCCTACTGATATTTTAAGTTACAAAAATTATTTGGATGATTGTAATGGTGTTTAAGTATTTGCTTGGTATTATTGTTAATTAAAGGACCATAAATAGTTATAAATTGGTAAAAAGAGAAATATTAGTCGAAAATCATCCATGGGCAGTATACTTATGATTTTTGGATATTTTTGAAGATAAAATAATTATATGAGAATTTACAAAATGATTTGAACAAGTGTTGGGCACATTCGAGGCCAAAGGGTATTTCAGTCATTTTACAAGTTAAGGGCATTTTTGTCATTTTACAAGTCGACACGATATCTATCCTTAAACATAATTTAATGCATTGGGGCATATTTTTGAATACATGAGAGTGAGCCTAATGTGAGGAACCAACATGAGAGTTTTAACGGTCGAAAACCGAGTCAAGGGCAAACTGGTCTTTTCACCCGTGATAGATTATTAACACGGATTTACACTATCTAGGAGTTGAGGAAGGCCATGCAAGGAATATATTAGGTGTACGCTAGTTGCTCTAGCATCAGGTGAGTACTTATCTCACAGTTGTTTGTATGCGATACATTATGTTTATGCGAATTGTTATATATGTATGTTGTGGTTCTATATGACTTGTTAGTTGAATTGTTGGTCATGATACAATGAATTATTGAATTGATATAAAAATGAGTGCTGAGTTGTTGAGTTGATATGGATGTGCTACTATGTGGATATAGCCGATGCGCAATGTTGTTTTACCCAGCTTTGTCTGGATGGCGCTTATGTATTGAAATCCGGTGCGCAAATGTTGATATTCCCAGCTATGACTGGATGGCGCTGTGCAATGTTGATATTCCCAGCTATGACTGGATGGCACATATTATAAAACTCCTATGTCGACGGGCATATGGGTCTCCCCTGCAGGTCGAGTTGTTGTTGTAGAGATGGATTGTAGTATAACCCAGCTATATGACTGGATGATTACCATCTAAAAGGGTGGATCGTTGTTATGCCCACAACTATAGTGGATGATAGCCCCCTTAACCGGATTATGAGTTGATATTATTATTGATGAGTTGATGTCATATTTTACTGAGATGATATTACAGGTTTTCAGATGATATAAGCTGTGTGGTGATGGATATATTTGTTGAGAGACAATAATAAGTATGATCTATGTTATGGGTATAAACATTGAGTTAATATTATGTAATTTCTTTCGTGGTTGTTACTTATATTGCTAAGTTGTAATGTTGTTATTCTGTTAATTAGTATGTTGTTGGCTAAAGAAAAGGTAAGTAGTCCCTACCCATTTCTACATGTATATCTTTACTCATGGGCAAAATGTGTGGTATACACCACCTGTGCGGTAAGTGTTCACCAGCTTTATAGCTGACACCCCCCTTCTCCAGATTGACAGTTAAACATAAGGAGTTCATCTTTGGAGTCTAGTAGCCGTAGATCGTTTAAGAGCTTAAAGGTGCGGCGAAGGTGGCTAAGAGTCCTCAGCAGTCATTCCGATTAATGTCTTTGGTGTCTTCAAGACTTATCAAATATTGTTGTCTTTTCAAAACTAACTTCCCGAGACTTGATTGTATTTTCTGATGTTATAAATTATGTGATTGTTTGTTCACCACGATGGATATTATTTCACTTATCAAATAAAGTCATTTTTACGTTGTCATCCATCGACTGGTGACTCTGATGTTCATGTTGCTGACGATCCCAACCTCGGGGGCGATCGACCTGGGGCGGGTCGTTACAAATGTCATTTCAATAACTACCAAAATAAAAAAATTTTGCTAAAATTGAACATTTTTGCCAAAAAAACTACGAAAACCGAACTTTTATTTTTACCACAATCAAAATCTAACATTTTTTAGGAAAAAGAAATAAATAAAAAAGAAAGAAAAAAAATAAGTGTATCAAATATTTAAGAACAATTTAATCATTTTACCACCCAAAATACCATTTTAGCCCAAATTTCCTTGAGGTGTTCTAAATTAATAAAAATGCCCAAAATGTGAAAAAATTTCCTACTTAAAGCAACGTAAGGGAAAATGTCATCTTATTAATGTCTGCTACGCCTGCGAGTATTAATATTTAATATAGAAATATCATGTCAATATTCAAACTTGGAATCCTTGCTTCATCAACAAATTACACCCAAACTACGAAATAAAATGTATAAAAATTATTAACATGCATGAACTTTGACTTTTAAGAGCAAATAAACAAATTAAATAAGATAGCGTCCGTGCCCTTCTCTGAAAATGTCAACTTGAAAAGACTTCTCTAAAAAAACCGAAAAACCAATCCGATCGCACCCCAATAAAAACAATTACGTTATCTATCCACTATATAATATCTCATTCTAATCCAAAACCAAAACCACCAAACAATAACCATTCTCCAAAATTCTTCAATCAAAAATTCATTTCAAAAATATGAAACCTATTCTCCTCCTCCTACTTCTAGCAACTTGCCAAAAAATTATGGCAACTAATAATCAATGGGAAATAAACTTAAGTACCAAAATAGATGGTCCAAGTGCAACTCAAGTGTGGCCTTATCTAGCAGATTTTTGCAACCTCTATATAATGTTCCCTAGTGAAGTCTCCTTTTGTGTTGCAGGTACTCAAGGGAAACCCGGGCTTATTCGTTACGACGTCTCGAAAGCGCCTTCTCCCTCCGACCCTAACACCTTCATCCTCCAGTGGACGGAGGAGGAGTTGGTGGCAATCGACGCGGAAAAGAAATATGTTTCGTATGAAATGTATGGAAATAATGTAGGTATAACTAAGTTTATTGCAACCATGCAAGTTTTGCCTGCAGATGGAGGAACCACATTTAAGTGGACGTTGCTTTTGGCTCCAATAGAGGGGGTTTTTTATGAAGAATTTGTTGGGACACTTGAAGGGATTCTTTCAGGAATAAAGACAAAGATTGAGAATTTATTCTAATTAATATTTTAATAATATTTTAATATATATTTTGTAATAAAAATACTTCTCATATATTTACGAACTCTCAAATAAAGATATTGTTATTGATTAATAATAACGTAACACCAGGTATTTAATTTGCTTGTATGTGGACTTGGATAATAATGGTAAGTGGCATGATGACTAGAATTTTCGATGTTTGTATGATTATTAGTTGTTCAAATGATTTAAAACAAATGTACTACCTCCATCCCTAAATGATTGTCACATTTTGACTTTTGATGGTCAACAAAACACGATTTAAAACGTAAATATCTATTATTCCTATATCAGAAAACATTATAAAAAGTTGATATTTCAAAAATATATATTGAGGCGAATCTAACAAGGTCTTACAAGACTATATTATTTCTTATTGTGTAATGAGAATTAATTGTTAAATTTTGTTATGTTTGACCAACAAAAGTCAAAATGTGACAATCTTTTAGGGACGGAGGGAGTATTATTTATACTTTAGTTTAACTAAATGGATGATCTAAGACAATAAGGACATCTTTCAGGATTGAGAAATTATTCTAATCAATATGCGTACACTTTGTTATCAAATTTATTTTCACTTAATGATGAACTCTTGAAATAAAGGAATTGTTATTGATTATTAAATTTTTAGCTTGGAGTTCGTTTTTAAAAAGAACAAAAAAAGAAAAAAAAAAAGGGGTTTACCTTTGATTTTAGTAATACGAATAATCCATTACAATCACCAAACATCAGTAAATTCGTAAACTCGTAAATTCAAGGAAAGAGGCGACTAGCATCAAACTAGTGAGAGAAATTCTTCTCTCTGACCACTTCCTTGCTAGCAAGAGGGCTCGAACCCGAGACCTCCCCTAGAGGTGTCAGCATGCTTGCCACTAGAGCAAGATGTCTTGACAGCTTGGAGTTCGTTGTTATGCCTAAAGTGGGACGCACAATGTCGATGACTTAATAGTCTGGTGGTATTTGACCCAACTTCTATGTAGGAGGCATTGGGTTCAAGTCTTGTTGGAGACAATTGTCTCATATATCATTCTAACTCTCTATTAGTTAGTTATTTCTCTATTCGTCATTTGTAATACTATTGTAATTATACTTTTATAGCTAATTTACAAAAAAAAAAAAAAAGTGAGAGGCACAATAAGACGGGGTATTAAAACTTCCAAACGAGTTCGTTCTTGCTCCACTATCCTCTATGGTCATAGAGATTGATGGTGAAAAATGAGCAAAATCTAAATTTCGAATACTTTTATGTTCGTTCTTAATTCTTACGCCCAAAATGGGACGAATCGTAAAACAGAATCGTAAAACTTTCAAACCACCTCCGAACGAGTAGCTTATTAATTTATGTAGTTTTGTTACATTCAAGTTAGTCAAAGGATCACATCCAAACTAACCTCTACTCATGCCACTAGTTTAGTGATGAGTTGAGCCAAAAAATCTTGATTTCGGGCTTGGTTCGGCTGAGTTTATGTACAATTCTACACATATACGGTAGTTTTGGGATATCTCAGGTCGGTATAAAGTTGCTAAATCTCCAAATACAACAAACATAATAATAACAACAAAACAAATTGGAGTACAGACTGTTATCATACATACTAATAATCCCCACCACCATCCCAACTTGCTCAAAATCCCATTATATATACTCTTCTTCCAAACATTGAACATCACCAATTTCATCATCCCAAACATTCCCTAACCCATGAGGACCTCACTCACCCCCCTCCTCCCCTCCCTCCTCCTTCTCATCTCCCTCACTCTCTCCAATGCCCTTCTCAAGAAACCAACTGACCTTAAAGTCTTCCATATATACAGCCCTTCCTCACCACTAAGGCCACCCAACAGCCCCTCATGGGAGGACACTGTCCTACAAATGCAGACCAAGGATAAAGCTAGGCTTCAATTCTTGGCTAGCCTTGTAGGAGGGGCAAAAAAGTCCAGTGTTCCTATTGGGTATGGGAAGAATATAGTGCAGAGTGCTAACTATATTGTGAAGGCTGTGTTTGGTACACCTGGACAAACATTTCTTATGGCATTGGATAATAGTAATGATAATGCTTGGATCCCTTGTAAGAACTGTGTTGGATGTTCTACTAATGTTTTTGATGCCAATAAGTCTTCCACTTACAAGAAACTCCCTTGTGGTGCTCCCCAGTGTGCTCAGGTATGTTTTTTTCGAATTTCCGCGCTCTCGATTTTTAGAATTTGCTTCCTTCATTTTCGTCCTGGTTTCGTGATAATAATTACGTGCATTGCCGATAACTCTAGAGGTCCATATGTGTGTGCTAGGTTAGTTTTTCTATATTTCCACTCTCGGTTTTTTAAAATTAGCTCCTCTTCATTTTTATCCTGATTCCGTGATAATAATTACGTGCATTGCCTATAACTCTAGAGGTCCGATATATATGTGTGCTAAATAATTCACTATTGATTATTCTTACTCTAATAGTTGGAGTTTTCATCCATGTGTGAGTATTCGCATTATATACTATTTTTTCGATTTGAGCTTTTTTTTTTTTGTTTTTTTTTTGTTAATAAGCGATGTTTTCGATTTGAGCTTTGAAAGCGGGACAAAGTAATATTTAGACGATATTTCTTTTGTTAGTGTTTTCTAAATAATGATGTTTTAATAATGCCTTATGAGTCAAAGGAAGGAGACTTATCCTTAAGATCCCATCACATACACTATTAGATCTTTCTTTTTTTTGCTGAGTAGTGCTAGAAATAAGTCGGATAATTCTTACCCGCTCAAACACCCGGCGCGAGTACTTGACTCGATAGATCGCTCGATAGTTAACAAGTAGAATACAAGCCTAAGTAGTGACAGATACCACTTTGTTCAAGGTGGTACCACCTTGAATTTTATAAAGAAAATAATTATATACCTTATACTCGTTCGCTTTTTTTAGTTGGCGTTTTACATCTTCAAAACAATATTTTATATTTCCTTTTAAGTTTATATTTAACTTATTCAAATTGCAATAAGTATAAATACCATATATGAATGTAATTATTGATATTCAAATTGCAATAAGTATAAATACCATATATGAATGTAATTATTGATTAATTATTCGCTAATTAAATACATGTGTAATATGTGATTGTTTATTAATTGACATGAAAATAGCTAGAACAACAACTAAAAAGGAGGAAGTATGACAATTTTGAGGTGTTTTTCCTTGTAAATTGTGAAAAATGCTTCGACCAATCAGTGTAATTTGGTGGCTGAAAATAGAAATTTCGCCAGAAAAATTATCTTATTTGACCAATGTCGGACTCGACATCAAAAAAATAAAATATATAACTATCAATATTTTTAGATTGAAAAAAAAAGTTTAATACATACTTTGAACCACCACTCCGAAAGTGGTAAATCCGCCCATGAGCCTAAGGTTATGCTCGTTTGTGATCCGTTAATAAATGATTAAATAAATTACTAAATTCAATGTATATGTTAAAAATAATTATCTATAATTAAGGTTTGTGCATTTTATTATGAATATTAAAAATAATTAAGGTTCATTTAATTTCTTAATATTCTAAATATACTAATGTACTTTTTATTTGTGTTAAAAACAATAAGTTTTTTCCCTTTTTACCTTAACGAGTCGGGTAATTATCAAGTCGAGTCGGGTAATTTCCTTAATGAATCGGGCGAGTCGGGTACTAAAGTCGAGCTCAATACATTACCCCCTATGTCCCCTGTGTTTTTATCATGGTTTCGACCCTGCGTGCATTTGAATTTTTTAGTGTTAGCAATGTATTGTTTAATTTCCTTAACGAATACTGTTAATCGAATAGCCTAATTAAAAAGGCTCTTATTAGTGACCAGAAGGTCCTAGGTTCGAAACCCATCTCATCGCTAATTTATAAAAACCAAAAAATTTTCCTTAACGAACACATCTCATGTACATCCTGACCGCCAATTTTTTTTTTCCAATTAAAACGAGGATTTGATTCCCCCTAAATCAAATGGCAGCACACATTTTTGTTCTAGTGGTCCACAACTTAGTATGTACCTCGTGAACTCGATCACGAGCGTCACAGTGATTCAATCACCAAATCAGTAATGGACCCACTAACTCAAATCCAAATGCTTAATCATTGTATTGATAGACAATACAGGGAACTGAAATTACTATATTATCCCTCTTTGAAACTTCCTAAAGTATTATACTTACAAATAGAAGGATATAATTGTAATTTCACTTCCAAAAATCCTATGTGGTGTGTGTAACAGATCAGCAATATAGCTACTAGTAGTATCCAGCAGTCAAATGGTAGTGCTTATACTATTATTGCCATAATGGCACCAAATGACACATCATCATAATGACTTTAATACCATCCAAATATCATTAATCAAATAAAAGATGAATATTTATTTGTTAGTTGGTTTCCTACATCAATATAATATAGTTCAAGTAGTAGAAGATACCCTTTTGTATAATTGTAAATGGAGCAATTAATTAAGCTAATTGCCAAAATAGTCCCGAATAGTAGACACAAAAATAGTACTTTCATTCCAATAAAAACAAACGTAACATTTTATTATGTAACACTATACACTTACAACGTTATTTATAATACCAGGTACTAATTTTTATAGTATGAAATGTCAAAATAGTCCAGAATAGTAGACACAAAAATAATACTTTCATTCCATTCCAATAGAAACAAACGTAACATTTTGTTATTGTTATGTAACACTATACACCTACAACGTTATTTATAATACCAGACACTAATTTTTATAATATGAAATTCACTTAAAATCAAATTATTGTTTAATGTTATATGAACAACACAGATTTCAAAATATGTTAATAGTTCTACTAGTTTAATGTTGCTTTGGGGTATGATTACAAAAATATATCAACAGATTTATACATACTACAAAGATATAACATCAAAATTTTTGCAAATCACAAAGATATATCATCAGATTTAGATTTATGTAAATTACGAAATTAGCTCATTCACAAATAAAAAAATCTATATAGAACCGTAACTTCTTACCAATTATTACACTCGCTCAAGTTACGACTTGTCCATGTTAACATTTGATGGCTGAGTTGTTATACACACCAACACAATGCCCAAATAGTGTTTTTCGAGAAATAAAATGACTATTTCGCCCCCTATTTGTAAGTGTAGTGTTTCAGAAATTTTCGTCCAGGGGCAAAATAGTCATTTTATTTTTTAAAAGCCACTACTTGGGTGTGTCACGTGTATAGGAGTTCCCATTTGATGGGGACCACTGTACACACACCCAAATATCGGTTTACTATTGCATGAAATGACCATTTTACCCCTTTATTTAACTTCCTCACCTACTACACTTTCAAATAGAGGGGGGGGAGGGGGCAGAATTGTCATTTAAAGCTACAGGAACTCACTATTCGGGTGTGTGTATAACAGATCAGCATTTGATGGTTACTCATGATGCTGTCTACATTAATTTCAGGTACCTGGACCTCTCTGTAGTCTGGACAAAACTTGTGCCTCAAATTTCACTTATGGTAGCTCCTCCATCCAAACAAGGCTGTCACAAGACACTCTACAACTAGACCAAGATTTAGTCCCCTCTTTCACATTTGGTTGCATTGAAAAAGCTACAGGAGCCTCTACTCCTCCTCAAGGTCTACTCGGTTTAGGACGTGGCCCTTTATCGCTCGTCTCACAAACACAGAGTCTTTACAAATCAACATTTTCGTACTGTTTGCCTAACTTTAAGTCCACCAATTTCACTGGCTCCCTAAGACTGGGTCCTGTTGGACAACCTATCAATATCAAAACGACGCCATTGTTGAGGAATCCCAGACGATCGTCGCTCTATTATGTGAAAGTGGTTGGGATTAAGGTTGGTAATAAAGTGGTTGACATTCCTCCTAGTGCTTTTGCTTTTGATCCCAACACTGGAGCAGGGACCATTTTCGATTCTGGTAAGTGTCTATTCATCTCTTAGCATTTCCATTTATAGGAGATTGCAAATTAGTGGTGATTTGTTGGTTTGGCCTTAGGGACGAAGTTGCATTTCATTTTCGGATAATTGCTTTGCTACAGATTAATCGTCGAAAGTGACACAAGTGCTGAAATAATAAAAACGAAGGTGCAACATTTATTAATTTCAGGATTATAATGCAACACTACTGTCATTTTCGCATACTACAGTGCAACAATAAGGAAACACTATATACACTAGAATAGTGGTGTAGTTTTTAGAATGAAATTAGTATTTTGCCCCCGAACTTCTACATTTTCAAGCTGATATGTTATACACACACCAAAACCGTGGATTTTAATCGTAGAAATTACGTTAGGGGTAAAATAATAATTTCACTCATAAAAGAAGCACTGTTCGGGTGTATAGTGTTGCTAAAGTGAGGGCAGAATTTAATTTCTATCAAAAAAACATTGTGTTTCCTGTGTATAACAACTCAGACAACAATATATCTATTTGAAAAAAAAGAGTGTAATTACGTCTCCCTGTTTCTGATCAAATCGACAATTATCTTACGACCGCCAATTATGACGAAATATATATGTGACACTGATTATTAGGTACATCATTCACCAGCCTAGTGAAGCCAGCCTACACAGCAGTGAGGGATGAATTCAGGAAACGAATGGGAAATGAAACTGTGAGCTCACTCGGAGGGTTCGATACATGTTACAATGTCCCTATTACAGTGAAAGCAATCCCATCAATAACGTTCATGTTCGACGGCATGAACGTTACACTACCACAAGACAACTTCCTCATCCATAGCAGCTTCGGCACCACCACGTGCCTCGCCATGGCAGCCGCCCCCGACAACTTCAATTCCGTCCTTAATGTCATTGCCAATCTGCAACAACAAAATCATAGGATATTTTACGACATCCCTAACTCGAGGATCGGGGTTTCCCGCCAAGCGTGCTCTTGAATTAAGGAGTTTGATTTGTAAAATAATGAAGTTTCGGGTATCGAATATATATTTCAAAAATTAATATGCATTTGCTTTAATTTTTTTCACTTTTTATTGGAGTAGCAATTAAAATAAAAGGAATGCTTCTTTAATTTTTTTGTTTCCATTTGTCTATCTTTGTTGTTTTCACGTTAAATTAAAACAATAATTTTATGGATGTGTACGTTAATATTGCAAGCTTCTTTTTGTGCATCAAATAGGGGATGAATAGAAAAAATCAATCAAATATTGGATTTTAATTCCAAAGCAACATATATGTTAAAACAGTAACTCTCGTGTCACGTCTTGTAGCCATCTAGACCAAGAGATTTGGCAGGATCAGGGGCGGAAGGAGGGGGCCACGGCCCACCCTGACTTTTACTAATCCTCAGACCTCTGAGTCGGGAAATGCATACTTAAACTTTTAAATCGGTCAATTTCACTCTGAACTATGACGAACTGGTCAGTTTAGGGATTTTCACCATAAAATTGATAGTTTTTAGGTTTTAATGAAGGGTAAAATTATGAATTCAATATATTATATGCATTTGAGGTTAGTTTTTACTTTTTATGTTGCTGGGGTTCAGGGAAGTGTGGGTGCGGTTTTGGGGAAGATGAAGGAAGACGGTAAGACAAAGGGGGAAGGGGGAGGGGGAGAGATTATTTTATTTTTTTAAAAAGGTCCACTATATTTGTATATATTATAAACTAACCTCAAATACATATAATATGTTGAATTCCTAATTTTACCCTTCATTAAAACCTTAAAACTATCAATTTTATGGTGAAGATCCCCACACTTACTAGTTCATCGTAGTTCGTGAGGCAAATTGACCGATTTAAAAGTTTAGGAGGCACATTGACCGACACAGAAATTCAGTCCCTTATTTGATTAGTTGACAATAGTTCAGGGAGCATTGTGAAATTTAGCGTATATTATATGAAACCACAGGATTGTTCTGATGGTTATCGGCCCATGTCTCCTCAATGGAGGTCATGGGTTCGACACCTGGCTAGGGTCCAAATAATTACAGATGCCTACGCCCGTTGTAGCGTAGATTTCCCCTTCCCTGTTAGTGTTGGTTTACTTTCAGTATGTTATCGTTTGACAAAAAAAAATCATAGGAATGGCCCGGGTTCGAATCCCCACGAGTTTTTTCACCTATTTTATTTTAACTACACATACCTGCACTCCATTAGCCAATTTTACTTATACTATACTATTATCTTCATTAGCATATTAATTACTAATTGGTTGCTAATTGATAACTAATACAACTAAAGCTTAGTTTTTTATTTTATCTTTTTTATTATAATTCTGTTTTTATGAATCAATTAAAATATGATATGAAAGCAAATAAATTAACAATATAAATAAATAAAATACGCAACCAAAAAAAAAATCAATTAAAAGATGTTTAATCAATATTATAGTATAATCAATTAAAAAAAGGCTTAAATTCCGACAGGCCCCTGAACTTTGATCATCTGGTCAATTTGGCCCCTGAAGTTTGAAAATAGGTCTACTTGCCCCCTGAACTTTCACAACAGGTCATTTTGGCCATTTTCATAACTGTTCAGGGGCAAATTAACAAATTTTAACTTTACATGAAGGACAAAATAGGAATTTAGTATATAATAGACATTTTGGGGTCACTTTTAATAAAGAAAATATATTAGGGTTCTTTTAAAAGAAAATAAAATTATTAAAAACAAAATAAAATAAAATAAATAATCCCCCTCCCCCGTCGTCCCCAACCCCCAATGAAATATAATAAAGACATTTTGCAGGTTCTATCAATGGTGAACGGTTTTAGGGTGGGGGTTTATTATTATTTAATAATTTAATATTAATTTTAGATTACTTTTTAAATTAACTTGTAATGCCTATTATTGTTGTATGCCTATTTTACCCTTCATTTTAAGGTGAAAATGGCCAAAATGACCAGTTAGGATAGTTTAGGGGGCAAGTAGACCTATTTTCAAACTTCAGGGGCCAAATTGACCAGATGAGCAAAGTTCAGGGGCCTGTCAGAATTTAAGCCTTAAAAAAACAAACTAAGCCTAAATCTTTAAAAGTTGATGGATTGATTCGGCTTGTTCTTACACTTTCAAATCTGCAACAATGGTTGTACAAATATTTGTAGTTATGAGTCATGTCAAGACGGATGTTTGAAACAAGATGGACGAAAGATATCTTTCAGATGTTTTGGTCATCTATACTAAAAATGAAATAGCTAAACTTTAACCAATAACATTATCGATGATTATAATAGAGCTAAAAGTCGTAGAGTATCTTTAAAATAAATTTTATAATTTTATTTTGTCGTATTATGTTTAACTAGTTAAAGTTATTTTTATTTTAACTTGGCTCTCCCTGATTTTCCATCCTGTTTTCGCACTGCTTATGTTTATGTTTAGTGGGAAAATTGAAATAATAATACAACCTTAAGAGGGTAAAATTAGAAATAACACATGTTTGAAGAGCAAATTATTGAAACCTTTATCATTATTTTTTAGAAGCTCTAGTGTGTAAATACGTAATACATCTGAGTTGTTATACACACTATCACACTGTCCAAATAGTGTTTTTTGAAAAATAAAATAACTATTTTGGCCCTATTTATTAGTGTAGTGTTTCAGAAATATTTATGCACGAACAAAATAATCATTTTCTTTTAAAAAACACTATTTATATATGTATAGTGGTTGCATTATTATCAACTAAATACTAACATTATAGCTACCAAGAATATCCATCAAAGAGGACTCATATATGAAGTCAAGAGGAAATATAAGTTCTTCCTCTATATGTTGTTGTTGATGATGATGAGTGTTACTAAAGACATCAATTATCTTCTTAGACATATCCTTTGTCTCATCCAAGGGTAATTTTTCTTCATGTTTCACAATTGGTTGCAACAAATAACTTGTCCCCTTATTACCAATTTCCTCATGAATTTCCTCATCAAACTCCTTAAATTTTGTTGAATAATTATTAGCCTCCATCATTAATGTTGCAACATTTGAGTCTCTACCTGTGAGTTCTTGCACTAGTGCTCTAAATCTTGATGCACTTGTCTTCACCTTCATAGGACTAGAAATGTACACAACTTTTATTGATGCATTATGGTTTCTTTTGCTCTTGCCTTTGCTTGTGGACAATGATTTTGGGACACTTGTGACATTCATGTTTGATTGAGTAGGTAGTTTGGATAATAATTTATGAATGTTGAGTGGGCAAGTGATTTATATAGAGTATGAAGTGAGGAATGTTTTGTCTTTTGTTCGGATTTTCTTGGAAGGAGGAAATTATTAATTAATGAATTTATTGAATTGACATTTTCTTCCAATGGGTCTCCTCATGGCTTGTGGAAAATTAAATGATTGAATATGGCTGCCAATGAGACTCGTAGGCAATCAAAATACATAAAAACAAAAGGTTGTGTCAATAATCATATTTTTTAGCCGATGGCTCAATAGCCTAGTGGCATCCGGCCTAACCTTTTATGTAAGAGGTCATGGGTTCGAACCTTGTTGGAGACATATTTGTCTCATATTATACTCTAACTTTCTATTAGTTAGCAATTTCTGTATTCATGTTTGTAATATCATTGTAGTCACAATTCATCGCTAATTATCAAAAAAAAAAAAATAATCATATTTTTTGGATCGTACGATAGTACTCATCTATGCTAGATCCTAGATGTATTTTAAAGAAAGCAAATGGCGAGAATTATAATTGTCGAATATATATTTTTAGATAATATTATAAATAATAAATATCATTAGGTTAATATTTTCTTTGTTATTTTTTATTTGTCTTTTTAGCCTTATTCTTTTATTTATAAATATTTGTTTTTTTAACAGAATTAATTGAAAATTAACATTTTTAATATACATTTTATTAAGAAGTTATCAACTAACCAATTATATAATTTAAATTGATTGTCATTTTACATTTTCAATGTATTGACTACTTTTATTTTCCATAATTTATGTGCAAATGACTAGAGAGACAAATAAATAAGAACGGAGAGGGTAGTTATTGATATTTTATTACTTAATAAATATTTTGGACAATTTTTCACAATTATACATACTCAATAGGTAAGTGAAGTACACTTTACGATTACTTTAACACGAAAGAGGTAGGGTCAACATTTCAAAGTTTACAAGACGACCTTTATTTCGATTTACAGGGAGGCGGGATTCACATTAAGATTATAAGGGGACATGGTTCAAATTACTCAAATCAATAAAACTTTAATTACGTATAAGGCCCTAAGTAATGAATACACTACAAGAAGAAAAGCTTTTTGTTACGCCAGCGAATAAGTAACAAAAACCCCAAAAATCGTAACGAATGGTTTTTCGTTACGACTTTTACGTTTTTGTTACGATTTTTGGGGCGTGGTAAATACAGCCGTGGTAAATGTAGTCGTTATGCCTGCAAATCGTAACAAAAGCCTTTCGTTACGATCTGTAACAAAACTTTTTTTTGTTACGATTGTTCCTAGAGTAATAAAAGAATTCCTTTTGCGTAACAAAAGACAGTTCTTACGTAACAAAAGACATTTCTTACTTAACAAAAGACATTTCTTACGATTTCGAGGCCTAACAAATTAGTTATAGAATGTTTAATATGATATTTGCGTAACGAATAAGCGTAACAAATAATAGAGTATAAAATAGACATCAAATATATAAATTGATACTAAATCAAATTTATTACTTAATAATTATGGGTAATTTTCATAATACCCCTTTATAATTTTATAATATGAACCGCCACTCTTGAAGCTAAGGGCATGATATCTCCTTATAAACTTTTAATGTTGTTGAACACACACCTTGTTGTTAAGGTTGGTGTTAAACTTAACTTTGGTGTTAAAATGCCATGACCTTTTAATTTTCTTGTACATAATTTAACTTTACTAAGCAAAAAAGATATGTATGTTGTAGTTATAATAAATATATTATGTATATATATATATTTTAATAAAAATGTTTTCTTTCACAATATTTAATGTTAGGAAGATCAATAAAATGAAAACCACTATTCTATTTTCCAAAAAATCTATAATATGTATATTAATTTTTTTTAACATGGAACACAATAAGATTCGTATGTAAACGAGAAGGAAATAAACATGATCATAATTTTTTTATTAGCTAATGCATATGAACTATTATAGAACTAACTAATAAAACGAGTAATGTAAAATATTTCATTGATTGTGTAAACTGAAGTACTAACATTTTTGGTTTTTAAAGCAAAATTGTTACTAGCATATATGTTGTTTAATTAATTTACTTTCTCTGATCTAAAATAATTGTCTTTCGCTCATATCGAGATAAACCTTTGACATTTAGTTATTCTTTAATTTTATTATTTAAAAAGTTAAAAGAATTAAACTATGAAAGCAATTCTTTAAAAGATGAGTCCAATTATATAAATTTTATATTTTTCAAAATAAATAATAATTAGTAATTGCTGGTCAAAATTGTTCAAAAGAGTCAAATAACAATTTTTTTGTATTGAAGATGTTTTAGTAAGAAGAAAATGGGTATAGTTTGATCTTTTTAAAGATATTTTATTCAATTGTTGTCTGATAATAAGTTACAGTAATTAAAAGTTATTCATAATTAAAACACCCTCTATAATAATGATATTATATTATCTAATAAAGATTTTGCAAAACTTTTTTCAATAGGCACTTCAAGTACATTCACCTTTAAATTTAATACCTAAATTAACAGTAATAAGGAGATGGGATGTAGGTTACAGTAATTAAAAGTTATTCATAATTAAAACATCATCTATAATAATGATATTTATATTATCGGCTAAATATCACAATATCCCTGAACTATTGTTAAGTGATCAAATCAGGAACTGAACTTCTCAGTTTGTTAATGTGCCCTCTAAACTTTTAAATCGGTCAAGTTGCCCTCTGAACTATGACGAACTGGTCAGTTTGAGGATTTTCACCATAAAATTTATAGTTGTTGGGGTTCAGGAAAGTGTGGGTGCGGTTTTGAGGGAAGATGAAGGGAGGGCGAAGACGAAGGAGGGAATGGGGGGAGGGATTAGTTTATTTTAAAAGAGGTTCGCTATATTTTTGTATATTATAAACTAACCTCAAATACATATGATATGTTGAATTCCTATTTTACCCTTCATTAAAACCTAAAAACTATCAACTTTACGGCGAAAATTCCTAAAATGACCAGTTCATCATAGTTCAGTGGGCAAATTGATCTATTTAAAAGTTTAGGGGGCACATTGAGTGACTTGAAAGTTCAGTTCCTTATTTGATCAGTTGACAATAGTTATGGAAACATTGTGAAATTTAGCCTTTAGACAACTTTTTTGAATAGGCACTTCAAGTACATCTGCCTTTAAATTTAATACCTACATTAGTATTTCAAAGTGTACAAAGGGGCATAGTATTGTTTTGACTTTAGATATAGGTACGTACATATCTTGAATTTTATAATAAAAAATAATATATACAAGTTATCCCAATAAAAAGGGGTGGACTGTCCCCTTTAGGTCCGTCAGCGTTAATAATATTAGTACACGTCTTGTAAAGGACAGAATTTCGTGTTAAATTGATAAAGAGATAAACTTAAGTCTCTTGACTCGTTGTGATTCATCTCATAATGTACCTTTTGGCTTATTTCAATGCATAGAAGGATAAGAGTTTAAGGTGAGGAATTCATCTTTTTATTAAATGGGGTTTTATTAAAGGGCATTGACCTGTTTGATGCGAAAAAAAAGACTAAAAAACGATTGACAAAAGAAAAGGACGATCGAGAAAGGGTATGATGCTCAAATGACACCAGCAATGAGATAATCTCTACGTCATGAACACGTCAACAAACATTTGTCTTTATTCTTGCCGTTTGGCATCTTGAGGGCTCTGACTGGCTAAATACTACGAACTAGTACCCTTATCGAATCAGTGAATTCAAGGTTGGAATGAATATCCAATCTCAGATTTATTGGTTCGGTTTTATACTGCAATTCTATTTTCTCATTATTTATTATTATTATAAATATTATTATTATTATTAGTTATAAATATTATTTATTATTATTGTTTTCATTATTTATTATTATTATAAATATTGTTAGCACAGAGTATATTGGTCACGTTTTTCTGTAAAGATCAACTGTTATACCATCTATGTAATAACAGTGAGTTGAAGGGAACGAGTGCGTACAAGTTCTGGTCACAAGTGTTAAAGACAGTGAAGACTCCAATTCATGCAAACAATCAAGGAAGATTCTAGAAGATCATGTCGTGTTCTCAAAGAAACATGAATTAGGAAAGATTTGGTCATTATGGCGCGTGTTTATTGTGTGTATTCTTTTATGATAACTTTGGTTACTTGGGGCGCAAGATGGAAAGAAGACAAGGGCCGAGATACACATTCCATATGTGATGCACAAAAAGATACATCGTATATTCACATTCCATATCTTCCTTGTCAATATACACAAGGAGGCCCATGACCTAGATCTATAAAAGGTGACCTCAACTTCATTAGAAGCAGTCAACTTTTAGAAGAACTCAGAGCAAATAAGATTCGGGTTTTAGTGTTTAGTATTTGCTAGGTCATTATATGTGTTAGAAGACTAGAGCTTGTCTTCTACTGAATGTCCAGTTGATATAACCACCCATTAGGTATATTCAACAGTGATGGTTTAATCTCTACAAATCCATCTTTGCTTTGTAAGTATCGGGAGATACATAGTGTTAGGGTTTATCTCATATAAGAGAGTCTAGGTGATAGGCAATAGAGTACGGGGAGCGTACTAGTAAGACCAACCTTGTAAAACTCATTATAGTGGATTTTTCCCTTGGACAGGCAGTCCCCCAGACGTAGGTGGTTTATCGCCGAACTGGGTTATCATCTTGTGTGTCTTTACTGTTTAGTATTTTATATTCTGTGTCTTAATGTTCCAGGGCTTCCAAGGCTGACCAAGGTAATGCTTGTCCAAGGTCATCAGCATTAGTCAATTGTGTGACATTGGAATGCATGTAGAATTCTCAAAGGAACACTGCCTTGTTATTGACAAGTCCAGATCACTCATGATGAAAGGGAAACCTTCGGAAGAAGATTGTTATTGACAAGTCCAGATCACTCAATAACAATCTTCTTCCGAATGTTTCCCTTTCATCATGAGTGATCTGGACTTGTCAATAACAAGGCAGTGTTCCTTTGAGAATTCTAATGTATTCCAATGTCACACAACTGACTAATGCTGATGAGATTTGCTGTAAGACCTTGGACAAGCATTACCTTGGTCAGCCTTGGAAGCCCTAGAACATTAAGGCACAAAATATAAAATACTAAACTGTAAAAGGCACACAAGATGGTAACCCAGTTCGGTGATAAACCACCTACGTCTGGGGACTGTCTGTCCAAGGGAAGATTCACTATAATGAGTTTTACAAGGTTGGACTTACTAGTACGCTCCCCGTACTCTATTGCCTATCATCTAGACTCTCTTATATGAGATAAACGCTAACACTATGTATCTCTCGATACTTACAAAAGAAAGATGGATTTGTAGAGATTAAACCATCACTGTTGAATATACCTAATGGGTGTTATATCAACCGGACATTCAGTAGAAGACAAGCTCTAGTCTTCTAACACATACAGTGACCTAGCAAATACTAAACACTAAAACACGACTCTTATATGCTCTGAGTTCTTCTAAAAAGTTGACGGCTTCTAATGAAGTTGAGGTCTCCTTTTATAGATCTAGGTCATGGGCCTCCTTGTGTATATTGACAAATATGGTAATGTCAATATACGCTATATCTTCTTGCGCATCACATATGAAATGTATATCTCGGCCCTTGTCTTCTTTCCATCTTGATCATTGGTTGCGCCCCAAGTAACCAAAATTACCATAAAGAATACACACAATAAACACGCGCCATAATGACCAAATCTTTCCTAGTTCATGTTTCTCTGAGCACACGACATGATCTTCTAGAATCTTCCTTGATGGCTTACATGAATTAGAGTCTTCACTGTCTTTAACACTTCTGACCAGAACTTGTACGCACTGGTTCCTTTCAGCTCACTGTTATTACGTAGATGGTATAACAGTTGGCCTTCACAGAAAAACGTGACTAATACACTCTGTGCTAAGATATTATATTAGAGTTAATTTATTGAAATTGTCCCAGATAGTGGGACAAAGTTTCATTTTGGTCCCGGATAGTTGGCCAGTTACATTCTAGTCCTAGATATTGATAAAAGTGTTGCGGTTTGGTCACTTGACTAGTGGTTTTGTTAACTTTTGATGGTCAAGTTGGTTTTTGGGGGCAAACTTACAATTGTACAAAGTTTTTGATCAAGTTACGATATTTAATTTTGGTTTTGCCTTAATTATTTCATTTTTAACTACGATTTGGACGATTCAAAATGAATTGGAGAATTCTTTTCAACCCCTTTAATAATATGAGATAAAATTGAAGTTTTCATAAATATTATTTTTAGATATAAATTTTTTTTGATATTAAACATGTTGTGAAAAATTACTTCAATATAAAAGTTGCAATCTAACGAAGAGAGCAACATGCTAAGAGTTCAAGCCCATAATGTAAATTATCCATAAAATAGATCATGTAGAGAAAATTAAATAAATACTAATATTAAATATCAGTTAGAAAATTAAAAGAATACTAATATTCATGAAGGAAAGTTTTCAAGAAAACTGAACATAACTTACCATTAGAGTTTGCACTGAATGAAGGGGAGGACCCAGGGCGAGGGTAGGCCATGGCCCCTTGGGTTTTAAAAAATATGTAGATATTATAGTTTTATTTGATGAACAAAAGTGATGCTTGCGTTGTTGACCCCCCAAGCCTTACTTTCCAATATGCTTAGGTTTGATACCCAGCGGCATCTCTTGGTTTTTTTTTTCGTTTACTTTCCTCTTTCCTTTTTGTTTTCCTAGTGCCTTCTATTTTTAATTTCGTTAGCTCCTCCTTCAAATCATTTATGTATTCCTAAGAATCAGATAGCTCCTCCAAATCATTTATTAGTTCCTAACTCCTAAGAATTAGATAGTTAGCTACATTATCTATGACCCGGAAGGTGAATACATACGTATATTGCTTCACACCAATTCTGCATACGACACAACACATTAGGCCAACTTTTATTAATGTTATACTTTATTTATACAATTTTATTTGTTGCTTGTAAAGAATCGAGAATTTGAATTTGATAATTTGTTGCAACTAAATATGTTTTAATTTTAGTTTCTAATATTTTGTTGGTAGAATAGTTTAATACTAGTGGAGCAATATTACAAAGTTTAACTAATAGAAATTTGTTTATTGTTTGTGAATAATAAGTAATTTCAGTTTAATTCAACTTTACTTTTTCACGGTCACCGAGACATGATTTTAAACGTAAAGAGTTTAATTTTATACAAGTAAAAATTATAAAAATTTGATATTTCAAAAATATATACTTCAACGCATCTAACAAGGTCTCATATGACTATATTATTTGCTATCGGCTAATAAGAAATCATAGTCAAAGTTTTTAAATTTTGACCCAAAAATTCAAAACCTTCCTTACAATTTGGGAAGGAGGGAGTACTATTTATCCTCTCTTTGCTATATTCATTCGACTTGTTGTAACACCTCTAATATTATCAATGATTACAATAAAGTTAAATGTCGTAGAGTACCATTATTATCAATTTTATAATTTTTATTGTGTCGTATTTTTTAACTAGTTAAACCTGAGTTGTTATACACACACATCAACACAGTACCAAATAGTATTTTTTAAAGAGTGAAATGACTATTTGCCCCTATTTGTAAGTATAATGTTTCATGAAGTTTCATTCAGGGGCAAAATAGTCATTTTAATCCTGAAAAAACACTATTTGAGTGTGTATAATGGTCCAACGTTTTTTTTCAACTTGGCCCCTCCCTAATTTTTCATCCTGGTTTTGCCCCTGATTGAATGCAAGGAGGATCTTTAGGAAATCTATAAGAACAACTTACCGTTGGAGGATTCACTATATATACATTATAACTTTTATAGGAATGTATTAGTTTTTGTACATATACGAGAATAAGTGAGCTAAAAGAAATAGAGTATGTGTATAGCACTTTATCATTGTAGTGATAGGTTTTCTTTCTAAAAGTTCTTAAGGGTGAAGACTAGTTGCTTGTTTGTACTCATACTCATGCATTACATGCTATAAAGTAGAACATGGAGGACTCACGGAAGGTGACACTCTAGGACAAGACGTAAGGTAAACTGAACTTGTATAAAATTCTGGTGTTCATATCATTCTTTACTTAAGTCTACTTGAAATCACTCACTCTAATACTGAAATCTAGAGAAAATTGTCGGTTTGGTCCCAGTAAATATGTGCAAGTTGCACTTTGGTCCCACTTAGTGGTCGGTCTGCGGATATGATCCGTATAATTGGTACATTTGGTGCAGTTTAGTCCCTGGACGTTAAAAATAGACGGAAAACTATGATTGGGGGTTAATTTTGGGGCAAAAACATAATTTTAGTCATCTAAATACCTATACAAGAAATTAGTACTTTAAATGGGGTAAAAACATAAAACTAAACTATAATATCTTATCTCCATCTAATTTCCCTCCAAATTTTTCCCTCCTTTTATACAAGTCATACTTCCCTCGAAAGCAAAAGATTTATCTCTTATTTAAGCACTTATTTGCCACCACTTTCTTATATTGAATTTTTCTTGCTAGTTTACTATTTACAGAATGTCTCATAGTGAGGGTTTTTTTTTTTTTTTGTAAATTAGCGATGAGATGAGTATCGAACCCAGGACCTTCTGGTCACTAGCAAGAGCCTTTTCCACTAGGCTATTCGATCAACTCTCATAGTGAGGGTTCTTTAAATATTGGAGGAATACACAAAGAAGTTATTAAGTGCCATTGTGGGTTAATTTGTCATCTAATTAGCTCATGGAAGAATGGGGGTAGACGATTTATGATGAAGTGCCCAAAAGTGAGCTTTGGTTGTGCATATTTTCAATGGGTGGATCCTATGGTTCCTTCGAGGGAGAAGACAATTATCTTGGGTCTTCTTAAAAAGTGCAACAAAATGGAAGATGATATTGAATATTACATGATGTTGTTCGATTATTAATTATTTGAGTTCTCGGATACATTGTGTGTTTTTAGTAGGGTGAACACATTGTATGAGTTGAAATATTTTGATATTTTGAATTATCGCTATGACATGCTTATCTGAGTTATTTATTTGCATATTTTTCCGTTGTAGTTGTCATGTCTGCAAACGCTAAAAAATCTGAAACCCTTCGCTCCACTTTGGAGAAATGCAAACTTAACAACACGAATTTCCATGACTGGGCTCGCAACTTGAGAATTGTCCTCAAGTATGAAAGAACAGATTATGTGCTCACCACCATGCTTCCTAGGGTCCCTCCCACTAATGAGGAGGACTTTTATGTCTATGAACAACACATGAATGATGCTACAGATGTCCAATGCTTAATGTTGGCCAACATGGAATCAAATCTTCGAATTCAATTCGAAGAGGTCAACGCTTACGACATGTACCGCTAGCTGGAAAACTTGTTCCAGTGGGAGGCATGCAATGAGAGATACAATGTTGTTTGTGCTCTTGTTGACTGTAAGCTAGGCAATGGACAATCAGCAAGTCCACATGTCATCAAGATGATGGGGCTTGTTGAGAGACTAGCCTCATTGGGGGCACCCGTCTCTAAGGAGATGTCTGTAGACTACGGCCATTTAAGAATCATAAAAGTTAATAGCCTTCCAACATACCTAGTTTGAGGACTTCTTTATAATGCCCCGCCATATTGGAGCTTGATTGTTAACACGCCACTTTCAGGATCTAAAGAAGAACAAAAAACATATAATTATAATCAATTTAATTAATTTATAATCAGTTGAGGGAAATTATAAACCCTAATCAATTTAGGAATCAGAAACCCTAATTTGATTTGGGGGAAATTGGAAAACTTAATCGATTTAAGGAAATCAGAAACCCTAATCGATTTAGGGAAATTAGAAACCCTAATCGATTTATGGAAATCAGAAACCCTAAATCAGATTGGGGGAAATTAGAAACTCTAATCAATTAAGGGGAAATCATAAACCCTTATACGATTTGGGTAAAATTAGACACATCAATTTGAATTGGGGGAAATCAGATAAATCGTCCAAGTCAAAAACCCTAAATCGATTTTGATTAATTAAAACGGCTAAATCAATTTCTAATTTGAAACACAAACCCCAACATGCCACAGCTTAAACGAATATTATCTCTAATCCCTAAGTAACATTGGTTTAATAAACTATTTGGACTTTATTAAAACCGTAAATCGATTTGTTGTTTCCTAGGTCCATTTTCAATTTAAAAATCAAAAAGCAAGATGCAACACCTTAACAATTGTTTATCCCTAATCCCAAGCACAGAACCCGACATGCAACACAAAATCAAAACATGAAAAGCCGCACATACCATATGCTGGATTTTGCAACACTCCACTTGTCCTGCGAACAGATGTAGTTTTTCTTCAGTTTTTTCCTAATGTTTTTTGCTTCAGATGGTCACAACATCAAGATGGTGAGGAGAGTGTTTTGGTTGATTTTCTCAGAAGGAAACGTAAATATGAGATGATGTTTGTAAATAATGGCTAAGTCTTAGGATCCTAGTAACAATTACCTTTTAGTTTTTAGTTTAGCCCCCAACTAATTTCTAATTCAGTTTTTACCTTAACTAACGGTTAGTTATTCAATTTTGCCCCACAATCATTGTTTTCCATTTATTTTTAACGTCAGGGACTAAACTGCACCAAATGTACCAATTACAGGGACCATATCCACATACCGACCATTAAGTGGGACCAAAGTGCAACTTCCACATATTTACTGGGACCAAACCAGCAATATTATCTTGAAATCTATTACAATTAATTACTTTCAACAATCAATGTGTCCCACAGAAATAGGGAATAAAATTTGATTTTTCTTCTCTAGAGGTGGTCGAGTTTTTCGGGGCGAAGGGAGAGAGATAGAATTATTTTTCTCTTCTCTTATAAAAAGATGACAATAGAGTTAAAAAAGTTCAATTTTCATGAATTTTATATTAGAGGTGATTCTTAATTCACCTTTAATGATCATTATTGTGTAGGATTTTATTGTGCTATAGGAACTATACAATAGTCTCTTCTCTCGTTTAACTAGTTTTTTTTGTGAAACGATAAAAGTTACAAATAGTCATGCGATATTAGGATATACCAACAATGTGACTGATAAGAAAATTTGGGAAATGTTTGTGAATGAATCTAATTTGAATCGATTGGTGATAAACACACATTCGTATATCCGGAATTTGATAAAATGATGTAGATTAATCTAATAACAATTAAACTAATTTCCATACGAATACAGAGACTTTACAATGCAGTGAAATATTAACAAGAACGTGCCCCTGTTTTGAGTATAGTCCACACCTTGCTTCCTTTCCAATACCAACATGGTATTCTTCTAGATTGCACACCAGGATTGACAACAAACCAAGGTTTGAACCTACTAGTGTTTTTGAACAATGGTTTTCTTTTCTTGTCTTCTTCATATGAAAACCTAATCACCTCCTTATATCGAGTGCTCCTTTTTAAAACCGATAAGCAACTCGTTAAGTGATCAGTTCGACTCGTCTCGTTAACTCAATTAGATCGTTTAAGCATCTAATTAGTCTAATGAGTCTATGGTGAGTTGTTGTATTTTAATTTAACTTGTCAAGTCAATTAAAACACCAACGGGTCACTATTAAATAATCTTATCAAGTTATTAACCAATCTCGATTGTTTATTGGGTTCAATCAATTAATCGCTCATAACCCCTTGAATCATCATGGGAACCCGAACTAGTAATATACAATTACTAAGGCGAACACTAAGTTCTAGTAATCACATTTAACCAATCAGGTAAGTGAATTGATACAGAATTGTCTCAATGAGCATAATAAAAGATAATCAATATTAATTGATTTTCAACAGTTTGCCCCGTACTCTGAGGTCAATTGTGATCATGATGTTCCTGACACATCTGCTGAGTGTTTTGATATTGACATTCAGGATATATCAACTGCTGAGACTAATGTGACAATTGATGTCTTAGATTTGAATATTACAGATGTTGATGCTGCAACAATTGAATTGGTCGAGATGACCAAATTCTCTGAGAAGGTGGAGACTAACAATGTCCAGGATCAATGGGTCGATATGACTCAATACTTTGACGAGGAAATGGACTTACTGTTACATATCTCGCATATAATCGGTTCTCTAACTTGGGTGTTAGATAAAGTCGTTCCAAAGTTAGAGCTACATGAACAGTTTACCTCAAAAGGAGATGGCACAAAGGTTACTTGCATATGCCGGGTTTGATCTTCTTACTTTTTAAGTTTGAGTCTTAAGTTTTAAATTTCTAGTAGTTTTGTTTTTATTTATTTTAGTAGATTAATGATAATTGTGGAGTGTTGATTGCGTTTCTAATGGCTAATATGTTCTTTAGAGAATTGTGTTGAATGTGAATGAGCTTGATAAGTTCAATGCTTACCCCTAATGTTTTGTTGAGTGTTTTTGCGCTTCAAAGGACTTAAATTTTTGTTTGCACCATCCCTCCACCACAATTGATGTTGCTTGTAAGCCATTATTGAGTTAATTGAAGAAATTAAAGGCCCAATTGATGACATGGACCAACACCAACCCAGCCATGAAGTTCCTTACGAGCCCAATGTGATTTTAAGGAAGCTTTCGATGTTTGGGCCGATAATCTCTACAAGCCCGCCAGAGAAAACCTAGAGAATCCTGAAGTTATCTATAAATAAGACTCTCCTCCATACAGAAAAAGAGAACTTCTGCACATAGCAAAAGGGCATACAGAAGATTTTCAGCACTCCATTACTTTTATGATGTTTTCTAGGAACGTTAATTATTTATTGTCTTTTTCAAGTCTAAACTAATTTATTGTTAGTCAGGGCTATGATGTAGTTGGATTTGGATTATTTATTTTCTGTGAGATTTGTTTATCGCATAATTTATGATTCTAATTTTTTTGTTTAATTATTATTACTTTCCATTAACTGCCCAATAGTGAATTGTTTCTATGAGTGATTGATTTCTAGAGATAGGGTTGACACTTGTGAAAAATAATTTAAACACATGTATTAGTTACTATAAAGATATATGTATTGACATGTGCAAGTTGTAGGTTTTTATGCTTCATCCGATTCAATATTCTAAACTATCATAGAGATATAGTTAGTTTCTTGGCGAATCGAGTTTAGTATTACTCGAGAAATTATTAATATTTTAGAATCCTCTTATGGTAAATTGATAAACAATCTATAGTTAATTAATTTGACGTTCCAACGGGTTCATGTGCCCTGGCTAGCTTCTGCATTATTATTAATTAATTGTTATTCCTTATTTTTACATTAGTCGTTCATTTAGTTTACTAAGTAATTTAGTTAATTTATATCATCCATTGTTGCTTGGGATAATTAAGGATATTTAAAAAGGATTAGTACTCAATATTTTGGAATTTGTGAGACGATAATCTACTTTATCATTATATTACTTGACACAATCCGGAATCCACCCAAAACACTAAAAATCGTGTTGTCAATACATCTTATCAAATTATTTTAATCACATATTTCTGACAAACTGGGCAATGGACATTTATTGAGCCCTCAAATGATTTGGGACTTCGGGTGATGGATTTAGTCGAAAGGTTAGCTTCATTAGGCTCACCCATCTCTAGAAATATTTGGGTGATGGATTTGGGTAAAGGGATTTATTTAAAATGTTAGATTTTCAAACTTTTGAATACTAGTTATAAAGGCCCGGCGGTATTTCGATTAATCAACACTTGGTCTAACTGTTTAACTTTTATATTGGAAGGTGCAAAATGATCGTATGAAGCATATACAAAATATGGTCGAACCCATTCAATTTTTAAAAAGGATTATTATCGCACTTTCATTTTTATTGTTGGTTACAAAACTTGTTGCAGCTCACGAAAACTAGTCTTTACAGACTTAATAAATGTGTATTAGAATAATTACCTTCCTCTGCTTTATAAAAGCCTATAGTCACAACAGCATGTGTTGTAATCTTCTCCATTGGTGGTGGTTCCCCAATATAAAAACACTCTCCACCATATTTATAGTTTTTGAAAATGTTGATTGTTGCATTGATGGGAATCCTTCTTAAGAGTAGTTCCATGATCTTCTTCTCTAGTTCCACAATTTCTTCTCAAAATTCCACCATTCCTCTGCATAGTCCTACGTGATTTTTTTGGTGCTCTCAATCTCAAAGCCTGTAAAGGAATATATCTTCCAAAATTCATTTGGGATGACTTGGATAAAGTTATTATGCAGCCACCACTTACGCAATCACATGATGGATGTTGTTTCACTGCGATAGTGAGATATTCAAACAAAATTCATGTGATTGCGTAAGTGGTGGTTGCATAATAACTTGATCCAAGCCATCCCAAATGAATTTTGGAAGAGACATTGCTATATAGGCTCTCAGATTGAGAGCACCAATAAAAATCACAGAGGATTGTGCAGAGGAATTGTGAAATTTTGAGAAGAAATCATGGAACTTGGAGAAGAAGATCATGGAACTACTCTGAAGAAGATCCCCATTTTCGCAATAATTATCATTTTCAAAAACTATAAACATGGTGGAAAGTCTTTTTATATTGGGGAACCACTACCAATGGAGAAGATTACAACACATTTTGTTGTGATTATAGGCTCTTATAAAGTACAGGAAGGTATTAGAATTATTACACCATTAGTTGTATATTAATTAACATTAGTGATCATTCCTCATTATTAGTTGACTACATAGCGTTAGTGACCATAATTAACATTAATGATCATTACTCATTAGTTGATTATATTAGCCTGTAGTGGTAAGCATCTTTCTGCACAAATATGTATCATTATTCAATAATACAGATATCGATTCCATAATACTCAAACATGGTAATCAGAGCAAAAACGATCTTCTAAACCTAAAATTTCCTTTTTTCTATCCAAAAATAGCCGTCCTCTAGGTTACAACCCTGGTGTTTTCCGTTGCGTGGGTGGGTAGTTCACCACTACAAAACCATTCGCCGGACATCAATATTCCTAATAATGTTTTTTTCGATATTAGTTTTTCTTCTTCTCGTTGATTTTATCCTAAAAAAACAAAAATATCAAATTCGTTGGTTTATCCTTCCTCTAGTGAATTCCAACGTCATGCAATTGATTACACAATTTTCTAAACTAGATGAAAAAAACTCGCTTTTTACTATTATTGATATGTTTGTCTCCCACAATCTTCTTTCTTTCTATTAGACAAGTGTCTTCTAATTTCTTTTTCTCCATATGAAACTTTTTTATTTCATTTTATAATGTTTCTTCTTAATATTTTCTATTTTCCTCTCAAACGAAGGTTTTCTGAATTCTCTCCCTCCAATGGAGGTCTTTTGTTTCGTGGTTGAAATTTATTTTCTTAATATCTTCTCTTTTCCTCTTTTAAATAATTTTTCTTTTCTTTATTTACCTTTTCACCTTTATCAAGGTGTTCATCATTCTTCTCTATTATCTCATCCTTGAGGAATTCTATTTTAAATTTATATACTGATGGTTATTTGCTTTATTTCAATATATCTATGGCGATGTTATTCTACCTCCATTTTTGGTGTTTTCCGGTAATGCTCTTCCACCGATGTTTAAATTTTCGGCGACGTACTTCCGGCTTGTTCATGTTCCGACGATGTATTTTCGTCTATGTCTTGTTATTGTTGCAGATATTCTATTTGTCCGAGAGCACTTGACCAGGGGTCAAGTCTGCCTTCTTCATGTTCCATCCCGTTATCAGATCGCAGATATTTTCACCAAGACTCCAACTCATCTGATTTGACGACTTTCGGAACAGTCTGAGCGTCCGTCCTCCTCCCACTCCGACTGAGGGGGTGTATTTAATGGAATTCTCAATAAAATATCGAGGATCACATAATATGATACAATTTAAATCAAAAAAACATATATATAAACATATGTATAATGGCCGAAAAATACCTCTTCCAATTGATAGCGGAATTGCTGAATTTTTTTATGGAAGAGATCCTCGCAGTCCTTCGAGCACCTCACGTGTGATGCCTCTAGTTGATCCACACCAAGAGCGGTTGAATCACCAAACACTATTTGCTAGAATATTTTTTAGTGCAGATAAGTGTTTATTTTGTTGTAAAAACAACAAAATATTTGGAGGACGAAGGAGATGAAAAATGTTAACAGGTTTTATTTTCCATCTCTTAGCTTATATACCCCAGGCCTCGAGTTAGCCAGACTCGTTTAATGTTCAACCAAATGAGCATCACTCATTTTAAAATCGAATTAACTCATTAAATCGATTGACTAATATTATTAATCGATTTAGTAATTTGACAAGTTACTAATGAACTTCCCTCGCTAAACTGTTGAATAAATTAATAACTTAATTTATTCGATTTAGTCCAATTAATCATTTTACATTATCAATGTAAAATCAAGATTGATTAAACTTAATCAATTCTCAATTTAAATGTTTGGATTTAATTTCATACATGAAATATAATTCAACGTCATTGTATGTGTGTAACCTTCTGGGCTCAGATAATATTAGTCGTATAATATTTATAATTGACCATTATAAAATATTACAACGGTTGTGCATGGGATCTAGCAATCTAGCCTAACCTCTAATATTATCGTGAGTTCCAATTTAGTAATTATCAATGACTATTTATTGAACGCTTAGTTCGAGTAACTCATTTAACAAAATCTAGTAAATGTATTGTTACAACTTACAACAATTGTCCAATGGGCATTATTTATAGAAATGAGTAATTATAGAATTACTGATTTCCAACAATATTAGAATTATGGCTTTTTTTCATCTGGGCACCTGAACTTTTGGAATTACCCCAAATAGGCACCTGGTGAAGTTTTTATAACAAGTAGGCATCTGAGACGAAAAATTGACACTTGAACTTTTACTTTTATTTTTTTTTCTTCAGATTTTCGCAGATTTTAAACATTTAGATGGAGGGCAAAATAGTCAGATTACATCTAAAACTAACTAAAGATACTATTAATCTAACCCAACATCAACCCAATCCCTATTTAACCCCACCCCCATTTAACTACACCCACATTAATATCAAAACAAAGCATCCAACTGATTCTTGAGTCCTTAAGTTGGTCTCTTAAGAAACAAGCTCTCATGTCTCATATTATACTCTAACTTTTTATTAGTTAGCAATTTCTGTATTCATATGTTTGTAATATCATTGTAGTCACAATTCATCGCTAATTATCAAAAAAAAAAAAAAAAAAACAAGCTCTCATCAACTCCCCTTAATTTAATAATATACAAATCATGAATTGGCGTTTACATACATTGGGGAGGAGGAGTGAGATGTGAGAGGGAGATGAAGTCATAGAAGCTCCCAATTTTGGGTGATGTGTTTGTCATCTTGGCGGAGGCATCTGGAGGCGGAGGTGATGAAGAAGAGCGTTTGGATTTCTTGGAGTCGTTGGTTTTCCAAACGGACGAAACGATGTCGTGGAGGAGACTATATCGAGGAGCCTTCTACCGACTTCCAACAGGCTTCTTGAATTTTTGGGTTATTATTGTCGTTAATTTGTGGAAAGTTGTTTCATTTTCTTGATTTTTGGGTTATTATTGTTGTTAATTTGTGGAAATTTGTATCCTTTTCTTGATTTTTGGGTTATTATTGTTGTTAATTTGTGGAAAGTTGTTTCATTTTCGTGATTTTTGGGTTATTATTGTTGTTAATTTGTGAAAATTTGTTTCCTTTTTTGATTTGGTTAAATACAGAGCCATCACCATTGGCACCTGTACTTTATCCATGTTTTTTAGCACTTAAAATCGTTTTCTAGGATTGGCACCTGAACTTTTCTGTATATTTTCCCTCCAAGATGTCATATTTTCAATATGACTAATTTGCCCTTGGGATAAGGATTTTAAAATCTGTGAAAATCTAAAAAAAAAAAAGAAAAGTAAAAGTTCAGGTGCCAATTTTTCGTCTCAAGTGCCTACTTGTTAAAAAAAGTTCACCAGGTGCCTATTTGAGTTAATTCCAGAAGCTCATGTGCCCAGATGAAAAAAAGTTTAGAATTATTACATCATTAGCATTAGTGGCCATTACTCATTAGTTGACTATATAGCATTAGTGATCATTATTAGCATTAGTGATCATTACTCATTAGTTGACTATATTAGCCCACTAGTGGTAGGCATCTTTCTACACAAATATGTATCATTATTCAATAATACAGACATCGATATCATAATATTCTAACAATGTGGAACTATGTTGTAGTAAAGCCAACTCTAGATTATGTGTTTGTGGTGATCGTATGGCATTGTGGCATTCTCGAGCAGCCACAAAACGAGTATAATTGGAAACCTGTTTCTCCGGATGCTCATCCGAATTCTGCTCAGCTGCAGATACTTGTACGCTGCTTAAATGCAGTTCATCGAATGTTGTTGGTTGATACTGCAGGCCATTCTCCTGTTCTGTGATCGCGGCTTTCCCTTTATCAATACAGGATTGATCCTTTGGCTTCCATTCTCGAGCTCAAAGAAGACCGATCAGTTCGTACCACTAAATTGACAGCCTTAACTGTCCGATTTTTATTTTTGTAAATTAGCGATGAGGTGAGCTTCGAGTCCATTGCTCTTTTGCAGTGATCTTGGTTGTGCCCGATGTGCCAACAAGCAACACAATAAGGAGGCACAACGTCATAGTGAACTTGGATCCTAAAATCATCAACAATAATTCCTAAGATTTCATCCTTCAAAGTAATCCAAACTGCATCACCAAGTGGTTTAGATACATCCAATTCCACACAGATTCTAGCTCAACTTAATATGGTACGATTAAGATTTAACAGTCAATTTTGATAAGCTTGGGAATAAAGTTTGCAATATTTAACATCAACATTTCATCGAACAGTTACAGGAAGCTCTTCAAGCCTATTCCAAAGAGGTGCTATAGAGGATTCTTTCGCACTGGAAAATGAATCACTCCATTTAAAGATTCTCTCTACCTTCTCTCTTTTCCCGAGTTTTCATTTAGACAAAAGTTCAATTACGCGCATATTGTACAAATTTTAACGCGTAGAGTATAACTCGTGAAGCACAATATGAACATTATATGTCCAACTTCGAAAGCACAGGGTGTAACTCCTTTATGCATAAAATGTTGGCTCACTCGCCTCATAACGTTAGACGAAACGCGTGCATCACACGCGCTTAGCACAGACAACTCGCGTGTGATGCACGCGCATTCTCCTTTAGTAAATATAAGAGAAGTGTTGATACTAAAATTGTATATTCATTTAAAATTCGAACCAAGTATTCAATTCGAATTGAAATATCTATATAAATATTTTCTTAATTTATATAAAAAAAATTTATTTTTGAATTTCATTTCAATTTCAAAATCGAATATAAACATGACGAATATAGAACTGAGTCGGTAGTAGAATATTATCTAATCGAGTTTGAACTAGATTTTAGTATTCCGATCGAATATGAATACGAATGGGGATACTATTGTAAAAAATTCAATCTAAGGATATTTGATTCGATGGGTTTGGCATCCTCCCTAGCTACTTACATCATTGATTTAGACAAAGCTTAAGCCAAGCTCGAACAGCCATTTTGAGTTGTTATGCACACTCAATGACCCAAATTATGTTTTAAGGAGTAAAATAACTATCACATTCCTTCTGGTCTCTACCTAGTATTTGAGAAGTTTGACTAAAACTAATACTAATTAACTTCGAAAATAAACATTCGAATAAAAAGGTTGAACCGTAACTTTAAAAAGGTCCTGTCGTCCCCTGTCGTGGAGAGTCACAAGTAGGTAAATTGCGAGATGTGCCTTAGAAGGTCAGTGCATTTGTATTTGCCTGTTTATCATTCCAACACAAGATTCAGTCCCTTGCGAGACACGAACCACATCGTGCGAAAAGGCTAGACTGTTATCACAACACCAAACTCTTTATCAACTAAGTTATGAGCGGAGAACGGGAGACACTCCAAAACAAACACTATTTGGACCACGGACTACAAGTTCTTGTTTGAACAGGCGAATCAAGGATGGCTGTAAGAGCAATAATCTCAAGTACTAGGGCAAAACTTCAGCTAGCAAGAAAACCCATTTTCCTCAACTACATCACCACTACATCTCCATTGAAGGACTATATAATATCCTCTTGTCCGAGTAGTAGTTTGCTGAAGCGAGAATACCATGATGGGCGACCCAGAGGGCCACTTTGGAGGGGGAAGAAGTTGATTGGAAAGGAGGCTTTGTTTGTGGTTCTTGGGTTGAAGAGATTCAAGGAAGATGAACCCAAATTGGGGTTGTTTATAAAGACTCATGTTCTTCGGCTTCTGAAGATGGACTTGGTTGCAGTCCTCACTGAGCTCGAACGACAACAAGAGGTGTCCCTTGCTATCAAGGTATTGTTTTGCTTTTTTGATTTGTCTAAATAACGCCTTTCCCATCACGGTTGCCCCTTACCCTTGCGACCACACACTACCCCTGCAACCCGACTATCCTCTATCCCCCCCGGCCCCATTTCGTGCCCTTTCCCCCGTGCACTGCATCTTGATGTTGGTGTTTGTAGTGGTGAGGCGGGGAGGTCAGGATAAGTCGTCGGGCAGGGGGGGTAGGGGGCAATGGGGCTTGCACCAGGGGGGGGGAGGGGAGAGCTGAGTGCCGGTAGGGGGTTGGAGAGGTGGGGGTATTGAGGCAGTGAGAATAGGGGTATGTGGTGGTGATGATTTGAGGAAGAAGACCACCATTGCCCCCTCCCCTCATGCCCCTTCCCCCACGCGCACTACTTGTTGGTGTTTGTGGTGGTGAGGCAGGGATGTCAGGATAGGAAGAGTATCTGGTCTGCTTAGCAACTTTTTATCATGTCACTATTGGTGTGAAAATTATCCCTAGATTCAAATACTATAAGAGAACTAGAACTTTTAAACCGTTCGTCTATCTTTTCTCTGTTGTAAATATTGTCTTTTATTGCTATCTATGTTGTTTGCTTGTATTCGGTTATCTCATTGAAGTGTTCTGAGGCTCTTTTTGGCACCAGAAAAATTATGATTTGATTCAGTGTTTCTTTAGATACAGATATGGAACCTTATCATTAAAGAAGATGCTAATTTTTATTTTCTAATCCCACCATCACCTAAAGATTGAGTGAGGATCTAAGTGAGTCTGTCTAATCATCTCATTAATCGAAAACAAATGGGCCCTGAAACACTTCATTCTATTACGATTTGAGAGATGAAGGTTCTCTTTCCATTTTGTTTTGAGGGAAGGGGGATTTGGGTTACTTCATTACCAGTTTAGGTGTCGCTTTTTTCTTTTATGGAGCTCTCTCTCCCTCTCTGCATTTATACATTTATGCATATATATACCTATTGGTTCGTTATTCTCTAATTTCATTATATTATTGATTGTTTTGCAGTAGTAAGTTTGTTAATGATCTTGTATTTGATTCCTTAGTTTTTGGATAAGTCAGAGTTGACATATAACTGATATATGATGAGGACAATATATTAACCAACGCACAAGAGGTTTGGCATGATTGAGGCACATATTGTTTCTGCTAGTAATTTGCCTTTTTAGCCTTCAAATTAGGATAGTTCATTATCGTCATTGGTCATGAATAGAGAAAAAGGACATGAGAGTTAGAATCGAATGTGAGCACACCTCTTTTAGTTGAAGGGCACAAAGTTACCAATCTGTAACATCTCCCTTTCATCGTATTGATTATCATAACTAGTCATATGTTTAGAATTTCAATTAATAACACGTCATACCTAATTTATTTTGTAGACTGTTTTCGTTTGTATGTAGTTGAGAATGTCTACTTAGGCCATCAGGCACCCTTTCTCACCTAATTTGTTTATAGACCGATTTCATTTGTATGTAGTTGAGAATGTCTATTTATTCCTTTAGGCATCCTTTGTCCCCGTTGGATTGCATCACTCTCGTGTATACTAGCTTCATTTCCCATCCATTCTCGTGTATGTAGTTTTCATTTTTAACTAGTTGAGGATATCTGTTTAAGCACACATTTTCCACCAATGGATTGCATTGATTTCATGTATCATGTTCAGCATCTCTTTTTTATTATTTGTATTATCACATCCAGACAAATGGATTCAACATTCCAAATAACTGAACCTCAGGCTCGTAATGTATCTGTAGATGGTTTTCATATGAAACTAATTGAGAAGATCTCTGTAGGCACCCTTTTTTAACCGATGGAAACTACCTTACTTGACATGATAATTGACGAGAATTGGTGTTTAGCTTCAATCATCTCAGTTGACATGTCGTGACAGAGAAATGTATAAGTTTTACTTCTCATGTGAAGAAATAATGAAACCAAAATGAAGGTGATTCACTTTCTTACTGAAGCCAATATATAAATGAGATGCTGATGTTACTTTCATCATCTTTTACTCCATTTGTTCATAAACAGTGAATGGTGTTCGAGTTTACTCTAAATTTGTTTGCATGCAGAGAACCTACATCTTGATCATGTATCACTGGTTCACATCAGTTTGTGCTCTCTTTCATCGTCCCTTTGAATTTGACTCTAAAATTAGAATTAGGACTCTGTGATTTACCGTCTATGTTTCTCCATTTATTTAACATTGCGACAATTATGAGAATGATTTATTGGATGTGTCCTTTTAGAGTTTTCGGTGACATTAAAATTGCAACTATTGTGGGAAGGAATTACCTTCTTGTTAAGAGCATGCACTTGTAGTGACGGATCAAGCTTCCTTTACTCTGTCTTTTACTATCATACTCATTGGTTATGTGACAATCTTAATCAGGTGTTTTACGTGATACAAAAGCAAGACTGGTACAAGCCGGACCCTTTCCTGTACAAGGACTTAATTATCGCATTAGCTAGAAGCAGAAGGATGGAAGACGCGATGAAACTGTGGGATAGTATGAAGAAGGAAAACATATTTCCAGATTGTCAGACTTATACTGAACTCATTAGAGGCTTCCTAAGAGACGGGTCTCCCGGAGATGCTATGAACATTTACGAGGACATGAAACAATCACCAGACCCGCCCGACGAATTGCCGTTCAGGATCTTGCTGAAGGGACTTCTACCACATCCCTTGTTAAGAAACAAGGTTAAGCAAGATTTTGAAGAGATTTTTCCTGATCAACGCATATATGATCCTCCACAGGAGATATTTGGATTACGATGAGGTTCAGTGGCTGTCAATCTATAAGTGCATTCGTCAACTTTGTTACGAGTAGCTCGACTATACTGGAGATAGTTGTTTTAATCTTTATGATGTGTTTGGATCTGGGTGATACTAAATGAAGGTAAAACTTAAAGATTAATTTAGGTGAGGGTAATTGAGGTAAATCTAGGTTAATGTGTTACAATGTTGTTTGGATATTATTTAATTTATTAAGGTGAGTCGAGATGAAATGGTGTGAAATATAACTAAAAATATCATTTACCTACATTACTACTTCAGGTTAATGAAAATAAGGTGAATGGAGCTGAGTGGGGATTAACCATTTAACTTAGGTGAATACGAGAACTTGGTTCCCAAAGGGCTTCAACTTAAAATTTCACCCAAATTCATTTAGATTTATCTCGATCGAAACGAGTTTATATTCCAAACATTGATTACTACATTTCACTTTATGGAATTTTATACAAAAGGACAAAGAAGTGGAGCGTAATTATTACATATGAAGCATAAAAGTTAAAGGCCTAATTTTTTAATACTCCCTCCTTCCCAAATTTTGTACTTTCGTTTGACTTTTTACGTTCATCAAGATACGGCTTAAATCATAATATTTCTATATTCGTAAAAGTTACAAAAATCTTATATTTCAAAAATATAGGCTTCTTTTATATAGACAAATGAACTAGCTACATTTTTTCAAATTGGCACCTAAAATACTTTTTTTAATACCAAATACGCACCTAGTCCCTAAAAATGGCAAATAAACTTTTATTTTTCCCCTTTTTTTTGAATTTCTGAGGTTTTTGAAACATAATATATACGCAGAAAACATATCAAACAACCATAACAAAGTAGATATATCAAGAGGGTGTTCGAGCTCGTATGAACTTTTAGTCATTATTGATCACTAACTTTTGTAACACTAACGAATTAAAACAAAACCCAATTTTGTTTACCCAAAAATAAAAAAGTAATAATTTAAATGAATTTAGAAAAATATCTTCGTTTAAATGCACCAATTTTGTTTGCCTTCCCGCCAAAAGCCCAAAATTTGTCCGAAGTCCTAATACAAAAATACTCTATATTTAATTTCTTCCGAAAAGTAGGGTTTATTTAGATTCAAATATTGATATAACAAAACTTAGGCTCCTAAAAGCGATCATTCATGGCTTCTTCCTCTCCTCTTTCTCTCTCTAAAGCTTCCACCACCACTTGTTACTCTCTCCTCACTGAATTACAGGTTCCACATTCACCCGAAGCGAGTTTTCGTCATTGATTTTTTAAATTTTGAACTCGAATATTTCATTATATATAAAAATCAAAATGGATGATACTTTTCGGGTGGGGGGATTACATTATATGATAGTGTTTTTTTTTGTAGTGAATTAGTAATCAATGTATGTATATTACTGTCATGATTGGATAATTATTTATGAGAATTGAGGACCAAACATACTACTAGCTTATACTGTTGTACATGTTGCTTTGGTGATTGTACGTTGATAGGAAGAAAGCAGTGTGTGTTTTTGTTGAAGTAGTTGTTTGATGGAACAGTATGTGATTTTCAATTTTAATTTTCAAAAAACTGTGGTGTATATCAAATTTTCCAGTTTTTTTTATTTTGAAGTCAATTTTTTTAAATTTTGAACTCATATTTTTGTATATGGTGATGATATCTGTTGAAAATATATTACAAACCGAGAATTTCATATGAGCTTTAGCAATTGGTACTAACATGATAATTTTATTCAAACCGAAGTTACATATGTGAACGAGACTACAAATTTTGTTTCTTTTTTATCATTCTAGAAAAATCGGACTGTTTTTGAAGTGGATGGTGGAATCTTTCATTGCCTTTAAATACTTTTTGCTGATTGTATCAATGGTTTGTTGAAAGTATGGTAATAATTGGTAAATTATTGTCCCCCAGTTGTATTTTTTTCGTTACTATTTTCGATTCTCCATTTATCTGTGTTTATGAAATGTGTGTAGATTTGACTGTGTTGACTAGTGATGAACTGCGAAAGTTATGGATACACTGAAGGTCGTTTGTTGTATAGGAAATATGGGATGAAATAGGGGAGAGTGGCAGTGAAAGGGACAAGATGCTTTATCAGCTTGAGCAAGAATGCCTTGATATATACAAAAGAAAAGTAGATAAAACAAGAAAACAGAAAGCCGAGTTTTATCAATCGTTGGCTAAGGTAGAAGCTGAAATTGTTCAAATCACTGCTGCCCTTGGTCAAGGGGATTCTCTTCCTACGGTAAGATGACGTGTTTTTCCCCTCTAAGTTCCTCTCTGATACTGTTTCTTTTCTCTACATATTGAACTCTTAAACCTTTGGATCAGTTTCTAATTACTTCAGTTTGTCTTTCTAGTACGATACGGTGAAGGGCACCCTAAAACAGCGAATGTTAGCTATTGGTCCTGTACTGGAGGAATTGAGACTAATTAAGCAGAATCGGATGAATGAGTTTCTGGAATTAGAACTGCAGATTTCCCAAATCAGTAATGACATCTCTGGCAACCATCAGTCAGTTAATCGTGATAGCTTGCACATAGATGAATCCGACCTTACAACAAAACGTTTGGGAGAGTTGAATTTGCAGCTTAAGAAGCTTGTATCTGAAAAGGTTTTTTTTCCTCTCCAAGTTGCTCTATTATGTTAAGAACCAAATTTATGGATGTTGTAATAAATTCAATCTCTCTTTTTTAACTTTTGTCTTGTAGAATCTCCGTCTACAAAAAGTTAATAGCTATGTTGTAGCAATTCAGGAGCTTTCAGTTTTCATGTCACTAGATTTAAATATGATAATGGCTGAGATTCATCCGGAACTGGTTGATGCTCCTAATGGTCGATCGAGTTGTATAAGCGATGGGACACTTACTAGATTGACTAATAAGTTTAACACATTGAGGGACGACAAACATCAACATATTCAGAAGGTAATCAATCAAAAAACAATCCTTCTTTCAACTTAATTATCATGTATCATGCAACATGCCCTGACCTCAATCTTTGTCATTTGATGCCATGTTCTTTGCCTCGGCTACCTCTGGATGACTGTTACGTTTAATTGCATACTTTTATATTGGTTACATAGTTAATTAGATATACTGGCAATATACACCTTATCTGGATTAATGTAGCTGTTCTTATTAGAAGATTTTGGTACATCTTGTTATTTGTGAGTTGGAATGAAAACGTAAAGAAATAATTACCTTATGTAATATGTTCATTATTAACACCTTTTGTGGAATTTTTTGCCCCTTAAAAGACAATGTCAGTTTTTTAGCATAATTTGATCCATACTTCCATTCTTTCACCATGCCTTTTTCACCTCCACCATTATGGTTCTTAATAATATAGTTGTCCCTCGGTTTCACTCCCGTAAGCCGAATCGCGTTAGTTCCTATGTTATCTTTTTCTCTAATAGAAGGCTATTAATTAATTAAACATTTAATTTCCCAACAATATGTGTGAGAAGTCACTTCTTATTTTGGCTTCTGTGTAGCTTAAAGAGCTTGGAACCATGCTTACGGAGCTTTGGAATATCATGGAGACACCACCTGAAGAGAGAAGTAAATTTGACCATGTAACATGTTTCTTATCATCGTCTGAAAATGAAGTACTCAGTCAAGGATGTCTTGCAGTCAGCGTTATTAAACAGGTCCCCTCTCCCCCTCTCCTTTTTCTGTACATGTGGTACATAAGAGAATAGTTTCTGCTTATAATATTGGATAATGTTGTTCATTAATTTTCAAAATTCTTGTGATGCAGACAGAAGCTGAAGTTGAACGACTTAAAGCCTTGAAATCTAGCAAGATGAAGGAGCTAATAATTAAAAGGCAGGATACGCTTGAGGAAATATACAGAACTGTCCATATCGATCTGGACATCGAGAAAGAGAGGAAGATTCTTGTCAGCCTTATTGATTCAGGTTTTCCATGACATTTTCTAATTAAGCTTAAAATTAACTAATTTTAAAAAAAGAAAACATATCACAGAATATGCAACAGATGCACAAGACAACATTTCGCATGTCGCGAGTAATTTCAGAAACCACTTCTTTAATAATTCAATACTAGCTGGGCTGCTCTGTCCCATCTGGTATTCTATTTCCTTTCGTACATTGTCTGTCAGAACTTGTTGCACCGCATATATCTACTTACTCATCAAATTTTCACTATTCAGGATGTTCTGGTCGTTTGTACTGCACTTGAAATTTCTGATCTGTGTTTTACTTTTTTGTACCCAAAGTCAACATTTTACCTCCGGAATAGCTATCACAATGATGTAGTTGTACATGGTATTAGATGAAAGCAAACAATATAGAAATTGTAGTTAGAGATGTTCGACTGCACCCGGCTATAGAACTTCAACATGAAATATTGTTGAATTGTCTCATGTGCTGGGACTCTGGTATTAATTTGCCATATTTATTGTATTTAACTACATCAAAAGTTCAGCTCACTAATTTTTGATTAATCAGTTGGAGGGAGGGATGAATAGCTTTCTGTGACTTTCTGAACTCATTTTATCTTGTATAGTAGATGATGGTGAATATACCTTTTTAGGTACCCGGGATCTTTCTAATCTACTGTCTCGTATGGATGATAAGATTGTCAAAGCCAGAGAAATAGCTCAGAGCAGAAAAGATATTTTGGATAAGGTGGAGAAATGGAAACATGCAGCTGTTGAAGAAAGCTGGCTTGATGATTATGAACAGGTGTGTAGTTTAATGGATTTCAATTTATTGGGCCCTGCTCCAAGACTCCAGGTTTGTTATAGGTTTTGTTACTACAGATTTATAGATCGAGAGATATGAATAGTCAAATGTGCCATCAATTTCTTAAATATAGGCAAGATAGGACTCAAGATATTTTCTTAAACTTATTTAATACTCCACATTTTAAGGGATATAAGTTCTAGTTGTCTATCTCAAAGACCCCATTCATCCCTGACTAAGTTTTAGACATTCAAACTGAAGTAAAAAAGAGGATTGACATAAGATAATATAACTTGTAACTTATTTGCTATTTAAGATAGCTTTGGATCGTCTATTACACTTTGTTTGATAATCATTGTTACACTTGTTTAAAATTGTTCATGTTCCGAAAATTGGTTTGGAAGTTCTAAATATGGCCTTTTTTATGATATGAAACAAGTGTAATTGAGAGTACATACAACATACGCACCTGTAAAGATACTCACCGAAAGGGGAGGGAGGGTGGGGTTCGCTAGTATGCACTCTTCCTTCTAATATACAAGAAATTGTTTCTGAATTGAGCTATGTGTAATAGGCCATGTTGATGTATTTCATCACACCCAAGAGACAAATAATATAAAATATGCGACTTCATAAGAGTGTCACACAAAGTGTAATAGTGGTACGAACTCGGTGAAGATGGAAACATTATTTGTATCCTTCGATTTTGATCTGTTTAGTTAATATGATGACTTTAAGACCAGTTCAACAGCCCACCTTCCTGGTTTTGTGCTAATTGATATTGTAATAAGAGTATGATATGTGTCTGGTGCTAATAGAGAGAAATTAAAGGATCTTTTGACGTCAGTTTTTCAAAGCTATCAATATCGTTAGTACTTACACCTTGGCAGTATTTATTTTCATTACAATGCCATCCTTATAGTTCTTTAGTTGCTAAGACTTCGACAGTTCTCTTATATTTGGCTCCTTGTCTTTCTTAATGTCATTAATGAATATTATTCTTCATTTAAATAGGACCAAAATCGGTACAGTGCTGGCAAAGGAGCACACAAGAATTTAAAACGAGCAGAGAAAGCACGGCTTATGGCCAACAAAATTCCATGTAGGCTTCCCTTTCCAGCTATATTTACATATCTTTGGCATCTTATGAACTTCAATTGGAAAGTAGACAACCAAAATGCTCTTCTTTGTTAAAGCTTGTTGGGCTCACACTTCGCACATATCCAGTCATTGACATAGAATTAAACAAATCATTTCAGACACTCTGTTAAAAAACTTAGTAATTTATTTCTGTTATACTATTTCTCTTGATTATGAAGTACTGAGAATATACTCCAATTTATGTTATCATTTTTACATTCTATTACTTATTTATTCTCTGCATCTAGATTAACATTTTACTTGAAGTAAATTCGAAAAGATGAAATTTTCTCATGCTGATGAATACTTAATGGATTAGTAAAATAGGTATTAACTTTTAAAATATATTGTACTTGTTAATTGTGCAATTCGCTTTGGCAACTTAGATGCTACACTTATTCTACATTGAATACATTGCCTGGATAAGTTTCATGTGGCATTTGAAGTGCCATTCCACGCCTATTCTCGGTCTTAGTGACTTATTGTTAAGCGTGTTTTCTGTATTTCTCATTTCATTCTCTAACTAAATTTGCCTATTCCTGCTTCTCACAATTTTATGTCTATGTTACTGATACTAACATCCTTTGTAATGTTCCTGTTCTAGTGAAATCTAATCTCATCGCTTTTTATAAAACCTATATTGCAGCTCTTGTTGAAAACTTGATCTTGAAGGTAAAGACCTGGGAGACGGAGAACGCAATGCCATTTCTATATAACAAGGTGAACCCAATTGGTCTAACTGTATTATGGAGTGTCAACCTTCATCTTTAGTATAAAAGAAAAAAAAAAGACATTCATCTTTAGTAGCTTCACAATTAGTTTCAAATTTCAGGCTTCTTTACTTCAGACATTAGAAGAGTTTACAGTATCACGGCGGGAGAAAGAAGAGGGCAAACGAAAATCCAGGGTATGATTCTGTCTTGTTATGATGATTTGGTGAATAGTTTTCTAATCTCCAAGTGAATCGAGTTGTTAATTTGTTTCGCCTATAAGCCACATTGAATCGAAAGTTCCATTCTTTTCTTCTTAATGTTTTCGTTTCTGGTGCCCATAAGTAGTTTTGCATTTTCTCTTTATCTCAGGAACAGAAACGACTGCAAGAACAACAAGCCATGGAGCAGGAAGCAATATATGGTTCGAAGCCTGCAATCAAGAAGCCTCTAACCCTAAGCACAAGTGCCAACACAAATTACGGGACCCCAACTAATCGTCGAATTGGCACTCCTCACCATGCTATTTCAAGCTCAAGGGATCGAAAAGACAACAGTAAGTTGCGGGACATGGTAAATGTGGTCAATTATGTGGCTCTTCCGAAGGATGACCCAAGGGGATAGATTCTCAATTGTTTGAGAATCTTGGTACATTGTGTAAGATGGTACATAGTGCATTCTGATAAACTTTATAGATATATTACCTACTGCTCTCAACCTAACCCTGTTTGATGAAGACTTTCTCATGCTGATCTACCTGTATTGAGATATTTTTCTTTTTGGTATGTCAACTGATATTACAACACTTCATTTAAACTTTAACTTCCTGAAATGACAAGCAAAGATATGATAGAATACAGATTCTTGCATTATTTAAACAACATTTTCTTTTCTAGTCCTTGTCATCGCAAGGACGGGAATCTAGGTCTCGTATCTAAATACGAGTAACACCCGATGGCTACTAGGCTAATCCGAATAGTTATTACATTATTTAAACGACCTTGAAAGAAAGACCTGAACCACTTAACTTTTCTTCCATTATATGAGCTAGACTTTTGACCATCATAGGTGTAAAATAGTTCACCCAATCACCCACATCACCTTTCCTGAACAAATTCTTGTTCTCAAAATCAGCAATTGCACCTTTCCCTTTTTTGTTCACTTCCAAGTCTTTCATATTCTTGAAACTGCAAAGCTGCCCTATCTCATAAACCACCCCTCTTTTTTGTTCGTCTAACGTAAAAGGGCACCCCAGAAAAGAAGCGATTTTTCTTAAATAGTAATCAAGATTTTCTTTCATGTCTTCATATTTTAGAAACAGAACTTTATCTGGTTTTGCTAAGCTTTCGTACCAATAACCCAACATGTGGTCCCAGTATGGTCCGAACCCAACGACTCCTTTAGAATACATGCTAAAGGCGTCTTCAATTTCTAGTGGACCATAAGATGCGGGTCGGATCTTGTTTATGAAATGCCATGCGGATACAAACGTGTCGAAAGGGTTCCGGCAAATGTACACGATTTTGCAGTTTGATATCTGGATTGAACCGGGAAGTGACCTGAGTGGTATATGGGTCGCAAAAAGTCTAGGACGGGGAATGCTGGAGAGATCCGGGATTTTGTTGTCCGCGAACAGCTTGTACTCGAGGAAAGGAACGAGTTCATGAGGATTTGAGACGTGCAACGGGTGAGATTTTACGAAGTCATACTTGTCGCGATTAATTATTGCAAAAGTTAGCGCCTTTAGCCACGTCGTACCTATGAGTATTTTATTTGTTAGAGTAGGTGGTCACATATTGGGATAATAACAAAAATTACAAATAATAACTTAAAATTATATTACTCGATACCTGATTTTGGAACGCTAACGACCATCACATCGTTATCATCGGCTTGAAAATGTTTCTGAGCTGACGTAATAGCCTGAATTTCTTTCGGTTGGCACCAAAAACCTTGATACAAATAAAGATTTTTAGTTCTCCAACCTCTTTCTTTTGGGAGAGAACAAAGCAATTCATTGCATTCATTTGTATGCCCCCCATTTTCCTCCTCCTCTCCATTTCTTTCACTTAATTTTGTGATTGCCATTTGAAAACACTACTATATATAAAACTTATTATTTTCTTGAATGAATTAGTGATCTTCAATTGCATGAATATATATACACAAATATTTTATCATGAGTCGTTTTCTAGAATATCATTTTGCATGAAAAAAAACTAGCATGTTGAAAACATGGATGGCCAAAAAAGAATATAACAAATTGATTATTACGTCCAAGTTCATGCACGTATTCTACACGCATTATTATTATGTACTATTGTGATATAGTAGGGAATTAAATAGTGGCTTGAGTTTGTAACAGTACATTGGATTCAAAAGGAGATAATTCTAATAAAAACTCCATGCATTGTCATTTTCCTTAAATTTCGGCTTTGCTGCCTTGTGTATATATCCTTCTAACCATGCCAAGGTCACTAATAAGCCGACAATGCAACTTGGATATTTTCTCTCGATAATGGACGATTTGATTCTAGATATTAGGATGAAGTTGTACGTATTTTGGTGACAGATAACTACTATATTGTTGCAGATTACTTTTTGAAAGTGACACAAGTATTTCGATATAATTCCGAAATAATAACCGCTGCATATTAGTTCCTACTTTTCGGGGATCATACAACAATATTTGTCAGTTTGAAAATTATAAATCAACACTTGTCTTACTTTCAAAATTAATCTGCAACATTGTATTTGAGACTAAAATGTAACTGCAATCCACTATCTGAGATCAAAAGATAATTATTTAACTCTCTTGTTTCCTTTATAAGAGTTTAGGAGCAACTAACCAATAATTTAAAAGATAATCTAAAATAAACAATGACGAATATAAAATACAATAATCTAAGTTGAGCTCTTTAGATGTCCTTATTTGTATCTAAAAGAAAGAATATAGGGTAAATGTTGTGACCGTCATTCGTGTTTTATTTCATTCATCACTTATTTACTTGTGTTTAATATATGATTACATTTACTCACTTGTATTACTAATATGGTCTCATTCACTTACTCAGTTAAGTTTTTGGTAAGTCTGTAGTTAGTCAACAACTGTTGACTTTTTAGGCTAAATTAGTCCTTTCACAACTGAAATTTTTTGAAAAACAATAAAACAAAAAGGGTAAATGGCGTTGATCGTCACGTCACTCATGTTCAAGTGCATTCACCATTGACTTACTTAGGTTTAATATGGTCATATTGACTCACTCTTCTTAAAATGAGATCATTCACTTACTCTTTCTTTTATCAGCTAGTTGGATAGCGTAGTCTTCTTAATATGGCCTCATCTATTTACTCGACTGAGCTAATTTACAACTCAACATAATTTAGGCATATCCTACTAAATAACTTCTCTGCCATCTGGATAAGAGAATTTATGAAAGAACTCGGGAAAGGAAAGCCCCCTTACCTTAATGTCATTTGATTAAGAATTTTTGGCCGGAAACATCACCTACTTTTTATCTATGTCACCAGTTAATCATTCACTTTTCAAAGTGCTATGGTTGATCACTCACTTTTTAAAAGTGTCTCCTTTGGTCAGTCGACCACTTTTTCATGTGGTCAACTTCCGGTCAACTGGAAAAGTGGGTGCCACGTGAGTTGACCGGCAGTTGACCACCTAGAAAAGTGGTCGACTGACCAAACGAGACACCTTTTAAAAAGTGAGTGATCAACTAGGACACTCTGAAAAGTGAGTGAGGTGACATAGGTAAGAAGTAAGTGATGTCCCCGGCCAAAAACCCTTTGATTAATTAAAGTTCCGTGCTGCTCAAGATCACCACTCACATTACACACTATAATCAACCATAAAGCGCCAATATTTAAGAAGTTTGATTTTTTATCGTGATCTCCGACGGGTGCCGAGTCCGGTGACGATTAATGTGTGATGAAACATTTCTCCCAATTTTGTTTTATTAATTTTTAATTTTTTAAGATGTGAAATGGCTAATGTGCCCCTAAAAAGTTAATGGTCGTTGACTAATTAGGAAATTACTAGAGAACTTAACTGAGTTAGTGGATGAGACCATATTAAGACGACAAGTGAGTGAATGACACCTATTAAACACAAGTTAGTGAATGGAGAACAGAGTGAAACACGAGTGAGGTCACGGCCATGCCCTTTCGTTTATATTTTTTCAAAGTTTTTAGATGTAAAATTACTAATTTACCCCTAAAAGGTCAACAATGGTTGATTAACTGCGTACTTACCAGAAAACCTAAAGAAGTAAGTGGGTAGAAGCATATTCAGAAGACGAATGAGATCATAGCAAACACAAGTAATAAAAAAGTTATGAAGCGAAATATTTGGAGGTGGGTGTCTGAATGTTAAATTGAGATGTTCACGAGGGCAATAAAGATTAGTTGGTGCTTTTAGGAAGCGTAAAACGTATATGAATAAGTTTAATCTTAAAAACTAACAGATTCAGCAGTGAACGAAATATTTTGATTGAGTGAATCGAATGAGACATTTATTAAATTTAGTGATATTATATAAACGGTCTGCAACATAACTGATATAACTAGCATTTTGTTTGAAACATGATTAATGTTCAATCTCTTAACCTACTATTTGTTTATTAATGTTTTGTAATTGAAATAACTAATGCAAGAAAATACTTGATGAAGGATCCAAATGAGAAGGCAGATTCCATCATGTACCACCTATAGAAATTACTCCGGCTCATTTGAGACTATTATTTTTGACATTTTTGTATTATATATCTCTACTATGTATGGTTTGTAAAAAAATTATGACATTTTTGATATTTTTTGTGATACTTTCACACGTGAGTTTATATTTCTTGTGATACTTTCACACGTGAGTTTATATTTCTTATGATATTTTTATACGTGTGTTTATTTTTCTTGTGATACTTTCACACGTGAGTTTATATTTCTTGTGATACTTCCATCCGTTCAAAAAGAGTAAAATGGACATAATCTCGTGCCTTGAAAATTTATGCCTCGAAAATATAGCCATCTACAGCAATGCCAAATAATTACTAGCCAATTGATCCCATCAGAAAGCCTCTCTATGTTGACATTTCAATTTTATTTATTCAATTTAAGAGGTATACTCTATGACATATTTGACACATGGGAAAGAGATAATTAATCAGGGACACGCATCTTATTAATGGTATTGGTTCTTTTTTTTTGTTTTCTTTTATTTAGATGTTATTTTTAGATTGTAACTTTTAAATATGTTTATTTTTTGAAGGCCTGTAAATAGAGATATAATTTGCCTATTTTAACATCACTTTTTTGCAGTTAATATGCTTATGTTATTTAATGTATTGTATATGATGAGGTATTATAGAAGTAAGAGAATAATGAAATGTATATAAAATATCATTTTTCGTGTAATGGAATTGACAATATTTGATAATATAGTAAAAGAAAAATATAATATGGCACAAAATATTTGGTTTTTAAAATACTAGTGGTTGTTGATATTGTAAGGGTTAACCTGTCACACCCTTGTCCTAATTTCAACAACTGTTGCAAGGCTTAGGTGGCGTGGATCGATGAGATAGGGGTTTGGAGGAGGAGGGTTGGTATGTTATCGAAAAGTTAGGGGTAAGGGTAGGGTAGGGGATGGGGTTGGGATGTGTTGAAAAAGAAAAAAGTTGAGTTTAATTTAATTATGTGAAATATGTCCCTATACTTTAGATTAGTATTAGGGTATAATAGTCATTTATTTATTAAAATTCAAAAAAATGTGTTCAGGGGAGAAGCTGAAAAAAAAATATTGGGGATAATACCGAAAAACTGATAGTTGAAGGATCACATACAAAAATTAAAAGATAGTATAAGAACAAACGACTAAAAAGCCTAATTAAAGTACATTTATGATAGAACTTTCAACTCTAAAATTCAACAAGGGTTAATGGCTGGGGACATCACTTACTTTTCCTTAATGTCACCAGTTGATCACTTAATTTTTAAAGGGTTTCATTTGATCACTCATCTTTTAAAATTTGTCTCAATTGACCTATTGACAATTTTTCCGGCTGATCGATGCCTGGTCAACGCACGTGATGACCATTATTAAGGACTTTTTTTGTTTATTTCATGTGAAATTAAATAAAAAAATTGAAAATTAGAAATAAACTCAAAATCAACCCTTAATTTCAATATGAAAAAGGCAAAAAACCTTTAATAATGGTCATCATAAGTGTTGATCAGCCGAAAAATAGGCAATAGACCAATTGAGATAAATTTTAAAAGATAAATAATCAACTGAAATTTTTAAAAAGTAAGTGATTAATTGATAATATTGAAAAAGATAAGTGATATCCCAACCATTAATGGATTAAATTGTTGGATTTTGCCTTGAATCTTTGTGTGGGTAAAGTCCCACATTGGAAAATTGCGAGAAAATGGGTCTTTCTTGGCCTTATAAATTGGAGTCAAGGTTGAGACTTATTTCATGCACCAAATAGTTGGTTGGTTTTGTTACTTAAACATTACCGCAGCTATTTCAGTATAATTATTCTCTCTTTAGAATAGGTCCAAGATAGATAGGATAGTCTTTGCAGTAAGATATTCATTCTTAGGATTGTTCGGGTAAGAGGAGGTAGTTTGGGTTGGTGCTTAGAATAGTGTGTCTTATAATTCTATTCAAGGAATAGTGTAGGCAATAATTTTATTCGTCTGGGGTGTAGTGATCTACACTAGGAGCTAGGCTTAGCTCATCTGTAACTGTATTTCTCCGATTATAGTGAAGTTTGGTGGCTTGGAGCCAGTGGAGTAGTCCTAACGATTGTTAGGGAGACCACGTTAAATCTTGTCTCATTTACATTCGGCATTCATCTTTACATAATTCTTGTCTATATCGCATCTGTTATAACAAACTGGTATTAGAGTTTGGGGCTAGATCTGCGAAGAAGATGAGTGGTGAAGATATGAGAATCGAGAAGTTCACTGGGAGGAATAGTTTCAGTCTCTGGCAAATCAAAGCAAGGGCGATGCTTAAACGAGAGGGTCTTTGGGCGCCTCTGTTGAAGCCTCTTCCAAATCCATTACCTGCTAACATGGATGTCCTCGAGGAGAAAGCACATTCAGCGTTGATTCTCTCGTTGGAAGATGATGTTATCACAGAAGTGGCAGAGGAGGATACCGCCGCCGGATTGTGGTGCAAACTTGAGAGTCTATATATGACAAAAAGTTTGTCCAACAAATTGTTGCTGAAGCAACGTGTGTTTGGGCTAAGAATGGATAAAGGTACATCTCTGAAGAACCACCTAGATAGTCTTAATAATATATTACTTGATTTGCGTAATATAGATGTTAAGATTGAGGATGAAGATGCTGCCTTAATTCTATTAGCTAGTTTACCTATGTCATTTGAGAACTTTAGGGAATCTATGACGAATGGTAAAGACTGTCTGTCTCTGGAAGAAGTCGGTCTGCCCTTCATAACAGGGAATTGCGTATCAGTTGTAGTGGTGGTGGTGGTTCCTGCAGTGAAGTCGGACCGTTTGATGCATTAGTTGCTAATGCTAGACCGGTGGAGAGGTTCTCTAGTAGGCCGGGTAGAGGTTCGAGAAAAACGGATAGGTGCAATTACTGTAGTGAGTTGGGACATTGGAGAAGAGATTGTCCAATGCTGAGGCAGGAGCAACTGAACAGGGTCTCGGGTGGTACTGTCGCAGTTGCCGACGATGGTACGCATTCCGAAGAGGACATGGCCCTGGTTGTAGTGGATGACACATTTTACACCGATGTGTGGATCCTTGATTCCGGAGCATCATATCATATGTGTCCTAGGAGGGAGTGGTTCTCAACGTATGAGCAGTTAGATGGTGGCATCATTTCGATGGCCAATGGGTCTTTCTGTAAGATAGTTGGGATTGGCTCTGTTAGGCTTAGGATGCAGGATGGTAGATTTTGCACATTGAACGAGGTTAGACATGTGCCTCACTTGACGAAGAATCTGTTATCTCTGAGTCGTTTGGGCAAGAAGGGGTTCAGTTTCCAAGGAGAAGGTGGAGGGTTGATTGTCTACAAGGGTTCGAATGTGTTCTTCCGAGGTGTGAGACGTGGAACCTTGTATGTTTTACAGGGTAGGACGTCTTCTGAGTCAGATTGTTGTGGTGTTGGAAAATAGAAGGAGCAGAGGGATTCCGAAGTTAGTAGTGAGTCGGAGAAGGGCACTTCTCGTTCACTTTCAGAGGCAATTACTTCAGTGGCTTCAGGGGCTTCAATGGAACATCACAAGGTAACTCTAGAATGTCCTAAGAGAGTTATTGCTGGGGTATCTTGTGAAAGGTATAACTATGAGGATGAGTTGTCATTTGCTTTCCTTGTTGCAAAGAAACTCGATTCTCATGGGTTATCTGTTGCTGGTACTGAGTCTATTCAATGGCAGGCTGCCATTGGAGAGGAAGTTTCGTCACTTCAGGGGTCTGATAATCATAGGCTGGAGGGACTACTCGGTGCAGTGTCTGAAAGGGATGAATGCATGTTATGTGTTCAAACTGGTGGGATAGAAAGCAGGCATGCTTTGGTATACACTGGTTCCCAATCTGGTTCTTCATGTTGTGTTGATGTGGTTAGCTCGGGACATCAACAAACAGTGTAGAGGATTCCGCAGGGGGAGGTTCAACGACGTTTGGACCTACCATTTGGTTTGTTCTGATCCGAGGGAATTGCCCGGTGACAGGGCGGTATAGGATGGAGATGTAGGGCATCGTCTATTCTTCTGGTGTCGGTTTCGAGGCACTTCTGTCACAGATATGTGAATAGTTTTTCTGGTTACTATTCGTCTGTTGTTGTGATCAACGCATCTGATTTTCCCGGTGGCAGGGCAACATGTGAGATGAAGGTGCTAGGCATTTGTTATCTCTTCTGGGTGTCTTTTTTGGACACATCTGTCACATTTGAGTACATTTGGCGCATTTGGTACATCTGGTACATTTGGCGCATCTAGTACATCTGGGCACTTATGGTACTTCGGGTACAGCTGGTGCATTCTGAGATCTGTTCCGGAGATAATCGGTTTTCTGATATCTGAGAGGATTCAAGTCAAGGTGTAGATTTATTGGATTTTGCCTTGAATCTTTGTGTGGGTAAAGTCCTACATTGGAAAATTGAGAGAAAATGGGTCTTTCTTGGCCTTATAAATTGGAGCCAAGGTTGAGACTTATTTCATGCACCAAATAGTTAGTTGGTTTTGTTACTTAAACATTACCGCATCTATTTCAGTATAATTATTCTCTCTTTAGAATAGGTCCAAGATAGATAGGATAGTCTTTGTAGTAAGATATCCATTCTTAGGATTGTTCGGGTAAGAGGAGGTAGTTTGGGTTGGTGCTTAGAATAGTGTGTCTTATAAATCTATTCAAAGAATAGTGTAGGCAATAATTCTATTCGTCTGAGGTGTAGTGATCTACACTGGGAGCTAGGCTTAGCTCATCTGTAATTGTATTTCTCCGATTATAGTGAAGTTTGGTGGCTTGGAACCCGTGGAGTAGTCCTAACAATTGTTAGGGAGACCACGTTAAATCTTATCTCATTTACATTTTGCATTTATCGTTACATAATTTTTGTCTATATCGCATCTGTTATAACATAAATAATATCAAAATCCAATTGGATAAGTATCATAATGTAGGGTGATTTGAAGTTATAGACTTATAGCAACCTACCCTACCCTACCAAACGAGATAGAGGATGCTTGGAATTTGGAAGCATATACATAGTGATGTCATGTGATAGTGTATGAGTCACATGTGGGTTAGTGTTTAAGATGGGTCCTATAGGAGGATCCTCGCACGTGAAGTTGCTGGCCATGGTTCATTGGTTTGTATGAATTCGAGAGGTGTATGTTACTATCTTAAAAGGTAGCCAAGTCCAAGTGTCTCAAGTAATTTGGAGCATCTATTCAACTTTAATTTGGTCCCCCATTACCTCGCGGGTTTCAACTTCTACTCAGAGAGTGTATAAACCAGATTTTGCACGTCATTATCAATTATGAGAATTAGTTTTTTTTATAGTTATATTAATATTGCATAAACATAATTACAAGTGGAAATAAAGTGTTATTGATATCTAGGATATTCGAGATTGACCCAAGATATCATTACAAACATAAGTCACATTGTTTGCTAAAGCAGTTCTCTCAAAAAATCTCGAAGGATGTACAAAATGAGAATTGAAAGGGGGCATATCTGTAAAAAGTGATGTAAAGCTAATAAAATCCGTAGGTCGAAGCACTATTGTGCTCTTCTGGTGCTGATTTCTTTTCCAAAAGTCCATCCATGGTTGTTGACATTAAATCCAGTGCATGGAATTAGCTAGAACCTGTGATGTGGGTAAATCAAATACAATATATGATGAATGTGATATTTTTGAATCAAGTAATATGGATATGGATAACAATGCTTCGACAACTAATTGCGAAGTTGTTATAGAATGGTTTGCAGTAATACAAGGGTTTGTTATGTGGGGAATTGTGTAATGACATATTTTATTTGTTTGACTTGTATAGCCTTTTTTACTGTAATAATTGAGCAATTTATATGATCTATATAGATGTAGAATGTATAAATGGGTGTATTAGGTGGGAGATTTGAGGTATATTTGAGTAGAATTTTGGTTTTTGTAGAAATTTTATAATTTTTGTTTTTATATGTTTGATTATGATTGAATGGTAGAAATGCAGTATTCCAAGATTGTTGGAGGAGGTTACGTTGTATAATTATTTGTGCAATATCAAATATAGATTTTTGGTAAATAATTTTATTTCTACTAATCCAAATTGTCCAAATAGTACTAAAAAGAAATATTTGTGTTTTTACTGTTATATTTTTATTTTGGATTGAAGGCTTAAGACTATTTGAAATAATATTAAAATATTGATTGTGGGTGAGTGAAAATTATAATGATAGAATTGGGACCAAAGATTTGATATTTTGGGACATTAATGAAAGAGATGATCGATTATTTCTTGGTCACGTTCGCAGAAGGCACAATTTGTAGAGAAAATGAGTTTTGTTTTAGTTTGTAAATTTTATGAGAATTACTTTTAATATTTGATTTGTTGGAGGAAATACCCCAAAATAATAGTATATGTTGATTTGGGATGACACGATTTCTGATACAAGATGTGTATCTTCCTTTCATATGAAATCCACTTATTAGCGGAATTTGTTAAGAGTATGGGTTTCACTCTAATGTTGTGTTTGGTACGCGGGAATAAAATGAGATAGGAAGGAATGAAATTAAATTAGTTTGTAGTACTTAGTTTGTTAGTTAACAATGAATTTTGATTGCATTCCCTAGTGAATTGAATTGCCTCAATTGAGTTAATAACCATTCCGCCCAAATTGGGGGGTAATGGATGATTAACTCCTATTAGGTAATCAAATTAGAAAAATTAGGACATATTAACCCTCTCTCATCTACATGTTACACAACAGACATTCCATTACTACTCACATACCAAACAAAGTAATAAGATTCATTAATTCATTCCTTTCCTTTATCTATTTTATTACTTTGTCTATTCCATTCATACATCATTCTATTCCACTATACCAGACGCAACCTAAAAGTAATTGACAATATAGGAGTAGTCAAGATCTTATATATAGATCCGGGAGGACATCGACTTCCGATATGGGATGTGTATCTTGACCCTCCCCTCACGTGTAACCTAATCATCAGCAAAATATTCCTCGCCGTTATTATTTGCCGGAACACGTGTCTCATTAACTCGGGGTTGGTTCCGATATCATGTTAAGAGTCTATGAGGTTCCACTCTAAAACTAATTGACAATAGAGGGAGTAGCCTAAGATCTTATATATAGACCCAGGAGGACATCGACTTCCGATGTGGAATGTGCTTTTTAACCGGACTCTTCTTGGCCGAAATTACTTATCGAAATAACATCGACGGAGTTCCACATACTTCATTAATTTAAGGTCAATTCTGATGCTTTATTAAGAGTCTATAAAATTCTACACTAAATTAATTGATACTCCCTCCGTTTCTTTTTATTTGATTGTTTGGAGGAAAAGTACTTTATTAAGAGATTGTGAAAAATTACATTGGGATTTTAAAAAGGTGTATTGGAATTGTAAAAAGGTGCATTGGAATTGTAAAAAGGTGCATTGGAATTGTAATAGGTTGCATTGAAATTGTAAACAATCAAATAAAAAGAAACATGGAAAAAATGCTCAAACAATCAAATAAAAAGAAACGGAGGGAGTAGTAAAGAGAATAGTACACTTTAAAAATCTCAATCGAGTGATATAGTCTATGTAAGTTCCGATAATTACATAATAACTCAAGAGTAATCAAATACTCCCTCCGTCCAAAAATAGTTGACGTTTTGATACTATTTTTCTGTCCCAAAATAGTTGACGTTTTAACATTGAAAATTGTACTTTTACATTCTCAATAAACTTTTTGACTAACTTTTCTATTGAAATTAGCAACCAACCAATGATATAGTTCTAAATAATTGTATTTTTTCTTTTTCAATGTACTTTTTGACTACTTTTAATTTTTCTTAATTTATGTGTGTGTATTGCTAGAACGTCAACTATTTTTGGACGGAGGGAGTATTAATAACATAAGGCAATCAAATCCTTATTGACCCGCATAGCAACTAGTTTCAGCAATTTCTTAATAATAAGTGGCTTTCATTTAGTATGTCAAATACTTACGAAATTCCTTCTTCGAAAAATTTGTTAGAACAAGCAATCGAGAAAGGTGATCTATGAAAGTTACAAAGCCTATAAATGGTGTCATTAGTGTGATGATGTGCAAACTCATGGATGTTCATAAAATGAAATGGTGAATTTAAAATTTGAGATTAAAAAATTGGACTTGTATGATATAGGACAATTTGTTAATTGTTGTTCTTTTATTAGAAGGCTCTTTCAAAAGCTTATTGAATGTGTATTATTTTTAGGCTTATTTTCATGTTGGATTCTGATCTATTATAAGTTTTAAATTGCCCCATATACTACGTTTTGTCTCATTTTGCCCTTCAAATGCCAATTTTAGATTGAATTTTGTTTTAAAAGAAGGGCAAATTCGGATCATCACATATATCAAAGTTTTGGGGCGTTTTTACAAATAATTAATGATAGTATCAGGGTCCAATTTCAAACTTACGTGATAGTTCAGGGTCGAAAATGAAAATAAGTGGGGGATTTATTTTTAATTTAATAAGTTTTGTTATTTGTTAATCGTGCCCAAAAGTTTAATATATGTTCTATTTCGATTTTGCCCTTATTTTAAAACGAAATTACATAATATTTAGCGTTTTAGGGGATAAAATGAGGCAACCTATATACTATAGGGGTAATATGAGGCTTAGGATAGTATTAGGGTTCAATTTGAAATTTTCATCATAATTCAGGGTCCAAAATGAAAATAAACCTTATTTTTATGCCAAGGCATCTCAAGCGGGATGAAAATCATAGATTGAGATTGAATTTTTTTTTGAATCAAGGTGCGTCTGCTCGACCTGTGGGCAGAATGCTGTTTCGAAAACTTGGGATCGTTACAAAACGTTATGGCGACAATTAGTACACACAACTTCACGAAACTCATAAACGGTTTGTCGGTCGACTCATGGTGCTTGTGAGGTCGATCGTGAGGTGGTTTTATCCTAAGAAATTTTCGTCCGAACAGTCCTTCAGAAAAACGGTGTTCCGTTACCCCACCTAGTTTAATATTTGTAATCATTTTGTCATTTTGTTGCATTCATTCACATTTGTTGTAATTTTCAATTTGTGTTGTAATTTCAATGCGTAGTCGGTTGTAATAGGTTGTTGGTGAATTTGTATTTGTTCTTTTATAAAATAGTATTGTTTAGTTGTATTTTTCCGATTAACATCCTACACAATTCTTGTAAGTATATATATCATATGCAAAACTGACAATCGTAAGTATGTATTATTCGCGCAAATAATTATTTGGATTTTTTTCTGTGTTACTATTTAAAAAATGCACTATTAAGATAATTTGTGCATACAATACATATTAATAGTCACTTGCACATTGTTACCAACTACCAAGAATAAGTGCATAGTTTATACATTTACTAAAATCACCGTACCATCTGAATTTTTTTTTTCTTTTTTATCAAATAATATTATAATAAAAATTAATACTATAACTAGGATAAAGACATCAATTTTTACTAAAATCACTCTACCACTTAAAATTGGATTGCTTTTTATGTGTATTGCATGCTCGAATTTCTAAGCCGACAAGCATAAAGTACCGAAAGGGATTGTACCTTTCTTTGCCGACAGCTCAAATAACGGTGGAATAATTGAATTACAGTACGACACTAACAAGCCAACTTTTCATTTGTTTTCGTCGTTGTAGCTGTTCTTTTATTTTCAAGCTAATGGTGATTGGTCCACGAGTCATTTGGTCAACCTCCATAGCACTAAATATTACTCCCTCCGTTTCTTTTTATTTGATCGTTTGGAGTTTTTTTCTTGTATCAAAATATTTGATTATTTACAATTTCAATGCAACTTTTTACAATTCTAATGCACCTTTTTACAATTTCAATGCACCTTTTTACAATTCCAATGCACCTTTCTACGATCCCAATGTAATTTTTCACAATCTCTTAATAAAATACTTTTTCCCCAAACAATCAAATAAAAAGAAACGGAGGGAGTATCATAGAAGCACGAGTTCACCTTTCCCGGTAAAAACTATTTGACGATCGTTAGAGCATTTACACGAGTCATTTTAAAATTATCTCTAAAATATTTTATATTTATTATTTTTATTAATTTTAGGACTATATTTTAATTTTATCACTTTTTCAATTCTCTTAGTTGATTTTCTATTCAATATAAATAAAAAGATGGTGAAGAAGGATAAAGTAATGATAAAATGAATTCGGGGAAGTGATAAGAGTCTATTGATTTTCCACTCCACAACCAATACATATTCCGCTGCCATACGAGTGAGTTTTTCACTATGTAATACACACCGACGGAATTTCGTTGATATATTTTTTCTATTTTGTTTTTTACAATATTTGTTGAAAAAATTGTTTTATTGAAATTTACTACTATTATTCTTATTGTAAATTCATGGAAATTTAGATAAATTATCATGAGTTTGAGTGAGTGAGGGAGATATGATTATGGACAATATTATTTTATTGAAACTTACTACTATTATTCTTGTTGCAAACTCATGTAAATTTAGACAAATTACCATGAGTTTGAGCGACAGAGGGAGATATGATGATGGACAATGGGTGTATCCCATTGAAAAAAAAAGAAAAAAAAAGAAAAAAAAATTGATTTATTCTACTTCAAGTTGAAGTGGAAGTTTGAACTAGATCTGACAGGTTCGAGAAAAATGGCGTTCTTGGCAGTTACCGATTGGCGAATTACGCATAGTATTGTGAGCCTTATACATACGATTTAACAGGTTCGAAAAGGATGGCGTTCCTGCCAGTTATAGATTGGCGATACGCGATACGCATAGTCTTGCGAGTCTTATACACACTAATGTGTGCTCGCCCATAATAGAAAAGTTGAAAAAGAGTGTTTTTAATATATTTTTTACTTTTCCTTTTATTGATAAAAATAATTTTAAAGGGACTACTACAAATGTTCTTATTTATGAGTGTTGAACTTGTTTTGATTTTATTAGTACTCCATGTAATATGTGGTAGAAATTATACATATGTTAAAAATAAATATCAATTAAAATGAAATATTTAAAAACATCTTATTTAAAATATTTGAAAGTCGAGTAAATCTGATAGTCTAGAAAAAATGATTTTTTTGGCTAATGAATAGAAGGTCCTGGATTTGAAACTCATATAATCGCTAATTATTTAGGAAAAAAATATTTGAAAAGTCAAACATCATAACTGTATTAGGCCATTTTTTAGCAAAAGAAGTTATTACGATAATTATGAAGTGGTAGAAAGTTATGATCCTACTAAGATTTGTTCTCCTAAGAATTTTTTAAATGATTATCATGCAATTTATACAAAATCTAGAAATTAAATTGTGTAATTAATTCATTAGGAGAAATCTTAAAAAAACCATAACTAATCCAATATTTTATGTATATGCTTCCAATCCCTGTTTTTGGAAAAACGATCCTGCCTTCATTGATCTTATGCGGGTGTAGAAGTGATAGACAGTCTCTCTGAATCCAAGGGATAGTAATGCCGTGCCTCTCGCTTAGGATGAGAAAACGTTGCTTGCTTTGATGGCAAAATCGAATTTCCTAACTCGTCACTTGAAGTCAGGAGACCACAATCCCGGCACAAAGAGTGCAGCTCAGATTCCTACATAAGAGCACAAAGAGAGCACATCACGATGTCGTTATGGATATCAAATTGTCAACTCCATTATTCAACATGTTTTGCTACAAGAAGTGTACCTTAATTAGTAGTAGTTTGGAAAGTTCGAGCAAGGAATATGGTTGAAGCTTATAGTGGCTAGTATTCACACATGAAATTGCCAATGCACGGACCTAAAAGGAAAAAAGATCGACAAAACAATATATCAGCCTTTATTCCAGTAAGGTCATGAACCAGAGATCGGTGGTATTAAGTATTCTTTACAACTAAGAAATGATTAAGGAGCCAACATCGAGATAATTAGATAGGTAAAGCTTAGCACTGCAAAACTGATGTTCATCCTTCCACATAGAAGCTTAGATAAAATCAAGCAGGACAACAAACAGATAATATACAGGTATAGAGAAACGACAACTGCTATAAACCAAAAGATAACCTCACTGATATGTGGCTCAAGAATGCAGTACTGCAAATAGGAAGCCTCGGCCTCAATTGTATGTATAAACCTTTTAAAATTGCCCAATCGGAAATATCTGTTTCAATGTGTAAACAAAAAGATCAAAATCTATCCTTATCAATGTATCATACACTCCCTTTTGTTAGGGAGGTTGCCTCCAGCAATAACTTGAAGAAATTTATAAATTTTCTCATTCAAATTTGTTATCATTCACTTCATGAAAATGAAAAACATATTACTGGATTGTTCAAAACGAAAACCAATTAACTCAAACAAATTGAGTTGAACATAAGAATCAAATCAACTTATAAAGGTGAAAATATGAAAGTAGGAAATGAGAAAGAAGACTGTGAATGGTAATGAATTACCTCAAAACTTTCCGCGCAAAATGCATTTCCTTAGACTTCAATATGTACGAAGATACATAACGGAACCACAAATGTAAAGACTCACCCTGCAGGCCACATAAAATACTTCATTTAGTGGAATAGAGCGCTAACAATTTGAGAAGACTACTGACAGGCTGACGGCAACCAAATTTTCAACTATGTACTTGACTGTCGTCTTGAAGGTGAAGGAGCACGTATAATGAGCGAAATTCAGCTTCTTTGGGATAAATAGACTGTGAATCTCTGTTTATTTCATAAAGATTGTATAGACTTGTCAGTGTCTTAGTAAGCTGCTCCATGTTGAGGTAACTTTTAGAAGACATCTCTGGGGTACGATCACCAAGTCGAAACATATGATCCGAGATGACGTGAAACTCAACCTGTATATTAAGGAATATGAATCGTTCCATCAAGTCAACATTGTTGAGATCATACGCATGAAAAGTTGAAACAAATTTCTTGAATTAATTATTTTGTAGTTCCGTACACTAACTTGATGCCAGAGCCAACGATAATTATTAGGATGAGGGACACCACATATATACAAAAAAAATATAACACAGACATGTTTTGAAGCTAAATTATCAATTCCAAGCTGCAAATTTTATCTTTGATCAACTAACAATGCAATGAAAGCTACACATATGCCAAAGAAGAACAGCATTTTATAGATTGATTGATTAAATCAAGCAGAATCAAAGTTCATACATATAGATCATCTAAATGCACATCTTACAACTTTAAACATAGCCTCAATGATGCCCGCCCATGGCTAAATACGAAAATATGGGAAGAGTCGCAACTGCTGACCAAAGTTGGCCCCAAGAATCAATAAAGTAACTAGGAGTACATAGAGATCACATTGTCATTGCTAAGTTATAAACGCACCATCCTTTCATACATAGAGATCACATTGTCATTGCTAAGATTCTGCATACTGAGATCTTGCCTTATTGACCGTATCCTGTCAAAGATGAAGTCATGCACCACTTCAAAAGGATATTCTCCGGACTTCCATAAGTTAAGAACATAGTTGAGTGTGTCCACCAACACTGGAAGAGGCCTCACATCGGAAGCTTCTAAATACTTCCCGGAGATAGTTCTGCAAAACTGAATATCGCTTAAGGTAAAATATACAATGTTCAATCAAGAGTTTCCAGTGACATCAACGACTAACACAGTATTCCGTAACACAAAAAAAGTATTTTCTCATCCTCAAAATTCGTCCTTTTCGAAACAGAATTAAGATCCATAATTAACTGATGACTTCCTATCAAAAAATACTATGATTAGAAAACTAATCACTTCACAAACAGAAAAAATACATCCAATCCGATCTTGAATCACCTTTTTAACAGCAAGGTCGGGCGACGATTTCGAAGGATTCCCATTTAGCCTCTCAAATGTAGCTAAATCCCTCAGCCTCTCACGCTGCAGCCTCTCTTCAACTGCATCAAACAAAGAAACTCCATTTTCAGCACATAATATTTCCTCATTAGTCTCAATTTCTTAATACTACCTTAACCTCGAAGACTGTCTCTTGATTTTCAATGGTCAAAACACAAACTTCGCGACCCAATTTAAATCAAGATTTCGTTTTTATACTAACATATTACTTTTAACCAAATATTATACTTCAAATTTAAAACCCCAAAAGATCAAAAAGAAAAAAAAAACCTGGGCACATAAAGGGGCAAGTTCCAAGCAGAATAGGCATCTCCATATTTTGGTGTTGATGATTTGAAGAAGCTGGTTTGTTCAAGTTTGTGCTTCTTCCCCTATGCTTCATTTCTGCCAAGGCTTGAACTATTCTTGAGCCTACAACATGTCCGAATCTTATCTTTTACCTTCCTCACTCCCAAAAACTACTGTTTTCGTGTGTCTATAACAGATCAGATGAGGGGAGGGGAGGTGGGGTGGGTGGGTGGGGGGGAGGGAGGGGAGGGGTGGGGGGGGGGGGGGGGGGTGGGGGTGGCTGTTTAACTTAATAAAACTAACCACATCTTAATAGTTGAAGTGTTATTAAAATTGGCTTATTTGATATTTGCCCCCTATGCTATCAAATTTGTTTCAATGTGCCCTATACTTCTAATCTTTTTAATATGCCCCTTGGGACCTCCTCAACTCAAGTGCGTTTTTTCATTTAATCAGGTAAAATGATTATTTCAGCCTTATCATTATGCGAAAGTATAGGGGGCAACATTAAAATATTGGGCAAATGGCTTCTGACATCACTCGCGTTTGAAAGAAAAAACCAGTTAGGTAACTCATGTTTCAAAAACGACAGTTACGCCACTAATGTTTAAAAGTCACTCATTCAGGTTACCATGTTAGATTTTGGAAGTGGTATTTCTGTCTAAACATATATTTTCTCAAGTTAACTCTTAGTCACCCCTAAATAAGTCTAATTAGCACATTAACCCCATATTTGTTAACACATTGACCCCATCTATTTCTCCAATGTATTTTCTTAAACTTACTTTTTGGTTACATTTTTTCAATTTAAACTTTCGATTTTTTTTTCAATTTTGTCGATTCCTTTTTGCAATTTTTTCTCGATTTTTTTCAATTTCCTTTTCACTTTTTTTTTGATTTTTTCTTAAAAAAAATTCAATTTCTTTTTTGATTTTCTTTTCGATTTCCCTAACAATTTCTTTTTCGATTAGTGAGCAAATTGTTTGATAGTTGTTTTGGCTAAATGATTCGGTTTTTTAGTTGTTTTGGCTAAGAGTTTCATTTTTGTTAAAAAAAACTAAGATTTGATCATTTTTGGAAAATGTGTCTGGTTTTGAGAGTTTTTTAGAAAACCAATTTTTTTTACCAAATCGAATCTTAGCTAACAGAATTACAAAAATTGAAAATAAGTGGAAAAAAGAATTCGGGAAAAAATTGAAAAATAGATTGGAAAAATGAGAAAAAAAATCGAATTTTTTTTAAAAAAGAAATAAAAAATCAAAAAGGAAATGGAAAAAATGAGAAAAAGAAATCGAGAAAAAATGGGAAAAGAAAAAGAAATCGAAAAAGAAATAAAAAAATAGAGAAAAAATCAAAAAAGTAAATCGAAAAAGAAATCAAAAAAGAAATCAAGAAAAATTTAAAAAGAAACCGAAAAGAAATCTAGAAAAAATCGAGAAAAAATCATAAAAGAAATAGAAAAATTGTAATATCATGATTGGGGTTAATGCGATAATAAAGAGTTAAATTGGGTGCTTATTAGAGGAAAAAAATGTGTTTGGACAGACATACCCTTCAAAAATCTGATGGAGTGGTCCAAATGAATGACTTTTTAAACATTAGTGCTTTAACTGACGTTATTAAAACATGAGTGATCTAGCTGTGGGGAGAGCAAGGGGTGGCGGTCTAATATTAATCATGTAAAATATTTTTATGTTACCCCTTATACTTTTGAATAGTAATAAGGGTGAAATAGTCATTTTACCTAATCAAATGAAAAATTGCGCATGAGGAGCTCCCATGGGGCATATAAACAATTAGAAGTACATGGGGCACATTGAAACGAATTTGATAGTATAGGCGGCAAATAGCAAATAAGCCATTAAAATTTGCCCACATGTTGAACGATTTGAAAATTTGACCCCAAATTAGCATATACTTTCGTATTAACCGTTAGTTATTGACGGTTCCATTAGTTTAAGGACTAAATTGTCGCGCCTGGTAATTACTGGTAGGGGTTCAAATGGATATGGTTTTAAACCGAAAAACCAAACCGATTCGGAACTGGCCATTTTTTCGGTTTTAAAACCCATCAATTCAGTTTCGGGTTTTTTTAAAAAAAAATTGACCGGATCGGACCGGTTTCGGTTTTCACAACCGTAAACCGGTAAAAGAAAAAAAATCTAAATCCAAGTTTAATTCGACTTTTTCTTTTTTTTTTCCCTTTACATTTTTCATAATTTATATTGAAGTAATGTTCGCTCCTCGAGTATATGGTGTTCTTTCTTTGTTTGTTTTCTTTGTTTATATTCTTATGTTTCAAATATTTTTATAGTCAACTTAAATCTTGTCTAAAGAATATTCAACATTTACACCTTAAAATATAGGACTAAATATTAAATTACTCACCATCAAAGAATATTTTATACTAACTCTAGCCAGTTGACATGTCTTCAAATATTTGTTCCTTGGAGTATTGTTTACTGTAGTTCTTTTTCAACTTTGGGGATAGTTGCGTAAGTTGATATGGGATTTTTATTAAAGGATATTGTTGATTAATATTATAAATTAGTTTTTATTAGTTTATTGTTTTATTATGTATTTATATATTTGAATTACTATAAATTTACTAAGTTTAATCCAAAATTCACCTTAACATCCGATTCATTAATCTATTAAAAAATCAATCAACAAATTTGACCAAAATATGGACACCCAAAAAAAGAAAAAAGTTGGCCGAGAAAGTATGCCCAAAACCGGCCCGTAAACAGAACCAGCGGTTTTAACCAAAATCGATTTTTTCGATTTTTTATTAAATATGTCGGATAGGGTATTTTTCAAGAAAACTGGTAAAACAGATCCGATCGCACCCCTAATTACTGGGATTATTTTATAACGTTGCCACTATCGGGAACCAAACTACACCAAAATTATTCTTATTGGGACCATTTTGACAACTAACTCTTACCTCTGATAAAGGAAAAAAATGAGACATTGGATAAAGTGGAACTAAGAGGACTCATGATTTCCAATTTAGGTATATGAGAGGTTTGTTAAATCTAAATTTACTTGTCAATTGCTGCTAATCTGCCAAATTTCTCGAAAGAGGATGTTCGAATTAAAAATTAATTGTTTGGTTGATTGGTGTTGATGTTCACCTATTACTACTCCTCTTGGTGTTCATATTACTTCTCTTACTTATGTGTATTATGTACGTTCATACTACATTTTATGTTCGCATACAGACCTATCAATCAGTAGAAATATATAATTTTATAACACTTTTGATAATCCGTATATTATTTATTTAACATAATTGATAATCCGTAATTTTATAACACTTTTGATAATTTTACCTATCAATCAGTTTTAATTTTTATTGCAAGTATGACAATAACACAACTAAATACTTAACGAAATAACTTCTACATACAAATTGATACTCGAGTGAAAAATCAATTTATAATTTTATATAAAATTTAAGAATAATATTCGTAATCTCAAACAGAAAATAACATATAGAATTAACAAAATATTAAAAGAACTAACTATCACGGACAACGCACGTATCAAATGCTTCACAAGTATAGACGGACTTACATGTAACAAAATGGTGCAAATGCACCACCAAATTTAAAAAGAAAAAAGTTCTATATAATAGTATGTCTCTTATGACTGGTTGAAGAAAAAATTAAAAAATGATAGAAAGAGGTAAAGAAACGGGTCATTATATTCTACAAAAATGAGAATAAAGAAGAGTGATAAATGTAGTATGATAAGCGACAATGGTTAAATGATCGTCTAGTCAATTATCTAGAACGAAAGGTGTTTAGTACTATTAGTAATGATGTAATTTTAGCATATTTTTAAAATTTCGATAGAAAATTTTCTTTATAAAAAAATACAATCTCGTTATTCGCTAACTCAATCTTTTTGTTCAACTAATATTTATGTTACTTGTTCGATAATTTTACTTTGCATCACCGAAATTTCAACACTAAGTCCGGCTATGTTCACAAGCAGATGACATTTGCTGTCTTGAAGCTTATCTGAGTGTTTGTCTATTGGTTTGCTCTGGCAGAACTAGCAGCGGTTTAAATGTAAATATCAACCCAACTACCTCAATGACATTCAAGATAAAGAATACCATCTGGTCGCCTGCACGTCAACGAAACAACGAACTATGTAAAGCTCTCTATGCACAAGTAATTGTAAGAAACTACAATTATGTTTGTTGACGAATGACAATGTATGTCGTGGTAAGAAACAGAAGATAGAAGAGTGATGATTTGTTTGATGATTAAATAGGAGCAATGGTTATCAACTCGTCTTAGTCGTCTCTTGTCTAGCAGGTTTCTGTTACTGAATCCGCTTTTAAGGAAGAAATCATGATGACACTATATCATGCATCGATGTGTTCATATTGTGATAGTCCGTTTTATAATAGTTTCGTTAAATATGATTCAGGAAGATTCCTATCCAGATGAAGGGGAATCATCATTGCTTGGCTAGGAATCGCGCATTCAGGACAAGAAAGTACTTAACTCGGGTAGAAAATAGTACCTGGAAGGAATGTTGCATCCTGACGATTTTGAGCCCAGGCAAAACTGCAATAGTTTCAATAATAGACCATCAGCCAACGGAACTAATGTGGTTAGAAAAGCGCCAACAGTACTCTCCATTATGAGAAGGCGAAGAAGGCTTTATTTTATAACCGTAATAAAAAGCTGTGGAAGTGTTCTTACATAGTTCCTGCTCCTGCTGGACCTAATGTTTTGAAAAACGACATTCCTGTCATGGCGATGCCATTTGCAGCTCCTCTTTGGTCTTGAGTCTGTTGTCATTATAGATATTATTAGGAATAAAACTGCAAATGGGATATGCGACGGAGCACACACAATAAATAGCTCACAAGAGTGGAAGAAGATGTTTAGTATCACGTACCACAGCCCTGTTTTGCAGTATACTCATGCCGGTGAGTATGGAAGTCTGAGATAAAAATACATTGCAAGAATATCTTAGCATCTTAACAAGCCATAATACGACTAAGAAGACTCGAGAGGCTGATAAGAAATTCAAAGATAATATGACATGTATATATTTTATGGAATTACTCTCTCTAAAGCTTGCTGTCACAGCTCATTTTAAAAAGGCAGTGCAGAAAAATAATATACTTCGTAGGAGAAACGATATGCAATTTCTGGAAGAGGTTATAATCGACATCCTTGTAATACTACTATATGCCAACAGAACTAGAAACGGACCCTGTTTGTATCACCTTTTTTACAACAAATCATAACAGATGAGGAAGTACACTAACTTCCAGCACAAACGTGTTTTAGATTAAGTTCGAGAAATGAAGCAGCGAAGAACTGGCTGACTTTGTACGAGATAAAGAAGGAATCACTTACAGATAAGACATTCTTCATCAGAGAGGCGCAATTTAGTGCCACAGAGAGGGTGAACCCAGATAGCATGGCTATAAACGGATAACTAGCCAATAACGGGATAGCTATAGCCTACAAAAAATTCAATGGCAAAAGTCATATGAGCTGTTTATCTTCATAACAAGGTGCAAAATTTGAAGTGAATTCTTACCGCGCAAATTCGCGCTACAATAATGGGGCCAAGAGCTCTCTCTGCTGAAGTATAAAGCGTGAGTTGGAAAACCATAAGACCAAGACCTGCAAAATTGAGCAAGCAACACTCGATTAATTCCCAAAATTCTTATGCATTTGTTCGACACAGCTTATGCTCAATTGTACTATTACGACTCTACGAAATTGTCCATTTTGCTTTTTCACTGGCCATCCCATTAACTAACTAAAGAAGTGAATACCTGAGATTGCAAGAACTACTCCAACATTGTCAGTCGTGTAACTTAAGCCACCAAACTTTCTAGGACTTTCAGCCCATAAAGAAAATACCTAGAGATGCAAAATTGGTTAACAAAGATGGCATCTGAGTTAAGGAGGATAACGAAAAGATACAAGTTGATATATAATTGACAAAATGAAAAATGCCGTTCATATATTTCCAGATGACCCGGTACAAGATAAATACTATATGTGCCAATTTGACAAGATAAAAAAAATTTGAGGCGGTTAAATGAAAAAAAGCCAAGAAAAAAGAACACAGAAAAGCTATAAATTAAACTAAACATGTCGATATTACATGAGTTAGATAGAATAGATCAATAATAGGGGCGCGATGAGCTTACCTCAGAGTATGCCACATCGTGAAGTGAAAAAATGCAGTAGGCCAAGATTGCAGACATTAATGGCCTGTTCTTCAGGATACTCCATTTAGAAGTAGGTTTATGTATCTCTTCTGTTTCCTTTAACTGTGCAGACTCCAAGGATTTATATAGATCATCCGCTGAAGTAGTCTCAATCTTGTGGTTGTGCAATGTTTCCTGCAGGTTTAGGTAAGGTTCAACGTCAACATGCCTCAATGCGTCTAAAGGGCTCTCTCCAAAGCAGGGTAAGGGAGTAGGATTGCATTTAAGTCTGAACGTTACAATTCCGATCAAGAACCACTATCATTAACACCTATCAAACTATCCCCTCATCCAAATTCGCATTCTCTCCTCCTCTTCAACATAAGGTGGGAGATTGAATATAGTTTAAGATTGTAAATGTGAATATGTGATCAATAGAACACTATAGAAATTAGAGAAGGAAGTGCCACAAGAAGTGGATTTAAGCAGACATACCGGGATTTTGAATGAAATGATTGTCACGACCAATGCAAAGAGGGATATGATTAGACAAGGTAAGAAGTAGGGAAACCTGAAAAACATTGGCAGAAGGTAATTAAATCACGAATGCATTCATTCAAGTTAAGTAATGTGGAATAGATAGGAAGACTACCTCCCGAACAAAGAATCTGCTGAAAATAATGCTGGATATTTATCTGCAGGCTTTAATCAAATTAAGTATCAGAAGTATTAGTATCACACTTGAAGCAGATAAGGTTCAATAAGAAATTACAAAAAAAAAATAAGAATACCTGAGCAAGAAAACCGCCTATAGCTGGGCCGATAACCAATCCCATTCCCCAAGCTGTAGTGATCTGTTGAAGTTATAGTCAATTATATAAATTCCTTCTCAGTAAACAACAAACAGGATACACAAAAAATTCGATGAAGTTCACCACGTCAGTATTCAGTTGTCAGTAGTAGAAGAAATCCTGGAAGATAATATAAATTGAACAGGCATTATAGCAATTCTTAGGCTTTCTTCAAATACCAGGAAACCATAACGTCTGGATGCTGTTCTAAATGTATGAATGATTTCTTAGATTACCCTCATCGGAAACCAATATTGTACACAGTATGAATATTATTTTGTTATAGAAATGAACGTTCTACAAAAGTTATGAGTACATTTTACTTACTGAAGTCAATGCCAAACCTTCATACTCCCTACTAAAAACTTCACTTGCATAAGCCTGATAGGAAGACAATGAAGAATCTCAACGACAAAATGAATGAACTATGACATAAATAACAAAAAAAGAAGATTCAGAGTGGCTTTCGAACAACTAATAACAGAAGTTGCTACCTTTATTGGTCCAAGAACACCATTTAAAAAACCAAGAAGAAACCTTGAGGCAATTGCCATCCAAAAGTTCACGCTAAGGCCAAACAACGTGTTAAAAACAACCCTGTGACCAGTTAACCATAAAAGTTATTATAAGATATTAGCAAGAATTTAGAAATGAAATATCTTGTAATGGTGTTTTCATTTATACACTGTTACGGTGCCTATGATGATAATCGGCTTCCGACCATATTTATCTGCCAATATTCCCCAGAATGCAGATGTTATAGCCCTTCCGAACACATAAGCAGATCCTTCATGCGTAAGAAAGATTCATAAAAATGTGTCAACAACTAAACATCTTCATATGTAAAATAAAATAGTAAAACAACATCGTCTTACCAATATAGCCAGCATAATAACCAATATCTTCTTCTTTCTCTGCTACACCCAAATCCCTTACCTATCAAGAACGAAGTCAGAACATCGACATTCTATCTACATTATCTACTACTAGGATCACAGGGACTTTATCTACATTAACGTTAACATGCCCCAAGACCTCCTAGAGGCTCCTGCCTAAATGGGATAAGGGGACGGGCAGATAGTACGCAACTTTACCCCTGCGATAACAAATGGTGCATGCCTACCGCCTATAAAGAGGCTAACCAGATATATTAATCTAAGTTTTAGTTTGAAACTCATCAAATTAGAGGTTATTCGGGTGGTATGTAGCCTTAACCGATTCACCCTATATAATAATATGGAGGGTATTCCGAAGTTGTCCCACGATGATTTGCAAAGATTATCTAATATCCAAAGCGTAAGTAACGTAATGAGCCATTTTAACTTGAACATACTTACCATGAAATAAAGGAACGGGAACAAAGATGATATCGGAAGTGCTGCAGTGATAAACCAAATAAGTTGTCAAACCACTAACATATAACTATACAAACGCAACCTTAGAATAATAATAATAATAATAATAATAATAATAATAAATAATTATTATTATTATAACAATAATAATAATAAATAATTATTATTATAACAATAATAATAATTCAAGTAAATATTACTTCCACTAGTTTTAATAATCAATAATCATAAATTATTTAAAAATTGATTCTTTTTTTTTTTTTTTGATAATTAGCGATGAATCGTGATTACAATGATATTACAAACATGAATACAGAAATTGCTAACTAATAGAAAGTTAGAGTATAATATGAGACAAATATGTCGCCAACAAGGTTCGAACCCATGACCTCTTACATGAAAGGTTGGGCCGGATGCCACTAGGCTATTGAGCCATCGGCTTAAAAATTGATTCTTATAGTGTAATATATGTAAATTAAAGTAAGTTCACCCTTTCAATTTTAAACAGCTAGGCACAAAATAAATATACACTTCAATTTTAATATATATGAAATTTTAACTAGAAAAATATGAAATAATAAACTAATGTATAAGTGTATTATTGTAAAAAAAATATAAAGCATAATAGATGAATTGTACTCCAATAAACATGTCTTTTTTGTTTATAATCATTCAACAAACATCTCCAATATAAGGAAAACTTCAAAAACACATCAAATAATTTTAAAGAGGACAAAAGAATCTCAATAAGAACTTAAAACCTTTTTTTATAACAAATATAATATTCCTTCGTATATTTCAATATAGGTTGTGTGGAAGCTGTTAGGATGATGGTTTCATCGTTTTTAGATAGATAGTAACCCTTTTCAAGTTACATATTTCTTAATAATAATCTTAAGTATACATACGCGTACTTCAAAAATTTTGCCGAGTTTGATTGCACTTTGAAATACCTAAATCCGCTACTGTATATACCTGTAGCAAGAACAATAATCCATATGGTAGCAAGTTCCTTGATGGGCAAACTTCTCTGCAATGCCTTCTTCTCTTCTACTATACAACCTGGGCAGTTCTCATGGTAATGGTTCTTCTTCAATAAAGATTCTTGAAAATCCATGCCTAACAAAAATTCAATTATTGCATGAATTTTTTATTACAAATCATTATATTTGTACTAAGATTATTGCATATCACTAAATCAAAATATATTTATTATTGAGTTACTCGAATAGCCTAGTGGAAAAGGCTCTTGCTAGTGATCAAAAGGTGTCATGGATTCGAAACTCATATCTATCGCTAATTTACAAAAAAGAAAATACATATATTATTGAGACGGGAGGCGGGAGGGGACGAGGTCATTAAGATTGCGGTTCAACTTTTTATTAATATTGCGATCATGATATTCTTATGGAATAATTATAGTAAGAATAATATACTAAAAATATGATTTGTAGACATGCATATATTACTTCCGGCAAATAAGATTATTATTTCTTTGTCGGGTTCCGTTTGTTACGTTTCTTCTTTTCACGATTATGTTCATAGTAGCTCAAATTAATTGTGTATTTATAGCTAGTAAATTTAATTTTATAGTAATTTTATTTATGGAAACATAATTGATGATGATGAAGAGCTCAAATTTATTGTATTTATTATTTGCAAATTTAATTTTAGTATGATAAGTAGATTTGGAAATATGAAAGAGGAAATAATATTAAATTACTTAATGTGATAAAGAGCTCATGAAAAGTGGAAATAAGGAAATAAACTGAATTACTTGTAAATTAAATTTTGTCATAACCAAACTCATGGATACACAAAAACGAGAAATAACAACAAATAGGTGAAGTTAGAAATAAAATATAATATTTGAAAATAAATAAGGGAACATATATTGAAAAATATTTCCATTATCCAATTTCAAATTCATATGTTATTCTGACTCCATTTCAATTTAATTGACGTTTTGAGAATTTGTGTCAAAATTTGACCACATATTACTTTTTATCCATTCATCCAAAAAACTATAAAATCAGTATAATTGAATTCGTTTTTCAAAATCTTTATTTTTTTTAATGTTATATAATGTATATGCAAAGTAATTGATCATTAAAATTACGTTTCAAAAATTGTGAAGTCAATTAAAGTGAAATGTCGAGGGTATCAAATATTTTTCTTTATTAACATCTTAATTTGTACATTAAAGGGCATATTCTCTAAAAATCAATATCTAACTACTTAAAGCTTGTTTGAGTTAAACAAATAATCTAGTGAAAAAAAGCTCTTGCTAATAATTAGAAAGTCTTGATTTGAAACTCACCTTACTAATTAATTTATATATGTATGTATTACTTAGAGCGTGATTGTTAAATATGAAAACTAAAAATTAAAATATGATCTTTGATTATAGTTGATTGAATACTGAATATCTCAATAAGAATTATAATTGAATTTGAATACTGAAAGTATTTAGATGTTTGATATCAATCGAAAAACAAAGGACTTCACTTGAATTGTATAACTAACTTTACCCCTATCTTAGTTCATTTGTATATATGAATCATATATGAATTAATACTACACTAACACGAGTACTAATAAGTGACAAGGTCGATTCCATTAGAAGCGAATGTTGTCTTTCGAAATGGTCAACACGCAAGCTCTAGTCCCTTGATCAGGTGAGTCACATCCTGCAATTAACCTCCTCCGTATATTTCAAAATAAGGGTACATAAAAACCCTTAATATGACGGTTTCACACCTTCATTGAGATCTTATATATCGTTTAGCTAAAATTCAGTTTGAGCTTTAATATATAGATAATAACTATAACAAAAATCAACTATCAAGTGAAAAGAAAGGACTTCACTTGAATGTATAACCAACTTTACCGCTATCTTAGTTCATATGTATATATGAATCATATAAAAAGAATTAATATTACAATATAGTAACACGAGTACTAATAAGTGACAAGTTCGATTCCACTAGGAGCGAATGTTGTCTTTCGAAATGGTCAACATGCAAGCTTCAATTCCTTAATCAGGTGAGTCATATCCTGCGATTAACCTCCTCCGTATATTTTAAAACAAAGGTACGTAGGTTTCACACCTTCATTGAGATCTTATATATCTTTTAGCTAAAATTCAGTTTGAGCTTTAATATGTTGATAATAACTATTGTTACAACAAATAACAAAAATCAACTATCAATAATAAATTCTTCATATTAATGACATCTTTATTTCTCCGCTGCTGTCTTGAAGTTCATTCAAGTATTTGCTGTCTATCGTTTTTCTTGCGCTGAACTAAGAATGGTCTAAATGTCAATATCACTCCAATCGCCTCGACGATGTTCAAAATGAAGAACACCATCTGGTCACCTGCACTTGCAAAAATAGATTATAGTATAGCTCTCAATGCACGAGTAAAACAGTCGAAAACGTTCCAGTTATGTTTGTCGAGCATGTATGATACTATTGTCCAAAACCCGATATAGAAGACTATGGCGAGATATTTCATCATATAATCTGAGTAATGGTAATCACCTCGTTAGCAGATTTCGGTTACTATATCACCCTCAGTGGTGGATGCTCTGATACACTCATTCAGAAGGCGTTTTGAACGTTTTTAAATGCGTATTATTTGGTTTGGTAGTGCTTTTATGGAAGAAGTTTTTTATGGGACTATATCAGGGTAGCCCATAATATGTATCGAAGTCTTGATACCTTGTCGTTGTCTGTTTTCACGACGGACAGAGTTGCATTAAACCTCAACAGAAGTTTAGAATTTATGTTCCAATCATAGTGCCTTGGGTTCAAATATTATGCAAATGTAGAGACCTAAGTAGAGTGTGCACGCATTTTGAACTTCAAGGGCTCAACGAGAGCTCTTAGGCTAGCGATAAGCCATTCAGTATAAGAAAGCACTTCAATTAAGAAGAAAAGTACCTGGAAGGAAAGTCGCATTCTGACGCTTTTGTGCCCAGGAGAAGCTGCAACAGTTTCAATAAGAGACCATCAGACGACGGGATAAATGAGGTTACAAAGATACAAAAGAGCTTCCAGTTTTGAGACTTCGAAGACCTTTTATTTTGTAACTAGCATTAAAAAGTTGCGAAAACTGTGCTTACATCGTTCCTGCCCCTGCTGGACCTAGAGCTTTGAAAAATGACATTGCTGTCATGGCGATGCCATTAGCCGCTCCTCTTTGGTCCTGACTCTGTAATATCATCATTTATAATAAATGCAAACGGATAATTAGATGGAGCAAAGGCAGTACATAGCACACAAGGCTAGAAGATATTGCGTATGGCGTACCACAGCTCTGTTTTGCAATATGCACATTCCGGTGAGTGCAGAAGTCTGACATAAAGAAGACATTGCAAGCATAACTTAGAGCCATCGCAAATGATAAGACGACTAAAAAGACTGATTTTGGTATGAGTTCAACAATAATAAGACACTGAAGTTGTATAATAAAAACAGGAACACTTACAGATAAGACATTCTTTGCCGTAGAGGCACAGTTTAATGCGAGAGACAGGGAGAACCCAGATAGCATAGCGATATATGGATAACTAGCCAATAAAGGGATAGATAAAGCCTACAGAAAATATAAAAGCAGACTCATATCAGCTGTTACAACGGATTCACTAGGAACTTCAACTATTATCTACGTAAAAGGTATAAGATTTGAAATGGATGCTTACCCCACAAATTCGTGAGACCATAATGGGGCCGAGAGTTCTTTCTGCTAAAGGATAAAGAGCAAGTTGGAAAACCAAAAGACCAAAACCTGCAAATTTGAGCAATGCACAACTTGATTATTATCGAAAGTTCATGTGCATCATGAAATTGATGTTAAGTCATTTCACATAACTAGACTCAAACAATTACCTTAAACAATAAACATCAGGCCTAAGTTTAAATCCCTTCTTTTAACTCAGAATATACTTGTATGTGTTGAGTAGTTAATGATGTCTTGTTTATTTATGTTTTTTAAGACTTCAAGAGCAGGTTTTTAGCTTTATAGCAACACAATGATTAATACAAATTTTTCGAGACAAAGGACGAAAGAAAAACAGGATGACAGAGGGAATAGCATCAAAGCATCCTTGGTATTCAAAAACTGCAACACTGTAAAATCGTAGAAATGATTCATCAATGATATATTTTTTCATATACCTGAGATAGCAAGAACTTCACCAACATTGTCTGTTGTGTAACTTAAACCGCCAAACTTTTGAGGGCTCACAGCCCATAGAGAAAATATCTAGAGAAAGAAAATGGGTTAATGAGATAGTGTCTAACTAAAGAAGGAGCAACAAGAGATAGTAGTACTTGTTAAGAGAATGAAATAATAAAAGTAGGATCACATATGTCCAGTTTTCGTAAGGAACCACTACAACAACCATTACGTATAGAATATCAGTTGTCATCATGCTCAGGCTTAGAGTTGCAAGCAACAGAAGCAGATCGAATAGGCATCTGGGAGTGAGATCCAGGCCAACCAATACGTAAAGAATGTAAAAAAGTGGGCGCAAGCCGCCTTAGTAGAAAGTTAGAACGATATTTTCAAGAAAATAGAGAAAAGAGATCCAACTTTAGTTTAGCAGAATAGACCAAAAAGAAACAGCTCCTTGAGAATACCTCAGAGTACGCCATGTCGTGAAGTGAGAAAATGCAGTAGACCAAGATTGATGACATTAATGGCCAATTCTTCAGAATACTCCATTTAGAAGTAGGTTTATGTATCTCTTCAGTTTCCACCGACTTACCATCCAACACTTGAGGTGCAGATTCTAAGGATTTATATAGATCATCGGCTGAAGTAATCTCTAGCTTGTGGTTATGCAATGTTTCCTGCAGGTTTAGGTATGAACTTATTAGTAACTATCGTTATGGCTTGAAATATAAGGTAGTACTTGCACATTATAGTGTTGAAAATACAATAATAAGCTTATTAAAAAAATGATATCATCCACTATACTAATTTAAGACCAAATGTTACAATTCAGATCATTGGCTGAAGTAATTATAATGCGAATATAACAAGGGGCTAAATTGAAAGTAACTACAAAAGGAACTGTCATGAGAATCGGATATAACTTATAAGTAGCATACCGGGAGTTTAAATGAAACAATAGTCACGACCAATGCAAAGAGGGATATAATTAGACAAGGTAAGAAGTACGGGAACCTGCAAAAGACACACAGAAGGTACAAAAATTACTATATTTCAATCATGAATGAACTCATTCTGGTTCAGAAGTGTGAAGTAAATTGGAAGAATACCTCCCAAATAAAGAATCTTTTGAAAATATAGCAGGATATTTATCTGCAGGCTTTGTTCAAAATAACGATAAGCAATATAAACATGGGACTCTTTTCTAGTATTGCACGAAAAGTAGGGGCCATGGGTCCTAAATGATTTTTTTACAAGAAATTAGAATACCTGAGCAAGATATCCGCCTATAGCTGGGCCGATAATCAATCCAATCCCCCATGCTGTAGTGATCTGTTACAGTACGCAAGGTTATACCGTTATACTTCAATGGTTTAATCACTGAACATTTGTGTCGGTGCAAGCTTATGGACACTTTCTAATAGTACTCCGAAATAAATTTTCTTCCCAGAAAACAACAAATTTGATAAACTAAAGGTCAAGGAAGTTCAGCTTAGAGGTATTCAGCTGACAGTAATAAAAGAAATTCAGGAAGATGATATAAACGGAAGGAGGCAGTAGAAGAACTATTCGTGTTCTTATAATAGCATGGGAACATAAGTCTAGGATGTTGTCTTAAATGCGATAAGGACTACATACATGTGCTTTGTTGGAACCTACATTCTACAGGGTGTCAGGGTTCGAATTTCCTTTCTCTACGAAATTATAAGTTTCTCAACACATTTACTTACAGATGTCAATGCTAGACCTTCATACTCTGCACGAAAAATTTCGCTGGCATAAGCCTAAAAGGAAGGCAGTAAAAGAAATTAGCAGAAAGCGTGAGTTGTTATGTGATAGAAGGATTCAAACTTCAAAGTGACTATGATAACCGAAATCAGAAGCTGCTTGTACCTTAATTGGTCCAAGCAAGCCATTTAAGAACCCAAGAAAAAACCTTGTACAGATGGCCATCCAAAAGTTGACGCTAAGGCCAAACAATGTGTTGAAAACAACCCTGAAACCCATTGAAACAACAACGTATCATAAGAGATCGGCAAGAGATTGAATAAGAAATTTATTTAATGGATTTGTCATGCATACACTGTAATGGTGCCTATGATTATGATTGGCTTTCGACCATATCTATCTGACACTATTCCCCAGTATGCAGAAGTTAGAGCTCTTCCAAACATATAAGCAGATCCTTCATGAGACCAAGAAAACTTCATATTAATACAACAACAACAACAACAACAAAACATCCTTATATACAATATGCGTAAACGACATTTGCTTACCAATATAGCCAGCATAATAACCAATATCTTCTTCTCTCTCTGCAATACCCAAGTCCCTTACCTGTGGACGAGTGAATCAGAACATAGTCTATTTGTTAAACAAACTTTTGTATTATTCACCGAGGTTAGAGTTGCTGTATGCTTCTTATATATTCATAAGCAGTAAACCAGAAGCCTGGCCTTTCTTCATCTACAATTCACTGCAGTCTTAAACCGGTTTCATATCAGGCATCAATTTAGGCTAAAGCTAGGTTACATCCCTGTCTAAAGAGCGAAAACTGAGACTTTTTCGTATCAAATTCGATGGAATATACTTGAAGCTGTTCAAATTGAACAGAAATTTATTGTATACTTCCCCAGAAACAAATCAATAATGCAAAGCCATATCAGCAGGTGGACGAAGCCATTTTAAGTAAAACAAACTTACCATAAAGTAAAGGAATGGGAATAAAGATGATATCGGAAGTGCTGAAAGACAAAAAAAGAAAAAGAAAAGATGTTAAAACAATAACATCTAACTATTCAACTGCAAAACTTTGAATAATACGAGTAAGAACACTGAAAGAACAGCAAGAATACTAAATATGGTAATTACAATAACGATAATAACAACAATGGTAATAACAATAATAATCCAATTAAAGCAGTGAGTGCATTTGATAATGTAGAAATTATGAGTTAAATGGCAAATGTAATGGAGTAACCTTACTTCTGTAGACAGAGAAACGGGTTTGAACGTGACAGGAACATTACAGATAAACTGATACATTTTAGGATCACCAGACTATACATCAAGAAGGTAATGGCACAAACTAGATTCCTCAATAAGCTTTCCAATGATAGTTAATGTTTTAGGACTTAAATTGAGCAATATCTATAGAGTATAACAAAAGAAGCGAAAGAGATGAGCAGGAATAACAAATGTTGCCTCTTATTGCCATGTCTCCACACCTCCACCAACTCAAAATTTTCACCCTAGACAATCTACCGGAGACTCAAATTTTCCGAAACTTTTGAATGAAACGAAGAAAAAGCTCATATAACTGCAACAACATAAACTCCTACTTGTTTGCCCTTTCCCTAATTCTTTCAATTAACTACTATCTTAAAACGTAATAGCACGAATCATAGTAACGATCCACCCTTGCAATATATTAAAGATATCACTTATAACAGTAGGAGATTTCCTCAATGAACAATGAAGAATTTAGGGTGCTAGGAAATTTACACCATTATTAGCACAATTAAGTTGCCCCCTACTTAACCTACAACTCGGATCCCGCCCAGGATACACATCGTCACTATCTTAACCCGTAATTGTCACCAAGCTTCACAGACCGGGATTTGTCACCAAGGCTTGTAACAAACAGTCAAACACCCTACGCAAGTACTTGTCGATCAGCACATCAACGAATACAAGACATGGGCTTTACTATCCAACAACCTCTTACATGAAAACACATTTCGACATACCATCTTCACCATTAGTCTTGAATCTTGAAACTACAACAACTCCAACTCCATCATCCTCGAATTTCCACTAAAAGTTGAAACCCAACTACAATGTCCTTTCACCAATTCAAGAACATCATTAAAGTACTAAATGTCACCATGTTGACTATCGTATATACATACCCTAACCTTTTCAATTGTCGGAATTTTCATCACATTGAAATAAGCACCATGCTAGCTCAATTTTCTTTGCAAGTATTTTTTACTATATTTTTTCTATCTTTTCTGTAAGTTAGTTGTCATCCTGGGATCAATTCTGTAATCCGTTCTTCCCATTATAGTATATTATTTGATGGCTTTGAGCCTGTATAGTAGTCTAACACATTGTCAGAAATACCACGTTAAAATCTTGTCTTCTTTATTTCTTTCTTGCAGTTCACATAAGGGGTACAAATAATATGTACTCCACCAGCCGCAGGAGCACAACATCGTTAGTGTGACGATTTCATAAAATTTAGAAAGGGGTACAAAAATTCAACAAAAAGTGGAACTTCTTCAAAATCTGTTACCTGTAGAAAGAACAATAATCCAAATGGTAACAAGTTCCTTGATGGGCAAACCTCTCTGCAATGCCTTCTTTTCTTCTACTTTACAACCTGGGCAGTTTTCATAGTAATGCTTCTTCAACAAAGGTTCTTGAGAATCCATGGCAGCCATTTGATAGAGACTCTCAAGCTTAGCTTCAATTGCATGAAACTTTTATGTAATAAAGTATCTAAATATGCATGTGTAATTGTGTTAATATAGAATAAGATGTGTCACATGTATGTTGGATCCGAAGATATTGATAAGGACAATAAAATCATTGACATATATCTCTTCAGACGTCGTTTAATGACTAATACGATCTCAACACTAGCCGCCACATGTGTGACCAGGTAATGATAAGGAAACACATATACTCATAAAATCGAAAACTTTGGAGTGGTAAACACGCAAATCCAAATACTCTGGCTCTCTTAGACATATTTCGCTAACACCTTGCGACTCCTTAAAGACAGGAGACAACAAAGCTGTTAAGGTTGGTGTTCAACTTTTTTTCTCCTATAAAATCGAGAGAATACTTAAGAAATATTTGTAAAATTTTTACTTTCAAATCTTTATTTTATTTATTTGATACTTTAACCTTTTTCAAATCTTATCTTAGTTTTTGATACGGCTAACTTTTTTTTAGTTATCGTTCTAATTAAATTTGTTAATTTCTTCGTCCGAGAATGTAGGGTGCATTTTAAACTTTGGGTCCAACTTTGAAAATTTTGCCCGTAAATTTTTATTAGTAAATAAGAAATGATATAGTCATGTAATATGTATCTTATTAGATTTGTTTCAATATATATTTTAAAAATATTTATTTTTACAATTTTTATTTGTGCAGATTTAGAGATATTTATATTTTTAGTGTGTCTCGAAGGCAGTGAAAAGTCGAACGACCCTTATATTTTGGAACTGAAGGAGTATTTTCCTTTTATATTTATTGCCTACAATTTCAAAATTTTCCTCCTAACAATTTAAAGATACAACTGATAGTCCCGTTTTTTTGAAGTATTGTTGAGGTTAAATTACTTGTGTTTTTTACATATTATGTAAGATTTTACCATGCTCTTTTTGCCATCTTTTCTATTTATTCTTAATAAATTAGTAGGATTATATTATATTATTGGTTATCCAATACAAAATTTATGAATTTCGAAGCGGAATCAATAACAAGTCAGATACTTTATATACCATGTAAACAATAATTCACATTTCAAGACAATGGCTTTGAGTTCACATTTTTTATTAATTCCAATAAATTGAGATAAGATAATAATATTTTTGATATCCTTAATAATGTAAGTTATTATTAAACAATATATTTGAAAAATAATATATATATATAGTAATTAAGCTATTTCAATACGATAAGCCCAAAACCATGTTCATTAATTTTTTTGCCCTTTTATATTCTTTTCGATTTCTTTGTTTTGACACAACTCACACAAGATTCTTATCTCTTTATCCACTTTTTGTACAAAATGATATCAATGAATAAATGTTACATAAAATATATTTTCTCTATCCCTCACTATTTGTACATTAAACTTTTTCACGATCATCGAGATCGAGACACGGCTTAAAATCTAAACGTCTCTAATTTTACATACGTAAAATTTATAAAAAACTGATATTTAAAAATATACACTAAGCTGAATCTAAAAAGATCACAAATGAATATATTATTTCTTATTGACTAATGAAAATTTATGTTCAAAATCTTCAAAATTTGACTCGTAAAATAAAGAGTAGCCGAATAATTTGAGATGGAGAGTATATCTGTATAAGGACATTAATATCTATAAAATACATGACAAATATGATCTAATCAAAACCGATATATAATTAGGTTCCGATCCAAAGTTTTTGCTTCATCACATACTCAATCTTGGCCGGATTGATAATACGGTTTCACCTACTCCCAAATCGTCAAAAATTTATGTAAGAATTTTTGTCTTTTTAAAAGGTCCCCAGATTTACACATGAAGGGAATATTTGCTTTAAAATATTCGTCTCCTAATTCCACTTGATGTGAGCCCTACTTGTGAATCTGATCAGACATGCATGTGGAAACTCATGTAGCTACATACACTATAAGAGAAAAGGGAGTACCCAATCATATCCTATTCTAGGTACTCCTACTATTTGAACCTCCACTTATTTCATTGTAATGATTGTAGTTCAATAATTCTAAGGCACTATAATACACGTTCGATCGTACATATTTCAAATTATATATGTTTTATTTGAAATGTTCAGTTTGATCATGTATGTTTAAAAAAGTGATCCATCAGACCACTCCATCTATTACGTTGTTAGCTGATCTGTTAACGGTAACATGTGAGGGTAAAATAGTCATTTTACATCAATTCGAGGAAATTAAATTGGTCTGTGGCTCACTAGGTCATACATGTTGCGGACCATTCACCATTTGATCATACATATTTCAGAATGACTCATTTGTTCATATCCACCCCATAGTTATTCCCACCCCAACCAAAATCACACCAAGATTCAATTCTTATAAATAACATAAATTGTTTAGGTATTGATATTTTTTGAATCATATATGATGAAATAAGTCCATTTTTGAAACATGTATGATCAAATGGGAAATTGTTTGAAACATGTATGACTGAATGAACCATTAGTCCAATTTAAATTCCTCAAAATTGATATGAAATGACTATTTTATCCCTCACATGAGACTCACGTAATACCATTAACAAATTAATTAACAATGTAATGGATGGAGTGACCTAATAGGTCACTTTTTTAAACATGCATGATCAAAATGGACATTTCGAAACATGTGTCATCAAATAGTGAATGATTTGAAATATGTTTGATCAAACGTGCCATTAGTCTATTCTAAAATATCTTATTCGATAATCGATATTTATATTCGAAAAATCGTACACGAGGCTTGTACTTAACTTGTGAGGATTAATTTTTTGGCAAATGACAGGAAACACCTCCCATGGTTATAGCATGTTTTCAGTCAATCACCTATATTTTAACTGTTTTCAACCAATTACTTATGTTTCAAAAGTTTCAGTCCATCACTGATTCCGTTAACCTACCGTTAAGTGGTTCACCTTACTTGGATGAGACTTTTTTGAGGGTGTGTTTGGTATTTTAAATGGTTAATTTAATATCTATGGTTATTGACTTCAATTGTCATGAACTTAAACTCACATGTAGGGAATGTAGTTTGAATGATTAATTGAATCTTGTTCGAATGATGCATATAATGAACAAATTGGCTTGTTGATTTGAGAGTTTCATTTCAAAGGATTCTTCTTCTTTATTGCCTTATTTGTTCTTATTTTAATTTTCTTTTTTTAATTTTTTCTGTGAATGTGTTCTATGAAATGTTAAAAATGAAAAAAGCAAAGGCGGTTGTGAAGGAAACTATGTTAAGCAAAATTTGTGAGATTCGATTTTGATATTGGTATCTTTAAACATAATAGGGTAATGAATTGTTTTTAGATATGTTAAGAATTTCAATTTGGTAGGATATTCGGATGCGGATTTTGGGGTTGTACCTTAGATCGTAAGAGTACGAGCTGCACTTGTCATTTTCTTGGACACAACCTCACCTCTTGGGCTAGTAAGAAGCAAAATAGTGTAGCTTTGTCAACCGCCGAAGCCGAATATGTAGCCGTAGGAAATTGTGTCGCTCAAATTCTTTGGATGAAACAAACCTTAGAAGACTTTGGACTTAAGTTAAATCATATTCCGATTTTATGCGATAACACTAGTGCCATTAACATTGCTAAGAATCCCGTACAACATTCCCGAACCAAGCACATCGAAATTAGACATCATTTCATTAGAGATCATGTGCAAAAAGACAACATAGACTTAAGGTTTGTAGACACAAATGATCAACTTGCGGACATCTTCACAAAACCTTTAGCCGAGGACCAATCCAATAAGATACGACGTGAGCTCGGGATGCTTGATTTATCTTCTTTGTGATTGGTTTGGTTTTATTTTGAAGTGTCTATGTGTTTATGTGCATTGTTTGAGGGGGAGTCGTGCCTTAAAGACTCCACTATGTGTTTCGTATATGTTTTCATCGTTTTATGCTTCATGTGTTGTGTGTTTCGGTGGAATGATGAGCCATATGCTGTGCGGTTAACTTTGGTCTTCACATCGCTACGAAGTTGAGTGTAAATGGACGCACGCTTGGATGTTGGTTGGATGTGTTTGTGTTGAGAAACTGTGCTTTTTTCGTGTAAAAACAGGGCATCCATCGTGACACCCCTTATCACGATGGATCTCATGATCAGCCACTGGACGTTTTTTGGCTCCATCGTGATACCCATCGTGACAACCCATATCACGATGGATCTCACGATGGGCCGCGCCTTTAAACCCTGAAAAACAGATTTCTTCAATCATTCTCCTCCCAAACACCAAAAAACACGATTTCTCTCAAAATTCAACCACAAAATCGTTTCTTTTTCTGATTTCTCTCAAAATCGTCTTCCACATCCTAAAACCCATCTCAATTGCTTTCCAAAACAACAATCTTTCTTGCAAACATGTCTCGTCCTAACACCAAATGTAACGCCCCGACCCCCCGAACCGGGTCGGAACGTTATTTGATTTGATGGACTGGCCTCACAAACCACCACGGGTCTTTCCAGCACGTTTTGTCCTCACTCACGTGCTCACCAGGATACTTCCCAGTGGACCACCCATCCTAGAATTACCCCAAGTCCAGCACGCTTAACTTTAGAGTTCTTCTGGGTTGGGCTACCGAAAAGAAGATGCATCTTGATGGTATCAAATCATATCAAACCTATCACATCGCCCACTTTGGGCCGGGTATTACACCAAACGTGCAAGAACCTCTACTTCTCGTGCCAGAAATGCTTCTACTTCAACAATGCCAAATCCTACTCTCACACGTGATGTGGTTTCACGGGGTGGCAAGAAAGGTATTTGAGAAAGGCGGATTCTTGAGGGGAGTTTTGTGGATCTGGAGGAATATCAAGGTACTAACTTTTGGTCCTCTATTGCATTCTACTTTTGGGAAAAGTTTGTTACTCATAGGCATCCTATTTATCCGGATTTGGTCTACTTCTTTTATGAGCATGTGCTAATAGAATTTAGATTGGAAACCGTTACTCTCTCTGTGAAGTTTACGGATGATAGTGTGTTTAAGTATGATAGTCAAGATTTTGAGGAGGATTTTGGGTTAGTTTCTAGAGGCTATGATTTTTATCCATCAACGGATTCTCCTGTGGAACTAAATAAGTTTGTGCAAATGGGTTTGGTGTTGAATAATGGAAGATCTCGTGGGAAAAGGATCATATGCCATGGGTACAGTTATTCACGGGAGAGGATAAATTCATGACTTTTATTGTCAAGTCTATCTTTCTTCCTACGGGTTCGCAAGCTAGTGACATTACTCAGGTGATGGCGGCATTTGTTTATGAGATGAAAATGCGCAATCAAATCAACCTTTATTGGTCAACACATGACATATGCGCTCTCCAACACTAAAGGAGGCACTCTCCCATATGGTATGCTTGTGTCTCACATTATGATGAAATGTGGATTTATGCCTCCAGGTGCCTCTTTACCTGAATCCAGGAGTATTCACAAAGTAGAGCTAAGTAACTTCAAGGTTCGGAAGCTTGTGTTGAACAATGGAAGGATATGGTCTTATTGGGAGATTACAAAGGCTAGTGCTGAAGACCATGAGGCTATTGCTCAGACTCTAAAAAAGCCTCTGTCCACGATTCTTCAAGCAGCCGCAGCTGAGGTGGGAGTTGAGTATCATCCACCGGTGCCCCCGAGACAGTCTGGGGAAGGTAGCTCGAGTCGTCCTGTGGAGACTCAAGGGGAGTTTGATATTCGGGAGGAATTAAGAGCCATTTCCGACTCAACAAAGCATCATACGGACTCAGAAAAAGCACGGTAAACTTCTAAATGCCTTGTTGAGGTTCTTCAAAGGTTGCATACGAGATGGTGGAGCTCACCTAGATACGGAGCAGAATCTTCTTGAATTAGACTCCGATGATCCTTCAGCATCCCATGGCACTGAGCCTATATATCCACCAAGGGATTTGCCAGGGACTCCGGTGCATCCCGAGAACTTTGGTTTCGGTCCTTTTCAGGGTTACCGCGGTGGACCATTAAACTGATGGCTTGGACCACTATTGCTATGTCCTTTATTTTTATGCTTATGCTAGTTTTATCCTATGTTTTTTTGATGAAAACAAAGGGGGAGAAATATGTTTGTAGTGTTGTAATATCCCGGGGTTGCAAGACACAATGAACTACGATAGTTCATATGTCTAGAAAACCCTAATTCGTTGATCGTTAGAACTTACACAATAGAACTAGCTCATAGAAGTATATGTTTAAAGATAGTGTGAATATGCTACAACTAACATAATCAAAGAGTGTGGCTACAAAGATATACCTTTGAAGCGTGAGCGGAAGCGATATGATCTTCAAGTGCTTATCCCCACACCTTGCTCCTTGCTTTCTTCTTGAAGAAATTTCTATCACCAAGGTGATATGGAACTACTATGAAATAGTCCACACCAATACCTTAGATAGCAATAAGACACACTTGGACTAGTGTGTGTTATTGAGGAGTATGTAGTCTAACTACTATAGCAAACTATAGAACAATTTCTATACTCTAACACTTCGAGTTTTGTTAGAGGGTTTGAAGATGAAGTGTGTGTGTGTTTGTTTGTGTTCTCTAACAAGAGTTGTGTGATGACTTAGCTTGATTCTCTACCCATTCTATATCATCTTATGATATAGAATGGATGATGAAACACATTATACACTAAACAAACACATTAACCATCCATATGGTTAATGCCTCTTGGTCCATGGAAGATTCTCTTACAAGAGTTCTTCCCAAGTCTTACAAAGCCTTCCCAAGGCATAAAGTAGCCACCAAGATGTCAACCATTCATGATGATGGAATTAATTAATCTTAATTAATTAATTAAATCATATCTTATTTAATTAATTCATTAATTAATTAAATCATTTCAATAAATGATAATATATATATATACATAAACCCCAAATGGTGTGTCCGGAACCAATTCCGGGCGCACCATCGGTTCGGTCGGGACACGATCTCGATCGAACCGAAATTCCTCAATATGGATCAAATCCCTTATTCACTTTCGGGTCACTACTCGAGAGTATCTTCGGTAATTGTTACGTGTGTGACCTCATAGCCCGAGTAACAAAAGCATCGGGATTCAACGTATAAGACCGTATACACGATCCCGGAGATCATCGTGAGAGCCTAGTCTGCCATTCGATGACCCCCGGCATTATCTCGGGTGAGACTACTGATAGTTCAGATAACTATCGGTTGTTGAACCGTATATATAGATGATATAGTTCACGGGCACTAATTGAGGAAATTGACACATCAATTTCCAACATGTAGTTGGTCGATGTTTTATTGACTATGACTTCATTCTATGCTATGCTTGTTTGTCTTTGATCTATGATTTATTCGTATGTTTGTTTGGCATATGTTATTGGTTTTTGTTGGGGCATAGCATGTTTGTGCAGGATATTAGTCGAATCTTATGTCGAGGGGAAGCTTGGCTTAATGGTTTTATTTTTTACTCCCTCTCACCATAAGTTAATTTGTTATCATAAAAAAAGGGGGAGTTTGTTGACTTAAAGTCGATACTCCTTTGTTTTGATAATAACAAATTATGTTTAAACGCTAATATTTTCGTTAAGTGACTTCTACAGTGCATTATGGCACACTATTCAAGTCAAGATACAAGGCCGGCTCATTTACTTTGTCTTGTGCTTATAGGACCTTGTGTAAGGAATTATCTAAAACTCTCTTGATGTTTTTGAAATGATTGATTGAGTGGCCATGGTTTAATGCTTTTGTTTTAAATATTTTATGGCTATTCTTGTATTGTTTATGAACAATTTGTTAATTGGATTATCTCTTAAATCGTATGAAAATGACTTTGTGTTATTAGAATAAGAGTTAAGGATGAATCAATGATAAAATTGTGCTAAAACAACACACACCATCGTGACACCCATCGTGACTCTTGTCTCACGATGGGGTCTCACGATGGAGCTCCAAAATCGTCCAGTAGCCTCATCGTGACACCATCGTGACATCCTTGTATCACGATGAGTCTCACGATGGAACTGTGTTTTCAAATTTTGGTCGTTATCGTGACACCCATCATGACACAGGTATCACGATGGATCTCACGATGATGCTGAGAAATCCAAACGTTGGTTCGCCATCGTGAGGTCCATCGTGTCACGATGGGACTCACGATGGTGGTTTCTATATAAGAACCTCAAGTCCGATTTAGAAACTTCTTCTTGCCAAATTTGTGATAAAAATCGATTTTTCTAGATCCAAAAGAGCATCAAACCTTCTCAATCTTTCATTGCTAATACATCTTGATTGTGAAGAGGTAATTCCATAGATCTACTTTGTATTACTCTTAATTCATCCATAAAGGGATAATTTGTAAAAGAGTAAACTTTCATATAATTCATCTATTGAATTTGAAATCCTAAGAAGAGTCTTCTTGGGTTCCTAGTTGTTAATTAGGAGTTGAAATTCTAAAGTGAGGCTTTGGGTTTCTAGCTAGGTTTAGCTAGAAGTTGTTAGTTGATTGCTTGTATTGAACTCCGGGGATTTTCATATTAGTAATCACTTTCCGAAATCCTAAGGTTGGAAAGCCGAAGGTCAAGCACGTAGGGTAACCGAAGCTCGCTAAAATCATTGTGTATTTTCTTCCTTGTATTATTTACTTTCCGCATTTGTTTCTTGTATTTATTGGGTGGGAATTAGTTGTTGAACTAAGTGAATAAGGATCTATCGAAAAAGTTTGTGTAATTACTATAATCCTTATTCACCCTCCCTCTAAGGATCGTATCTAGGCTAACAGTTAATACTTCAGCTGATTCAAGTTCTTATACACTTTGCTTCATTTTTATGGAATGTATTTATAACCCCAATTTTTGGAATTATGTAAAATCGAATACCATATGTAAAATCGGATCGTATATCGAATAAAATAAATATCGAATCGAATATGAATACGAAGAACAAATATTGATATTTATCGAATATATTCACGAATATTGAACAAAAAATGTAGAATTCGAATTCAAATTCGAATTAATACGAATCTCAACTTAATTTCGAATTCGTTGTGAACCGAATACGAATAGCGATTCGTCGAATTCGAGTCCTAAATGATTGATTTTCGGTTTTGGCCCAATTTTACTTATAATCGTGTATTAGGGTATTAACTGTGATAAAACTTTGTTTTTGCCCTAAAATCTCATTTTTCCGTCTAAAACTAACGTTTAGGGATTAAAACGCACCTTTTGTACCAATATTTGAGACCATTTCTGCAAACCCAACATTAACAGGGGCCAAACTGCAACTTGCACATATTTATTGAGACCATTTTGACAATCTTCTCTATATAATTACATGTAAATAAATATGTCTATATAATTTGGATAATCTTTAAGTATCACCTATATTTGGTAGTAGGTGCACAACACATACTTTTATTTTAACACTTATCCGTCGAAGTGCAACTTCAGGACAATGACCAAAACACGGTGTTATAATAATTGGTCTCTCTACCACTTCTTCCAAACTAAAGCTACTTTCTGATTTGCTTATTAATTAAGCAATCTTTTTCTTGGCTTTGATCCTAATCTCAGCCACTCCCCATTCCTTTTTATGTTTCCAACAAGTTTTTGTCTTTACTAAACACTGCAATTTCCTCTTTTACCCCTAAAAAACAATTAATTTCTCACAATTTTTAGATCAATCACCACTCTCAATACCCCTAAAAATTTGTCTCTGGTTTCATTTTTGAACATACCCATTTTCCCCTTCTTTCGTCTCTTGCAACTATCCATCTCCATAATCTCAATTCCTTCTTTCATTTCATCTCCATCATCCGAGCTCCTATCAACTGGTGGAAAGTTCATCAAACTAAGTTGAGATTATTTTGAATATAAAATGTCAACAATTTTCTCAAACCTCCCCCTCGTCTTTCTCGATCTATAGCGACCTTCCTCGGAAATCAGAGCTTCAAGCACGGGAAAGAGTAGATAATAAAAGGTATCATCCAATTTCTACTACAACACCAATGCCCATTTCTGAAAATCGTGGGAGCTTCAGTTACTCACAAAAATCTGCTGTCACCACCCGATATGCATCTCCCTTGTTTTTGAAAAAAAGAAAGGATACCAATTATGATGCATCCAGAGAATATAACATAAGAGAAAAAGGTTCAAGTAAGAGCTTGTCCTTTGGTGGGAAAAATCAACGGGTGGAACACCTTGTTCAGATCGGAAATGAAAATCAATATAAGGGATATCCAACAACCATCGTGCGAGATCGACTTAGAGATGACTTCCGTTGCTCCTCAGATTTTCATGTCCACTATCACCAAAGGATGATTAAATCAGACCTATCGGACGGTATTCTTCCAACACCATCAGGTTATCATCTTATTCATTGTCGATGTTATTTATCTCATTATGTTATCCATCGTCGACGTTATTTTGGCCCTGCTGTTGTCTTGAACCTTTCAAGCAAAGGTATCCTCCCCATTCCACATGAGTACCTCCCAAATTTTCACCTCTTAAAGTCTGATCAATCTAGAAAATGGTGTTATAAGAATCATTTGAAATCTCCTATGGGTGCTACTCTGAAGGGAGTTAAGAGAGTTCGCGATGAAGGTGTTTTCCTTTTCGCTTGTGGTGGTGAGTCACAAGTTAAAAGGCAAAATTTCTTGAATAAAGAATATGAGTTTCATGGAGTTGAAGATCAAGAAACTCGGACCACAATGATCACACTTGTGCTTAAGAACACTCGTACAAGAAAGATCAAAAGGGTTAGGGATGAAGATGACTTCGTTGTACCTAATGATGATTGTGCATTTGTGAACAAACGGCTTTGTACTAGCGATCTCCGAAACGGTGATCTAGGAACAAGATCCTTCGAAGATAGTTCTAAAGATTACCATAGTATAGACACCATCTTAAATTGTAATAGTTGCAAGGTGATTCAAGGAGGAGCATTAGATCATAACCATTACAATTGTTCAAAGCTTTGTAGTAGCAATCCTAATTTCATCAGTTACGATGCGCTAGAGAATAATTCTTTGGTTAAAGATTTGGGTACAACAACATCCTCTAGCAACTTGAAGTTTAATAGTAATAAAAAAGTGGTAAGAATAGAAGAACACGAGCATGGTCATATTGGATCGAATATTAAATTCTTTGGTCAACAAGAAGAAGCCCAGGAGAAAACGGATGCTGAAAGATTGGTTGAGTTCGGGCAGAGCACAAAAAACTTTGTTCGAGACTCCTCCACCTTTGACAATATTCATACAGATGTCGAAGCTGGGAGTAACTATAGTCAGGATAATGATGTAGACATTGAAGATACTAAGTTAAAGGATGGAATTGGAATTACGAATGAGTCGAAGAATGGAAAAGAAGGGATCTTGGAACAGTTTTATGATACATTTGTTGCTTTGGAGGAGGATCTATTAACTAGAAGTCTGGATAGAGGAAATCAAGTCACTCAAGTGGACTCGTCCGAGCCCGGAAAAGTTCTTAATGATGAGGAAGCTGAGCTTTCAGAGAACAAAGAAGACTTATATGAAGACTTTCTCGAAGAAGTGGGCATTGATGAAAGTGATGACGAATTTTCGGGACACTTCTATGACTCAAATGTCCCCGGTATATCCACTAATCCTATGTTTATTTCCATTTTTTAATTGTGTTTCCTCATATGTTAGTCACAATTGGTCCATTAACTTTAATTTTTTCAAAAGGTCTTTGGTGGTTGTACCTCAACAACCCCAAATGACATTATGAAAATCTTTGCTTGGAACTGCCGAGGACTTGGTCAGTCCTCGACGGTTCATTTGCTCACTTCTCTTACGAAGTGTCATAGACCTGATATTTGTTTTTTATCTGAAACCATTTGCCTTGTTAACACTGCTAACTCTAGACTCTCTAATTACTTTTTCCCCTTTCTTATGGTGTTGATGCTATTGGACATAGTGGGGGGTTGTGGATCGGTTTCTCTTCTAACATCAAACATACCCCCATTCTTTTAAACAAAAACATCCTTCTTTTTGAAATCTCTACCGAACTTCCCAGCGCTTGGTACCTTGCCTGCATTTATAGTTCCCCCCATCTGACCTCAAGAGCTGATACTTGGGCCATGATTGACGATGCCATAAAACCTTACCAGCACCTCCCCATCCTCTTATGTGGGGACTTTAACCAAATCCTTTTTAATTCTGACAAGTCACCCCAACCCAAATCCACAATTCCGGGCTCCTCCTGCCTTCTTAACCTTCTCTCTTGCTATGGTATTGAGGATCTCCCTGGCCTCGGTTGTACTTACACCTGGTCTGGTACTCGTAATGGACTCAAAATTTATGAAAAGCTGGATCGTGCCATGGCCAATTTTGAGTTTTCTAATGCCTTCCCCTCATCAATTTGTAAAGTGCTCCCAATCCAACGATCTGATCATGGGCCTTTAGTCGTCTCTACTAAATCATTAACCAACAATAAATCGAGACCTTTCAAGCTTGATTCTTTCCTTACCCACCTCCCTGACTTCTCCATCATTGTGAAGTCTTCTTGGCTCAACACAAATATCCGAGGAAACCAAACTGCGCTTCCCTCTTCCAACACCTTTACCCTGGTCAATAGCCTCAAAAGAACAAAAAAAGCAATCAAGCATTGGAACTCAACCAGATTTGGTAATATTTTCCACAAAATCTCCCAACTCCAAACACAACTGGCTCGCGCCCAAGCTCACCCCCTTAATACTTCGAATCATAAAAAAGATTATCAAATTAGAGCCCAGTTGGACTTCCTTCTCTCGACAGAGGAAGAATTTTGGAAGCAGAGGTCTAAGATCACTGCTATATCAAAGGGTGATCGCAATACCAAATTATTTCATGCACATGTTAAACACAAAGCCAAAATTAACAACATTCTTGAAATTAAGGATCACCTGGGCAATACTATCTCCCAAAATGACCTCATCAGACAGCACTGCAAAGAATACTTTGAGCACCTTTTCAAAACCAACCCTGATTTCGATCCGAACCCCAATAACAAAACCTATCCCTCCTTAGAAAACTTTGATAAAACCCTTACGGCTGGACAAATTGAGGACCTAAAGATACCCTTCTCACCAGAAGAGGTGAAGACTGCACTTTTTCAAATGGGCCATCACAAATCTCCTGGGCCTGATGGCTTTCCCGCTGAGTTCTATAAAAAAACTGGGACACTGTAGGGAATGATGTTACCCTAGCCACCCTGGAATTCCTCAATAATGGGTACAGCTTGAAAGAAATCAACAACACCTTCATCACTCTCATACCAAAAGTTGACTGTCCATCCTCGATTGGTGATTATCGGCCAATTAGCCTATGTAATGTCATCTACAAGATTGCAGCCAAGGTTTTGGTCAATAGACTCAAACCCCACTTGAATGACATCATTTCTCCCTTTCAAAATGGATTTATCCATGGTAGAAACTCTCAAGATAGCATCATTATGGCCCAGGAATTCACCCACTCCATAAGAACCTCCCAAATGAAAAAGTATGGAGTCGCTGCCATCAAAATAGATATGAGTAAAGCTTTTGACCGCGTTAGTTGGGACTTCCTCCTTTGCCTTCTCCATAAACTCAACTTCCTTCATCACTGTATCCAGCTCATTAAGCAATGTATCACAACGGTCAAATACTCCCTACTCGTCAATGGCCTACCCTCTGAACTCTTCTCTCCTAATTGTGGGCTCCGACAAGGAGACCCACTCTCACCTATTCTCTTTGCCATTTGCACAGAAGCCCTTTCTTCATCTCTCACACATTTTGAAGCTTCCAATGTTCTCAAAGGAGTGTCTATTGCCAAGAATGGACCCAAAATTACTCATCTTTTATTCGCAGATGACTGCAACTTCTTCTTACAGCTTTCCCTCAATTCTATTTCTGCTTTCTCTAAAGCCATCACTCAGTTTTGCACTGACTCGGGACAAGTTATCAATCTCCACAAATCTATCATCACCTTTAGTCCTAAAACCCCCCAAGCGGTTAAACTTTCCTGCCTCTCCCTCTTAGGAATTAATGAATCTACCTCTTTTGGTAGCTATATGGGGATTCCCTTAGATATTACTACTAGCAAGAAGCAGATCTTTCTTGATATTATTGACAAAATCAAAAGGAAAATCTCCTCTTGGAATGGTAAATTCCTTAATTTTCATGGAAAAGTTACCCTGATTAAATCCGTCTTGCAATCTATCCTTGTGTATCCAATGGGTGTCTATAAATTTCCTCTCAACTCCCTTCATGAAATTGACAAAAATTTTGCAAATTTTTTATGGGGAAGTCCCCAAGGACATAAGATTCACTGGATCAATTGGGAATTCCTTCATTTTGATAAAACCAAGGGGGGACTTGGATTCAAACACCTTCACCATTTCAATCTCTCTCTTCTAGCTAGGAATAGTTGGAGAGTCATAAACCAACCCAACCTACCCATGACCAAACTACTCAAATCCAAATACTTTCCCAGCACTACACCCTCCCTCTCTACTCCTAAACCATCATCCTCATGGACTTGGAAAAGTATTTCTGCAGGCATCTCATGCATTAGAGATCACTCCCCCTGGAAAGTTGGTAATGGCTCTTCAATCAACATTTGAAACGACGTTTGGATACCTTGTAAAAGTAAGGGTAACACTTACCACCCACCCCTTTCTTCAATCAACATTTTTTCCCCTGATAATAGCCACCTCTCTTTAGTCTCTAGTCTGCTCACTAGTGACAATCATTGGAACCGATATCTTATCCATCTCCATTTCCCTCCTGCAATTGCTAAAGACACCCTTGCTATTTCTCCTTCCCTTAATGAAGACGTCAGGTTTTGGCCTGATAACACCTTCAGTACTAAAAATCTCTACACCAAGCTTAGATCTTCTCACCGTGAAGAAATCAAGTGTCCCACAAATCTACATCACATTCCCAATGGTGTTTGGAAGAAACTCTACAAAACCCCTTTTCCCTGAAAAAATTCACACATTCTTGTGGAGGCTGATACTAAATAGACTCCCCACTATGGATCTCCTCAGTAGCAAAACCAAGAAGAACTTCCCCCTTAACTGTCCCCTATGCAAGCAATCTCCTGATAGCATCCAACATCTTTTCTCTGAATGCTCATTTTCTAAATCTATTTTTTCTTTTTTCAATTTTTATATCTCTCCTTCTGACCCTATTGAACTATCGGTTTCCCGATGGTTAATGAGAAAATGGAACCAATCTAACATTAAGGATCTCAATATATTTGGAAGTATTCTTTGGGTTATCTGGCTTGCCAGGAATGATTGCTTTTTCAATGAGGCAAGTCCGGACATCACGAAGACTACTACTCTTGTCAACAATCTTAGCAATGAGTGGCACAAAGGTTTTGGTACCAAGACGCGCCCCCATCATCGAACAAGTATTGCTAGATTGGATGAGCTCGCTCCTAGAAGGATGACTCCGCTTTTCAGCATGGGAAGCAACATTCTTTTTCACAACGACTGTCAAAGACACTGCAACAGAAGAGATAATAAGATCCTTATCGGAATTACTTCCGACCCAAACCCCAAATGGACTATTCTTACGTCTATATATGGCAAACGCTCGACTATTGTAGGATCAAATCTCATCATGGACGACCCCAGCAAAAAATTGAATTTGAAGAATTTCTGTTCTGGAATTCTCACATCCTTGATTATCGCTGGAAGTATTTACAACCATAATATTTTTATTATCACTGATAGCTTTATTTCTCAGGTTTGGTTTAGGTACTTCTACCTTTTGCACCAGGAGGATGAATTAAAGCTTTTGCTCGACAATGGCTTAAGGAAATGTTGCAACATCCTTTGGAAACCAACAAATGCAGGATGCCTCCATAACCTTAAGGATATTGTTGTTAGTGATTTCAATGAAACAAACAATGTTATTATGTTAGATTCGGGTTGTAATGGCTTCTTTAGCCACAACAATATTTAATTATATTATGAATCACTTATCAAAAAAAATAATTGGTCTCATAAATTTTTTCACCCAAATGTTTCAAACAGGATGCATATGTGGCTAGATGTCAACATGCATGATAGTTGGAACAACCTTGGTTGAAGAAATATTCTCGAACATATAATGAAGGGCAAATGGCATCAATGATAATGAACATTTATGAGAATTACGCGTTCGATTATTGTGCTTCAACTTTGACTGTTTTCGATTACCTACGTTTAATATTATGTATAAAACGATCCACTCTCGCGTTTTTTGAAAAAATACAATTTTTGTGATTTTTTACAGGGGTAATTTAGTCATTTCATACCCTACTCTTTTTTTTTGTAAATTAGCGATGATGTGAGTTTCGAACCGAGGACCTTCTGGTCACTAGCAAGAGCCACGAAGCTATTCGATTAAGTCTTCGTCATTCAAACTTTTGACCATCCAAACGAGCCATCCACAGTTTGAATATTCAACCCCCCTTCTAGCCCACCAAATTGAGCGTTGGAGTACTTACAATATCTATCTCCACAAATTTTACAAGAAAAGTCTTTCCACATATCTCTCATCCTGAATTCTTGAAGCATCACATTTGTATAGCAATAGAACAATCTTAGTTTATCAATATGATGCCTATTCTTGCTCTTACTTCGCTTTTCAAGTGTTTGGAGAGCATTGCTATCTCAGGAAACACATATCGTATGAGATTACTTGAAGAAATCAACAAACACAAACTCAAAGAAAACACATATCGTATGAGATTACTTGAACAATCTTAGTTTATCGTATGACATTGGTAAGGACAACTTGTTACCAATGGGACTTGAACAATTTCAGATTCAACTTCTGGTAGAACTAACTGGATCAACGCGTGAACTAGAATTGGTGGGAATTGTAGGGATGGCAGGCATTGGCAAGACGACTCTTGCAAAAATGATCTTCCACGATCCTCGTGTTGTTCAACATTTTGATATTCGAGCGTGGGTAAAAATCTCTCAATGGCAGAGTAAAAGTGATATGTTGCTCCAAGTTCTGAAATGCATCAACCAGCAGAGGAATAACGACTTTCTTGATCAAACTGAAACAGATTTAGAGGAGACTGTGTACAAGGTTTTAAAAAGGCAGAGGTATTTGATCGTTGTGGATGATTTGTGGAGCACTCAGGCATGGAATGAAACGAGGAGGCTATTTTCAGATGATTTAATGGGAAGCCGCATATTATTCACCAGTCGACAAAGCAATGTGATGGAAGATCTTAACTGCGAAAAGATTCATCAGATGAATCTACTAGGTGATAAAACTAGTTGGGATTTATTGCGAAAAAGAGTGTTTAGTCATGACACTTGTCCACCAGATTTGATAGACATTGGTGAACAAATTGCTAAGAAATGCGAAGGACTTCCCTTAGCTATTGTCGTGATTGCTGGGATTCTCCAGAAGACCGGTAAGAAGGTGGAAAGCTGGAAGCGTATTGCAGAGTCCATCAGTTCTCTTGCACTGAGTAGTGAAAACCCTTGCCAGGAGATAATCGCTTTGAGTTATAAATACTTGCCTGCTCACTTAAAATCATGCTTCCTTTACATGGGAGCTTTTCCAGGAGGGGGATCGGAGATTGAGAGTAGAGCGTTAGCAAGGTTGTGGATTGCTGAAGGATTTATTACTCCAAGGTATTCAGACAATTTGGAACAAGTTGCAGATGGATACTTGAAAGATCTTATTGATAGAAGCCTTGTTTTGACTGCCTCGAAGAGGTTCAATGGAAATGTTAAGACTTGCCGTCTACATGATCTGTTGCTAGAATTTTGCATCAAGCAAGCCGAGGAAGAGAAGTTTTTGGATGTAATAAAAGATAACAAGGAAGAAGAAGAAGAAGAAGATTCGGAAGAAGAAGAAAGGATAGCAATTTACGAAAAAAATCATAGGCCATGTCGGTATAGTTTCCATTGCAACACTTTCGGGGGCATCCGTCCCAAATCACAAGCTTGTACTGCTCTCTTCACAGTAAGTTCGCGCGAAGTTTCTGATATATTGCTTTATGATTTGGACTTCAAATTGCTAGTTGTTCTTAGTATGATACCCCTACGTTTTGATAGTTTTCCTGAGGAACAACTTTGTAGATTTCTTCTTCTTGAGTACCTTGCACTCACGGCCTCATTTGAGCTTCCCAGTGTAGTGTTTAGACTTTTGAAACTGCAGACCTTGATTGTCAATGACTCCAGGATTAAGAGCGATGCAACTGCAGCACCAAAATTACCCCTCGAGTTCTGGGAATCTACAAACCTAAGGCATGTGCAGCTTCAAGTGGCTAATTTTTTGCCCCCTCCTCCTGTTGATAAACTACCCGTCAAGTTCCTGATAGATGTAACCATGTCACAATCGGCTAGTTCTGATGATGCGTTATCAGTGAATCAAATGCTATCTCTTCGGACACTTTCAAAAGTAACTCTATTTAGTTGTCATACTCGGGAAAGTTTAGCTGGAATTCTCAATGTAACAAAACTTGGAGTTTGTGAGACCATGGAGGATTTTCACGCTGAATATTTATGGAACAGATTCTTTCAAAATCTGATTGTCTTAAGCCATCTAGAGACTTTGAAGCTGTACTGCTTGCAGATGAACAATTTCACTCCGAGGGTACTTCCTATCCCAGGTCCAAACGCTTTCCCAGTAAGTCTCAGGAAATTGACTCTGAGTCGTAGCCACCTGCCATGGGAGAAAATGATTATTATGAGTGAATTACCAAATCTTGAGGTGCTGAAGCTGAGAAATTATGCATTTCAAGGAACAGATTGGGAGACAAAAGAAGGGGGATTTCAGTGTCTCACCTATCTGTTGATCGAAAATACAGATCTTGTGAATTGGAGCTTGGAAAGTGACGATTGCTTTCCAAGACTCGAACGACTAGTCTTGAAATTTTGCTCTTCGTTGGAAGAAATACCAGAACAGATAGGAGACATCCCTAACTTGTCCTATATGGAATTGCGCTTCTGTAGCGATTCTGCAGAGCAGTCGGTGAAAAATATTCAGGCGCAGCAAGAAGAAGAATGTTGTCATAGCATCGAAGTTCACATTCAAAAGAAGTTGGTCAGTAAATTTATATCATCTTGTTGTCATAATATATTTTCAATCAGATATTTGTGATTATGATGCTAAATGAAAACTGGAACATTTAACAGTGGCTTGCTTATAACTGATGTATATGTGATATGTCTAACATTTTTTGATGATTATTACTTTTACAGTAGGAAGTCGAAGAACCTGTACTCGAGAACATTGTGATCGAATAGGGAGCCCGAGCAACGATTCGTGGAGACGGACATCGGCTGGATTTCATTGTCTACATCTATTGGTTCTTAAGTTTTGTTCTGCAATGCCTCCAGACTTCTAGTGATATATAAGTATTCCTTCCAAGTTGTTAATTGATTGCTTAACATCTTTCTATCATTGGAATTTAACTAATTTTCGTTGTATTCAACATTTATAGAAAGCATTTAGACATGAACATAACTAAACCTTATCAAATTATCTATCTCACCCCATATTCCACAAATTTTAAAATTGGGATGCCGTAGGGGCCCTGGAGTGATATCAAATGGGGTTAGGTAATATACATATTGAGATAATGTCAATTAATATTTGGCGTCGCCTGAGTTAATTGAATAGCGTAGTAGAAAAGGTGTTTCTAGTGACTGAAAGGTCCTTATTCGAAATTCACCTCATCGCTAATTTTAAAAAAAAAATACCTCTGATCGTCGGCTTTTTGTTAATTTTGCATGTATCTAGATGAGGAGATTTTTCTTGTGTGATAACAGAATTCTGTTATTATGGTGATAACACAATTTCTGACCGTTGGATTAGGGTAGTTTTCTTTTGATGCATACGGTTCAAAAAATTGTGAAAAAAAAAGAATCAATGTATAGCACTATTTTTAATCTTGTGGTTGATATTGAATGAGGGTGTTTTTGGAAGCAAAATTTTGACTTTTATTTCCGAAATTATAGCATCACTCTCTCATTTTAGCTACCATATGCAACTAAAATCAATAACTTCAAATATTTACAGTTCTCGACTTTAAAATTGAACTAAAATCAACATAAATTAATGTAATAAGTACTAATGGTCCGTTTGAATTGGGGTAAATTAGTAAGAGAAGAATTCATATTTTTGACATATAAAGTGTTTTTTTAGTAGTGGTATTTGAATAAATTTGCCTCTAAAAATTCATATTTTTAATATGATTAACTTGTCTCTGGGCTAAGAAATTTTTAAATGTAAAGAATCTGAGAAATTAAAAAATTGTAAAAAACGAAAGTTTAGGTGCCAATTTTTAAATCCAGGAACCTACAAGGGATGAAAGGTCGCCAGGTGCCTATTTGAAAAAATCGTGAAAGTTCACATGCCCAAATGAAATTAAGCCTTAAAATATTGTTTCATAACTAAGATTAGATTTCACCCCTTCTTCCTCAACACATGATAAACGAGTCCTGGCCCACAGGACATAGCTCAAAAGGTAAGGTACTTCACTATAAGAGTGTGCTTCTCCACAACCACAAGTGTGTGGGTTCGATCCACGGCAGGTGCATGAGTAACTCTGTATTTGTTCAAGGAAGGATCTGCTTGTGGGTGGTTACCCAGCCTACTCTGGACACTCTTGAGGTGGAATACCAAGCCGCTAGAGACACATCCCGAATTTACCTCATGTATTGGACGATGGGCTAACCAAGCGGGGCGTGTTAAATGAGCGTATCATTTATGATCAACGGATCATAACTTCTAAAATTCACAAACTTTATTGGCGATTGGGTCTGGTACTCGTCGAAATTGCCTCCAATTTCTAGCAAACGTTCATTTTCTGAAACTCTGTTAAACCATCTACCAAATGCCCAACACTCTACTGTAATCAACAACCTTAATTTCACTCACGGTTAGCTTCACCAACTTTTCTGTAAGTCTTCTTTCCTAGAAATAATTAAAAATCAATTTTATTACTTATTACCTTAGATATGTGTTTTTATATATTTTTAGGTTTTAAAATTATTGCGTATGAATCATATATTTAATTTGGTTTGCCAATTGATAAAGATTAGAGCTTTGAGTTCAGGTTTCTTATTAACAAATAAAAAATCAATTTTTTATTCTAGGTATGTGTTCTTATATATTTTATGACAAATAATTAGGTTTCAGTTATTGGGTGTCGATCATTTTATTTTTAATTTAGGTTTTCAATTGATAAAGATTGGAACTTTGAGTTTCAGCTTGGCTAATGCCGACTCCAGAATGTAAATCTTTGTTCTTCTTCTTTTCTGTATGCGTGTGTTTTATGTATTTTCTGTCACATTATTAGGTTTCAATTATTGGGTTTGAACCATTGTTTGTATTTGGTATCTAATTGATAGGTTTTCCTATTCCAAACCTAGAGTTCTTAGGCTTAATAGAAGGGATGACGCAATTGTTTGTATTTGGTATTTGCGTAAGTTGGGGCGGGGGTAGGGGTGGGATGTGGTGAGGAAGAAGGGGTGGAGTTTAATTTTAAGTATGAAAAAATATTTTAATATTTTATTTGTATCTATACTAATACTAACTTGTGATTATTTGGTGTGAGAAATTTGAGCGTATACTAGCTTTGAAGTTCATTGTCTTGTTTGGAGTTTTATGTATCAATTTCTGCACTTATTATGTAATATAATCTGCTCCAGTATTTGTCGAAGACTGGAATTTTATAATATAATCTTCTTTTGAATTTAAATTTAATTTCTGGCTACATTGGGTTCAGGTTCGAAAGCGAAGATAAGAAGAAGAGTGGACAATGGGAGAGCTCGAAGTTGATAAGCACACGAAATACATTGTAACAGTTGAGAAGGTATATTGTAACTTTGATTTCAATGGAATTAATACTCCCTCCAATCCAAAACAAATGTCTTTCTAGACATTTCACACAAATTAAGAAACAATCATTACATTCACACTTTCCATCTATGCCCCTATAAAGCAATCATTCATAATCCAATTATCACTTAACTATATGATGCAATCATTACTTTTTTTGAGTTATTCTATGCAAATAGAGATATTAAAGGAAAAAGTGGTATATTGTACATTTATGTAAAAAGACATTTGTTTTGGATATTGTTGAAATGTCTAGAAAGACATTTGTTTTGGATTGGAGGGAGTAGTTGATTAGGTTAAAAATATTATCTTTCGATATATCTTTTACCAGAAAAGGCGTAGTATGTGTTCCCTCAAATTCTTTTTAATTAACTGTTTCATCTTTTTGTGTGAAGCTTTAACCATTAATTAACTTTTAGTTATATATATTACAGAAAATTGCAAGAAAGTAATATTGTGAAAATATTTTCGAAGACAAATTCAATGATATCAATATTCAAATTTATATCTATTATTGTAAGGAGTCAAGTAACGGATGGTGAAAGTTTGATGCGGAAAAATGAAAACGTCAACTAAAAGGACTGGGTAGTAATAGTTATAAAAGTATTTGAGATCAAAAGATCAACCATCTAAATTGAACCTAGACACTTCTTGACGTGGAGGGAGTATAATTTTGTGAAACAGTGTTTAATAAGTTCTAACTGAATTAAATGCATTTTGTCCAGAATAAGGATAGTTTGGAGTCTGTAGTAATGGAACACCTGAGGTTGAATGGGGCATACTGGGGCTTGACAACACTTGATATTATGGGAAAGCTTGATGTTGTGGACCAAGAAGAGATTGTTTCTTGGATTATGCAATGCCAGCATGAATCTGGTTGGTATTTCTGTATCAATATCGTTACACCGGTCTTGCTTATATTTGTCTAAGTTTGCTTCCTGTCATTAATATTCATAGCTCTTGTGTACCATTTATCGAACCTGTCTCTGTTTATGTTTGTGTATGCAGGAGGTTTTGGTGGGAATATCGGACATGACCCGCACTTGTTGTATACACTCAGTGCCATTCAAGTCCTGGCACTTTTCAATAATATCGATGTTCTCGATATTGATAAGGTGGCAAACTGTATCCTTAACATTAACCAGCGTAGTTTTTATTCTGTAGTTTGAAGCACAATTGCAATTTGTTTACAGTGGTAGTGCTGAAGTTAGTATCTCAGTTAAATTGAGCATTATTGTCACTTCGTTGCCCAACTTTACCCTGTCTCAATTGATCAATTCTGCTACAGCAGCAATTTGAAATTTACTTTAGTTTAAACATCTGGTATTTGGTATAACACATGCCAGAGAATTTTGTCAAATAAATTGAATCAGTGAGCTAAGTTTGTGCAACTTAACTCCTAACGTAGACATTGCAGGCTTGCAGAACGCTGATGGATCCTTCAATGGTGACATTTGGGGTGAAGTTGATACAAGGTAAGGCCATCTCTTATTTGTGCCTTGCATTTCTTTTTCCAGTTAACCTTCTTAATCTATACATGGGTTTATCTGTAGGTTTTCATATATTGCTATATGTTCTCTGGCATTATTAAATCGGCTGGACAAAATAAATGTGGAAAAGGCAGTAGAGTACATAGTAAGTTGCAAAAATGTCGATGGTGGATTTGGATGTACTCCGGGTGCTGAGTCTCATGCTGGGCAAAGTAAGTTGCATTTTTAGTTACAAGGCTAGTCTTTTTCTTACTTAATATGCTCGTCTCCTAAACATCGTTCTGATATACCAATTTCTTCAAGTTACGATGTTCTGTTCTTCCAAAGAAATACGACCGCCATCCCTTAAGTTTGTCAAGATTGATTTGCAATGTTAAAAAATAACAAAAAATTACAGCTTCAATTGACACAAGTTTTGAATCAAAACCATTACGTTAAATATGTATAAATATAAGCATAAAGTATTGACTTTGGTTTGACAATTATCATTAAAATTTATGTTATTTATCATCTTCAATAGCCTTTTGGTTGCTGGTAAAATTTATCTGCCAACTTTAAAAGTGTATGTGATAAATTTTGAGCTTAAGTAATTGGCCTTGTATGTGATTGTCCTGAATGTAGACTCATCTTATTAAAGCTATGGCTTGTGTTGAGAATGTAGTTGACTAATGCGACTGCAGTTTTTTGTTGTGTTGGAGCCCTTGCTATAACTGGTTCATTGGATTGTGTTGACAAGGATCTTCTCGGCTGGTGGTTATGTGAAAGACAGCTCAAATCTGGCGGTCTTAATGGTCGTCCAGAGAAACTTGCTGATGTGAGTTGATTTACATGCCTTCGTCTTCTCTTAATCTACTCATGGTAATAACCAAAGAAGCTTGTATCGAACTGCCCAGGTATGCTATTCATGGTGGGTTCTTTCTAGTTTGATCATGATTGACAGAGTTCATTGGATCGACAAGGATAAGCTTATAAAGTTTATTCTTGATTGTCAGGTTTCTTCTTTATCTACACAATGATTATTACTTTGGCATACAGTTACGATTCTTCATTGATTAACCTGTTATCAATATACATTAAATGTAGGACAAGGAGAAAGGGGGGATTTCAGACAGACCAGATGACGCTGTTGATGTTTTCCATACTTATTTTGGGGTTGCTGGTAAGAGTTCGACAATCTTAATATATCTCACTACTTAACTAACTACAGTCATGCATGATTAGCCCGTGTTAATATATTAAGACTCTTGTTTAAATTTACATCAATGATATGGTCTTTACAGGGCTTTCACTCCTTGAATATCCTGGACTCAAACCTGTCGACCCAGCTTACGCGTTGCCCGTTGATGTAGTCAATAGAATTTTCTTCAGCATGTAAACCATATATCTACTGGTCTGATATTTAGTAACATGTTCTACTTCGTCTTTAATGGTTAGGGGAGATATGCTTACACTTTTTTTGTCTGACCTTGTGCCGGTTATATCTTACAAGCTCGTCGTTGATTTGTTTGATAGTTGATGGGACACGCGGTACACGCTTGCTTGTTGAAGTTTTCAGGTTGGGGAAAGTGGTGAAATTTTCTGCAACCGGCTGTGTATTTTGACAATGCAAAAAAGGATAGTTTTTTGTAAAGAAATCGACCTCGCTCAAGAATTTTTATGCATGTTAGCATCTGATGAGGCTGTATGATATGTTTAGATGGTTATGTGGTTGTTATGTGTTGTCTTGATCCAGCAACCCAGGTTTATGATAGGTTGGCTGGTCACAGATAGGGTGGTCCGTGCGGTTTATGATATTTTGGCCGGCCACCAATATGGTGATGTCCGTGCGGTTTATGACAGGTTGGCCGGTCACCAATAGGGTGGTCCATGCGGTTTATGATATTTTGGCTGGCCACCAATAGGGTGATGTCCGTGCGGTTTATGACAGGTTGGCTGGTCACCGATAGGGTGGTCCGTGCGGTTTATGATATGTTGGCCGGCCACCAATAGGGTGATGTCCGTGCGGTTAGTATGATGATGTTATGAGATGGTCTCCCTGCAGGCGAGCTAGGTAGAGTGCTGTACGAAAGTCCAGATCCAGTGCATATAGATTCGAGCATGTGTTGCATTGTATGATGATGTTGGCCCTAGGTTGTTTTACTGTTACTACTGATGTTGGTTGTGAGCTGCTGATTATATTAATTGTGTATTATTATGTTGCCCTAATTGTATTTATTACGCTCGTTCATCACTTTCACATCACGTGTGTGGGTTGGTAGCCACCCGTGAGTAAAATTCACCAGCTGTCGAGTTGACCTTTCGGGGGCTTATTCTTTTAGCAGGTTAGTTGCGTTGCAGTTGCTTTGACCCCTGCTTCGGTGAGTGACGACGGTGGCATTAGGTATCCCTCAGTCATTTCAGTGTCTCTGTGTGTCACGTGTTGTATTTCCTGTCTTACCCTTTATTGTTATTGTATTGGATGTATGATGTTTTTCACCTTTTGTTTGTGGGGTCATAGATTGTCATAGCACGATGGATATTGTGTAGTCTCTAATAAATCATTTTTTGTTATTTTAAATAAATTATTTTCCTTACAGTTACTCATGTCGTTACTTATACTGGTTATTATCGAGTCATCCATCGAGTGGTGACTCTGTTACGGATTTGATAGCGAGTCTAACCTCGAGGCGGCTGACTCGGGGCGGGTCGTTACAAGTTTGGTATCAGAGCTTAGGTTGTTGTTGGGTCCTATGTGGTATGTGCTTGCCTGTTAGTGTGTCTAGGAATATGTGCTGCGTTTTCCGTTAGAGGCCAGCATGATTATAGGAGAGATGGTCTTTTGTTTCTTTTCGTTGACTGAGGAGAGATGCCACCAGGTGAGAACTGTTTGATAATGTTAAGTTGAGTATAATAACGTTAAATGTGTGCCGGGTAGAAATCGATTTGACATAACTAGGGGGCCTTTGATCTCAATTGATGAGAGTACCATTGTAGAGTATGGGAGTCGCATATATTTATCATAAGACTGGTTTAGTGTAATTGGGGTTGCGAGACTAAGATTACATATGATAAGAGAGCTGGTGAAGGTGTTGTGTCTCAAGATGGGTAACGACGAAAAGAAGTGAGATGTTGAATATAATCACGGGGGGATTAGAATGGATGTAGAGTAACGTAAGTGGAAGAACTATCACTATTGAGGTTAAAAAGGTGGTGAAGTTGTCGGGTGTTTTACAAATGTGTATTTGAGGAGTATTGCAACACCCAAAGACAAAAGAAAGACAAAAAAGGACGAATATGAGAACCTTAAAACCCTAAACGAAAAAATAAGACGAAATGCCACGTTTCGTGTTATTCATAAAATAAAGTGGCACGAATGTTAAATCAAGTTTGATCGAGGTAGGTACTCGACTTTTGAACATGATCTCTGAAGATCCTATACGAACTGGGGAATGTTACCATGAGAAAGGAGATATGATCATATGAGATTGTGCTACAGAGGAGATGATAAAACAATGAAGTAGGACGGTTTTGTATATGATAGTTGCAGTGAGCCGTAGTTATTGGGATTCATAAAGTAGGTGTCATAAGTGGAAGGAAGGTGAATTAGACACTTAATATTGAGAATGTAAGTTGGACAATAGTTGAGTGGCCTTGAGAATCTCACCAAGGAAGAGATATGGAACCGAGGTAAGACTTTTGAAGGGTGATAGGCTGAGGTATCGAATTTGGCTTGAGAGTTGTTGTAAGATGTGTAAATCAAAGTGATGGTAAGTTGATGGGAGTATGAGGCAAGATTGGGGAAAACATTGATTGATAAATGCGTGACTTGTAGGCGAAGTTAATAGTGTAAATTCTTATGAGAATAAGTCGAAGGGAGTTGTGAAGTCTCACGTATGGAGGATATGCCATTGAGTATGAAGTCTAATGGAATATAGACTAGAATTTGAAATCTTGTTGTGCAGTCAGGGCTAGACGATTTTTAAGTTAGCACTAAGAATAATGCTTCGATTCAGCAATCACGAGTACTTGATTACGGTAATGAGGAACTGATTGTTATGGACTAAGTTGAGAATGAACAATAGTTTGCTAAGGATAAGTGAGGGAAAAAAAAGAATGATAAGAACTTATCGGCATTAATCATGAAGCTGGGTTGAAAGAAAATGTATTACCCTAATATCTCAGGATCAGATAAGGGATGATAAACTACATGGTTCTGAGGTAGTTGCCAAAGGTAGGAGAATTCAGGCTGATAAAACCAATGCAAGTAGTATAAGGTGGACAAGGATGCATGTGATTGTGTGATTGCGATGGGGAACCTAGAACTTAAGCGAGGATATTACACATGTTGGAAGTTGTGAATACTAAGGTGAGATGTGGTGAACTGAAAACGATTAAGCTTGATTACTGACTGTGGGATACATTAGCTGACGTAAGGTATCGAGGTATGGATAAGAGTAGGTTGGAGGTAGTTATATCATGAGTCTAGAATTGTTCACACAATAGTTACGTGTAATGTACGGTTGAGGATCATCTTAACTAAGAAACATTTTCATGAGTATGAATGGTGGATATGATATATGATAAGTAGGAAAGATGAGTACTGTTGGTGACATAGTACTGATGATCAGTAATTTTAAGAGTGATTGAATTAAGGATATACATGGTGGTCGAATAGGTTTATAGAAGAAGGCATTAGCATATGCACTAAGGGCATACATGATTGAAGTTGTACTGAGGTGGGGTTATGGAAAGGTGTTATATTATTGAGTGGTGGTATTGAGATCTTGATGCAGAGATGAGGGATATTGGCATTATGGCAAAGTAATGATGAGCTATGTGTTTCATAAGACGAATAGTAAAACATTACAACTTCATCGTTGAGAAAGAAATTGTTGTGATGATATCATGAGGTGGAGAATAAGATGGTGATACTAATGGCGAGATTGAGATGTGACTAAGGTGGGGGTATATGCATGTTGAAGAGAAGATGTTACAAATCGTATTCATCTATAAGTAAGTGATAGATGATTATGCACGACATATTACGAGAAACAGATGTCGATATTCAATTAATGATGTTGAGACGGAGTAAATGTATAATCAATTATATTAGTCGTGTGACCAGGGTATTTGTGGGACTTTTTGGAGACACGGGAAAGTAGTATTTTATACGTAGTGTACATATATGGAATTATTATACTATTCATAAAGGGTAATTGTGGCGAATGGTTGAGGCTTTGGTTGATAATTGTGAGGTGTATGTTTATAACATGGTAGATCTAAAGTTGATAGAAGGATAAAGAGACGCTATAGCTGATACGATGAAAGGCATGGTTATCTTAAATGATGGAGATGGTGTCACCAGTGATTATTCACATGAGAGACTTGTAAGGTTCTAAGGGGGATAATGTGTTTAAAGTTATTGTGTCGTTTGCACTGGAGACTTTAGTTCGATTTAAATTTCGAGGACGAAATTCTTTTAAGGGGGGTAGATTGTAATATTATGGCTTAATTTAATAAATTAAAATAGATTAAAAATAGTATAATTATAATTAATGCTTTAATAACTTAATTTAACTCGTTATATTTGTGCGGGAGCTTGTTAAGGGCTTGATTAGTAGAATTTAGTGAGTCATAATCGAGTAGGGCTTCACTTATATAAATAGCAGGCTTTGGGGCAAATATCAAAACAAAAGAGAAAATAGAAAACCCTCTCCCAACCCCAAATCCCGTTTTTATCCATAGTGCCGTTCTTCCTCAATTCTGGATCAAATCGGTTGATTCTTGCTGCAATCGCTTCCTAACATCTTCTTCTTCACGAAATTCCCTTCGATTCAAGGTATAATTCGCTCAATTTGGTGCTATATCGAGTGAGAAATCCTGTTTTGATTTAAGGGGCGCTTTTTATTTATTAATTCCGATTACTTTTGTTATTTTATGTACTCCCTCCATCCCATTTTGTTTGTCCACTTTACTTTTGCACAAAGTTTTAGGAAAATTCAAATTTATCTCACATTATTCTATTTTTCCTCCACAAATTTGAACTAAACATGAACCAATTTTGGGATTTCCATTTTAGGAAAAGTGGACAGAAATTGGGATAGAGGGAGTATTAATCCTTGTAATAAACATGTTATAAACCTTTTATACACGTTAATTATGCATGATGTCTGTTAGTGTGTCTAAGATACACCATATAATCAAAAGCTAGTTAAGTAAATCACTTGCGAAAATCGAATACAAAATGCCAAAGAGACCACTCGATCCCTCAAACAAACATTTATTTTCAAACGTAATATGGGAGCATGAAAGCAACCATTGAAATAGGAATTTGGCAATCAAAAGGCAAAAAAAATGTACCTAATTTATTGCGAAATTCAGATCAGCCACTTGCCCCCCACTATGAAGTGGAACGATAGACCTTTCATTGTGTACCATCACGATCGTTGTTTCTGGTCTCATTGCTTTTTCTTTTGAACCTTTATTTTTTTATAGCTTTTGAACCTTTATTATTTATATCAAGTGTAAGTGTACAAAAAATTCTTGTTGTAAGGTCCAACCAAATGGTATTAAGTTATAGGGGATGGATTTGTACATATTCGCTCGTAATTTCTTTGTCCTTTATTAATAACGTCTTTGTTAGTTGTTACAACGAAATACTTATAGGTTTATCATACAATGCTTGGCTTTGAGCAAGGAACCAACATATCTATTAGTACATACATAAAGAGTTTGCGTAGTACTTGCATATAATTCTCTACTTCTTCTATTGATTTCATCTACATGGTGTCTAACATAGACGATGATACCATGAGGTAATTAAGTAAGCTATGATCGGAAAGCAAATGAATCGCGAAAGTCGAATATGAAATGGCAAAGAGACCGATCGATCCCTGAAATAAACATTTAGTTTACATAGAAGATGATAGCACCATGAAAGCAACCACTTAGGTTCAAATTTGTCAATCAAAATAAGCATAACAGACAGTTGAATTTATATCCATATAAAGAGACATATAATCATATTTAAGCACACACATTGAGACATCAAAAATTAAAACATAGAGAAAAAAGCAATATATAAATGATGTTGCATGTAGACGCACAATATTATTAGAGGGAGACACAATACTGCAACATAAATTTTAAATTATATTTTTAAGTACAACTAATAGATGATCTAAGCTACATTCTTTTTTTCCAAAGGAATGATCTGAGCTAGTTTCTTCTTCTCTAATTACATAGGGTGGAAATTTTATATAATTGACATTGAACAACAATACTAAAGGTGTAATTATTATGATGGTGTAGGCTCTTATGATGGATGTAGGCTCTTAGATATAGATGCTTGAATTATCGTAAATGCCCTCCAAAGTAGTGAAATGTAGAATGTGGACCAAAGGGCATCCCGAAAAAGTACTATTCATGTCAATCAAGTTGATAATGATTCAGTCTAGATAGAGCAAATATGATTTAAGCAGCCAATTTGATTGATTGATGGCATAAGCAGGAAAAGGATATAAAAATCACACATATATATTTTATGTTGAATGTAAAATATGGGGCCAAAAAGCAACCAACAAAATAGAAGAAGAAATAATCCGTGTTCAAATAGAATAAGAAAATCATAGTATATTTGCACAAAATTTTAATTAACAAATTGAAGAGCTCTCTGATCAAATAATGTACGTGAGCAGGGGCGAAAATAGGATGAAAACACAAGGGTCCAAACTGAAATGAAAATATCTTTAGGTAGTTAAACAAAATACTATTTAATAAAAGTTATAACGGTAGCCTTTGACTCTATCGTAATAATCAATAATAATTTTGGTAGAAATATTTTTAGCCATTTCATTTTTCGTATAAATAACCAAAGAATCTGAAAAAAAAAAATGTATCACCATTTTGTTGCGAACGCCCTTTTTTGATACGGCTCATAGCAAAATACTAGAAGTGTTAAAACAAGTTGAATCAATCTATCAACAAGATGATAAATAATGGATTCTTTCGTACTCATAAGTATTTGACCTAACTCACATATCATAGAAAGATGACTTGATTCAAAGTAGCAAGTGTAAGAGGATAAAAAAGGATCCCTTGAAAGATGACTTGATTCCTGCATATCCAAATACTCCACAAGGAACTAGTCAAAGATAACAGTTCATGCATAATATTTAAGTTTGATTTTCCAAGGCTTATTAATCAAGAGGGCGAGCGAGACGTGAAAGGGTGATGCGGGTGTACACCAGCCTAAGTCCAAGTGCTCACTCCAGAAGGGTTGTATCTTTGAACAAGAACTGAAGAGGTGAGTGATATCCTCTTGGCCTTGTCCGCAGAAACAACAAAGCGTTGGAATTGGAGATCTAATTCTATTAGCAATGTTGGTTTTCAAAGGGATACGATTGAGGATTAACTTCCAAATGAAAACCTTGATTTTGCGTGGTATGGGCAGTGCCCAAATATTTTTCCAAGTGATGGGTGGAATTGATGAATGAATTTGTGGCTTAGTGATAAGAGAATTATGAGTTTTCTTCAAAGCACAGTAAATATTATTAGCCGATAATTTACGGTTATCCACAAGAGGGATATTTTGGCCAGAAGAGATCTCAATCTGACAAATTACTTCAACAATCTGGGGAGGGAAAAGATGAGCCAAAACCCCTTTTTTCCAAGCTCCATTAGGAGAAATCAGATGCGACACAAGGTAAGGCAAAGAGGGCTGGGCGTTTACATTAAGGAGCTTATGAAGTTCATTAGTGTAAGGTTGAGGAACCCAGTTATCGTTCCAAATATTAACACTTGAGCCTGAGTTAATAATCCAGTTGAGGACAGAAGAAGAGGCCTTAAGACCACATTCGATACCCCGCCAGACCCACGATTTAGATTTAGACTTAATATCATGAAAGGGGGAGGAGTGCGGGTAATATTTCGGCTTCAAAATCTTAGCAACTAAAGACTGATCGTTCTTAAAAATCCTAGCTCCGTTAGATGCAAGTAAAGCAATATTAAAGAGATGTAAGTTTTTAAAATTCAAAACACCAAGTTTATTGTTGAGGGAGAGGAAGTCCCAATTAAGCCAATGAATGTGGTGTTCATGGATACTGGAGGACCCATTCCAAAAGAACTTAGCAAATAAGGACTCAATCTTATTGATAACATTAATAGGAAATTTGAAAACAGACATAGGGTAAACAAGCATAGAAGTTAAAACAGATTTAATGAGAGTAATTCTACCCGCTTGATTAAGAAAATTAGAGCTCAAGGATAAAATTCGATTTTTAATTTTATCAATGATATCAGCAAAAATAGAGTTATAGTTTTTATGAATATCTAGATTAACACCAAGGTAAGAACCTAAGGAAGAAGACTCAACAATGCTCAAAGAAGATAAAGTAGAAGATTTAACATGCAACGGGGTGAGCGGACTGAAAAAGACATCAGATTTATCGAAATTAATTAACTCGCCAGAGCAAGAGCAGTAATTATTAACAATATTGGAGAAGTTTAAGATGGTGGAGGAATTTAGTTTAAGAAAAAAATAACTATCGTTCGCAAATAACAAGTGGGAAATTTTAGGCGAATTACGAGAGATACCAACACCTTTAATAGTGGAATTAGATTCCGCAACAAGCAAGGCAGCAGATAAAGCTTCAGTGCAAATAGCAAACAAAATGGGGGATAAAGGATCCCCTGCCTAAGACCACAAGTAAGAATAAAAGGAGAGCAGACTTTACCATTAACTAAAACCGAATATCTAACAGAAATAATACATTCTTTAATAAGGTTAATCCAATGCAAAGGAAAATTCATATTGGTAAGTACACTAATTAAGAAAGCCCAATTAACACGGTCAAAAGTTTTGCTCATGTCGATCTTAATAGCACCAAGACCAACTTTTCTACATTGAGAGGTTCTTATGAAATTAGTAAGCTCTTGAGCTATAATAACATTGTCCTGAATTCTTCTTCCCGGAATGAAACCATTTTGATGAGGAGAAATAATATTATTAAGAAAAGGTTTAAGCCTGTTTACCAAAATCTTAGTGCATAGTTTATAAATAGTGTTGCAGAGACTGATTGGCCTAAAATGAGCAACCTTGGAAGGGGATTTGATTTTTGGCATAAGAGTAATAAAGGTGTTATTAATTTCTTTAAGGATACGGCCACCATTTAGAAATTTTAAAATTGAGAAGACAAGATCAGATTTAAGCGTATCCCAATTCTTTTGATAAAAACCAGCTGGAAATCCATCTGGACCCGGTGATTTATCCGGATGCATCTGGAACAAAGCAGTTTTAACCTCATTTTCAACGAATGGTCTATTAAGTGCTGAGACATGGGATGGAGAGAGCTTGTTTATAATACAAGAGTAGTCAAATTGGGGGGAGCAGCCAGGGGAAAAATCCGAAACATTAGAGGAATAAAGGGAGGAGAAGAAATTAGAACAAGTGTTTTGAATCCCAATTTCATCAGAAATGAGGGTGCCATTATCATCACAGATTTGTAAAATATTATTAGTACGTTGACGAGTTTTAGTAGAAGCATGAAAGAATTTAGTTGAAAGGTCTCCTTTTTTAGCCCAAGTTATCTTAGCTCTGTTTTTCCAGAAGGAATGTTCTGCCTGAAGCAGAAGATCCAAGTGTTTATCAAGAGATGAGATAGAGTGGGAGTTAAGTAGGACATCAGATGAGTTTTGTAAAGAAGTTAAATCCGAATGAACATCTTTTATTCTTTGGAAAATGTTACCAATTCTAGATCAGTTCCATTTCTTAACTTCGTTCTTAAAACATTTCAATTTAAAAGAAAAGTTAAACATATTGGCAGGCATTGAAGGTTGCGAACACCAAAAGTAATTGAATAAGGAAGTAAAATCAGGTAAGCTAGTAATGTACTGTTCTAATTTAAAAGGTCTAGAAGAAGTATGCGAGATAGATTTAGAGCATATAAGCATGGGAGAGTGATCAGACTTGATAATGGGAAGAAAATTACAATAGGCATTAGAGAAAGCATGCAACCAGTTATCATTAGCCATAGCTCTATCTAATTTTTCAAAGACAATACCATTGGAGCGAGAACCAGACCAAGTAAAAGTATTGCCAAAACAAGGCAAATCCTTAATGTCAAAGAAATTAAGCAGATCAAAAAGATCATCAGAGCCTTTAATAGAAAGAGAAGAAGAAGGCAGTTTTTCAGATTGGAATAAAACCTGATTAAAATCACCAATAATAAGAAAAGGGAGATAGACAAAAGAAGAAAGGATAGACCGTAACTCAAGCCAAAGCAAGTTTTGAAGGTGAAGCTTAGGCTCCCCATACAAACAAATAAGCATCCATGGGTCAGAAAGTTCTATACTCAATTTGAAAATGACAAAATTTTTAGACGAAGCTAAAACATTAAAAGAGATGCAGGAAGCTAAACCAACCCATAAACCCCACTTTTCCCCATCGAATCCACTCCCACAGAAGCCGAAAAACCCAGATTAGCAATAAGGGAATCAGATTGAGATTTAGAGTGGAGAGTTTCCGAAAGAAAAATAATATCAGGCTTATAGGAAAGATTATAGGATTCCAGCAATTTTACTGTCGAGACTTGACCTAAGCCTCGACAGTTCCATGAAAGGATACTAAGAGGAATGTTGGGGTTGTATGGGGACAACCACCAAAACCTTCTTGTACAAACAAGCCTTAGAAATTAAAGATGTATATCTAGAGGAACCATTAAAGATTGAGAGTTCATGTAAGGTGTAGGACATACCAGAAAGTCGAGTATCCTGGTTCAAAAGAGCTTGAGACTGAAGATCCTCTGTGGCGATTTCTGCCTTTCTGGTGTTTGAGAGCATGAGTTTATGCCTTTTTCCATCATTAAGACTGAGTTTTTCCCCTCTTGACAGGCATTGTTGAGTTGTAGACTTCTTTTTCCACCCCAGATCTTGAGCTTCTTCCTCCCACTGTAAAACCGATACCCTTTTATAAGCAATAATCTGTTGATTACTAGGGTTCCAGGAGTTGATGCTAGTGATGAAATGATTCGGCCCATAGAGGTGAGAAATCCAGAGCTGCGAGTCTAAGGCCACAAAGAGACTGATGAGCTGGGATGGGCGAAAAGAAGGAAGCATAGCAAAGTGCAAAACCCAGTCCAAATCTGCCCAGTCCTTGAAGTCAACATCTGAGGAGTAGGACTTTGGACAATCAAACCTAACAACTCTGATGTGGTCCCTAACCCAAATAAAGTGTGTCTGGTTAATAAGGCCATCCAGAGACAGAGTGGATGACTCAAAATCCCCCAAGTCATCATAGTCCACATCATCGTTCAGATCCTGCATGGACCAGTTTGAATAATCATCAGAGTCGGCATCAAAACCTGCCTTAGTCAGCATATCCTCCACAATATCCTCATCATTGGTGCTTTGCTCCTCCATAAAATAGCTTATCCTTAACCTGAAATTGGTGTTAAACTCATTCCATTCCTGATTATAATACTCGATTCTAGCATTCTGAATGTTGAAACAAGGGTGAGTTTCTGAAACTTGTCCATAATAGAAATCAGACATTCGAGCAGAGTATTCTTGATGGGCATGATATACTTGGTCAAAAGAAAGAAGAGAAAAATTGATCCTGCTAGCAAGAGTTTCAATCCACTCAATGTTAGGCTCCCTTAATAGATTGCTAACAACTTCAAAAGTCATTCCTTCGACCAGATTGTCATGACTGGTAGGAACTTGAGCATTTGGTACAAATTCCTGTAGGATTCTATCCCTTACCCTCAAGCTAGATGATGGATGAGGGCCAAGGATAGAGACAAGATGGGAAGGTCCTGGAATCATAGCAAGGGGTTCAATGTTGAGAACTTCATGATCAGAAGCCTGGTTGTCTGGCTGAGCATTATCTGCATGGTCATTTTCAGCTGAATGTGGCATGTCTTGTATGTACTGATTAGTATCATAAAACTCATCAGTGTCCTCCTCATTGGTCTCAGCATTGATAAGCAGTGCACTAGCTGGAGGTGGTGGTGAGGGAGGCCTGGAATTACTACCCTCAAGACTTCTCAGTTGATCTTCTAGAAAAATAATGTCATTGACATCAGTACCTTCATCTTCCTCCTCCTGCTCAACTTGTAATTCAACAGTATCATCATGAGAGGCTTCAGTAGAGCTGTCATCATGATTATTATCTTTTACTACATTCTGTTGATTTTCCAAATCACCAAGATTTTCATTCAGTTCTTGGTTTACATCCTCCATGTGCTGATCAGGGACAATTCTATTACAGAAACTAGTGTTTCTGCGATGATGAGTATTAGAAAAAACTCTGATGCGATGAGAGTACATTGGAACATCATATTGGACATGAAGAGACGCTTCGAGAAGACGATGGGCATTTTGCAGTCTATTATTGATCATTTGGATGGCTCTAATATCATCAGTGGGGCAATTCTCATTATTTTGTCCAATACACCCACACTTATAACAGACACGAAAGAGCTTCTCATACCGAAAATCAACCCATAATGATCCTCCTTCAACCGTCTTGATGAAAGTCCCAGGTAGAATGGGAGACTTCAGTGGAACAAGAATCTTCATCCTAATGTACTCACGAGCCAGTGCTGGTTCACCATTCCAACCAATAACAATAAGATCCCCCGCAACATGCCCAATACTATTTATTGTGACTTCATTGAAGTATTCTGAGGGCAGACCATGCACTTGGATCCACAATGCCACATGCTGGATATGAAATTGAGGAAAAATAAGATTGGGCGTCCAAAAGTCAACCACCAAGAGTGCCCCATTCATGTTCATTGGCCTATGTTGCATGGCGAAATCCATATCGTTCGGGAATTCAAAATGGAAGAGGAAGATTCTCCTATGCTTCCTAACAGTGACATGCCCTCGGAGACGCCATTCAACAGCAACATACTCTTGGACTGTCTGTTCTGAAAAATCTTCCATATCAACAAAATAACCCACTAAGCATTTGGATAAGTAGGTTCTATTAGTGATAGCAGCAAGGGTGTTTGTGAGGACAACCCATCCCCTCCTCTCAGTAATAAGATGGTACCGAGAATTATACGTATCAGACCTTTGAGAACTCATGATAAAAGCAAAGAAGATCAAAGATTAAAGAAGACGAAAAGAGAGAAAGTTAAGAATGAAGATGAAGAATCACTAAGACAGTTGTTTAAGTAGAGTGGGATGAGTAAATGCTGAATTAATATGGCTTGAAAGCTGCTCTTCTCAAAGCTGTTTTAGTTCTTGGAAAGGAGGGAGAAGTTAAGGATGATTTGATATTATTGCATGGGAACAGTGGAAAGACAAGAGGGAGTATTGACATGGCAGTATAATGAAGAGACAGCTCACGAGAAATATGGAGGGAAGAAGTGGATTAATTAGAGGATGAGTGCAGTAAATAGAAACACTCGAGTAAGGAACAAAAGAGCAAAAAATATCGTGAAACAAATTTGAAAAGAAGAGAAAACAGTGATAGTATTTGTCTTGAATCAAGAAAACCACAGGTTGGAAGGTTGTTTGAAGTAGACAAACAAGAAGTTGACAAAATTAATGTTAAGAAGAAGCAAAAAAGTAAAAAGAGACAAGAAAAAAGAATAAAATAAATGCATGGGAAACAAGATGGAGGAATTAAAGAGAATTAAATGAAGGAAAGGCTGAGAATCGAAAAGTCAAAGGAAAAAAAGGAAAGATTTTTAGAGAGAATTTTTTCGAAGCATAAAGCTCTTTTTTTAACAACAGGTATGACGGTCCACTTTTTTAATACTACATAGATATGTTTCTACTAAAAGTAATAATAATTACGTAATACTGTAACATGTAAAATATTACCATATTCGAATCACAAACCAGTCAAATTTCAGTTACTATATAAGGAACCATAGCATTTCCAACAAAATCAAAATGATTATGTAATCATGCACAGTAGTTTCTAAAGTAGATACTTTGATTCAAACTCGACTTATGATTAATTGACTTATTAGTATTTGAATTGAATTTCAAGTATCGAAATAGGAACCACTATACACACTCAAATAGTGGTTTTAAAAAAGTAAATGATTGTATTGCCTCTGAATAAAAATTTATGAAATACTACACTTACAACTAGAAAGGCAAAATAGTCATTTTACTCTTCAAAAAACACTATTTCGACAACGTAACGGTACCGATAACCTTGACCAGCAAGGACGTCGCGTAAGAAAAGGAATTAAGCATATGCAACTAACAATGATTGATGTCAGATCATACTTTCCCTCGCTGTTCTTTTCTGACAATATAATTTTTTATTCTTGAACCAAACTAGTCAAACTACTCAAACAACTTAACTTCATTCATCTTCTGCAATTCTCATCTTTTTCACCTTTTCAATCAAGGTTAGTTCTCTCTGCTTTTTTCTTTTCATAATTAGTAAGTAAAAAAACCATTTGTTAATATGTTTATGATAGTTTAGCAGTTCTTGATTGATGAAATTGGTTTTGATCATTTGCTCACTCAGAACATGTATTTCTGGATAACATCTAGCTTGGTTATATGATTCTTTGAAGGTGGTTATTGATCATGTTCACAACTGTGTTTGGACAATTTGATCCGTGTGAATTTGCTCGAAAAGTTGAACTTAACATCTGCTATGACGAAATAACTAAGTCGGACACTTTTTCAAACATGTGTGATCGAGTAGGACATATTGAAACATGATGAGGAACATATACATAAACGAACGTGCCTTTAGCGCTATTTAGTATCTAGTAATTGTCAAATTTAGATGGTTATTGGCTTATTGCCACCAGTCAGTAAGAATTTGGTTGAATTTCGGTTGAATGAGAGTTTTGTTGATTGGTGTTTTTAATCTTGATTTTATAGTCTCTACGAAAACTGCGGAGAGTTACTGTTTGATCTTCTTGATCTTGATTATTTACATTAATGATAAATGATTTTTGTATCATTACTACCTTCAACATTATATCACATAGTTTGCCTCTTTAAGCTATTTGTGGTATAACAGAGACTACATTGCGGAATGGGAAATAGTGAATCATCGGCTTCTGATTTCACTGATGATACTCCACGTCAATCATCTGCATATTCAGAAGCATATCACCAACCTCCACCACCAGTATATGACAGAAATCCAAGAGGAGCAAACTACGAAGCTTATTCAGATGAATCTAATCAACAGTCATCAGCTGCATATGATAGCTATCAAAAGGGGTCTAACTATGAACCTCAGCCTTCTACTTCGACTGCTGCACATTCGTTATATCCCAGCAACCAGAAGAACCAGAGAACACCTTATATAGCTGATAACTTCAGCTCCTTAGATGAGGTACTCTTGTCTTTGTCACTCTACTACAGCCATTTCGTCATAATATACTTCTTTTCGGTATCTTCATTTAATTGAATAATATTTCAGCCACTTAAATCTTGTGCTTCTCAAGAAAAAACTTCGATCTGCTTGTTAAGGAAATTGATCAAGATTCTACAGCAACGTCTATCAATGAGCCACACTACTATTGTGGAGAATGCTAACACTGATATCAATGATATTCATCTCATGTAACGAAAATACGTGTCACAATGCCTAGGATTCATTAAAGCATTGAATCTTCATAGTGCGAATATGTTCAGATGGTGATGCACATTTAATAACATATTACATGGTTGATACACTTGGATGTCAAATGTCTAGTGGCACAATAAGTTCCATGTAGGTGTGACCTCAGGTTGACTTCAACCTCTCTCGTTGTGTTCTGTAAACAAGAATAAACAAATAGGCGAACACAGAGAAATTAGGTGGAATTGGCTGAGGCTGCAAGTCTATTCCTCTAGTGGCGTGATCATATAGTTGATCGGCCCATTATGGAGCTCAAATTCGTTACTTCAAGTAAATGTGATAGGTTTCTTAATCATACTCGTAACTTAGCTTAGGAGTGGGTTAGAACTACAAAATAACTTATGGCCATTAGTTTCGATTACTTCTATTTGTATATGTATAACCAAGGAGGCTCTGGATTCTCCCTTAATGAAAGAAGGCAAAACAGACTTATCTCATGAATCATGATATAGAGTTGAAACTCTGTTACTGTTCGATATTGTGACCATTGATCTATTTCGTTTAACTAAGAAAGGAAGACAAAAAAGTAAGAAATATAGCATAATCATGAATGCACTGGTCTAAACAATTTCGGTTCGGTTTTTCAGCTTTACAGGTTAAGCGGTCTGTTTACAATTATTTCTATAAACTACCTGTACGTTTCTCGTTGTCAAAATTATGTATGGCATGCGGCATTGACTGAAAAACTGGAGGAATGTTCAGGATTATGTTCCTAGCACATCTTCACTGATAACAAATTTTCACTTTCAGGTTACCAATTCGTTAAGAGAAGCAGGCCTTGAATCCTCAAATCTAATACTTGGAATAGATTTTACTAAGAGTAACGAGTGGACAGGTATTTCATTATGTTTCATTTTTTCATCGTTATTATTTGTTCTATATATCATGGAGAATTATCCTACCTGGAAAAACTTTTAGGGAAGCGCTCATTTAAACGGAGAAGCCTTCACGCAATTGGTAGCATCCCGAACCCTTACCAGCAAGCCATCTCTATCATTGGACGAACTTTATCCCCATTTGACGAAGACAACTTAATACCTTGTTTTGGCTTTGGTGATGGTAAGTCACACATGTACCATAATTGTGGGAACCTTGGAATGGCTTATTCTTTTGATTTAATTAATCTTATAATTGGACTATTCTTTTATATGAAATTTTAAATTGTTTTTGGTTTTAAAGCATCAACACATGATCAAGATGTATTCAGCTTTTACCCTGATCATCGGCCTTGTCACGGTTTTGAGGAAGTTCTTAAGCGGTACAGAGACATTGTTCCGCACTTGAAGTTGTCAGGTTTGCTACTTCACCAAAATTTCCTTGCAGTTGTGTTTCAAATGAGAAACCTATATGGAGATGAATTAGTGATTAGAGCAATAAGTAAATAGTTTAAGATTTGGCAACTGACAAGTAGGAAGGGTTCAGATTCTGGAAAAATTTGATTTACGGCATTAACACAATTTTTATCTTCCTACCATCCACATAATGTATTCATTTAGGATAGGGGACTGGTTTCTGGCTCTTGCTGTAGGTCTGCTTTTTCGTTCATTTTGGAGTATTGACAATCATATATTAGATATTGAAAATATTATAGATACGTTTGACCTTAAACGATCAAATTACAGGGCCAACTTCATTTGCACCGATTATAGATGCTGCAATTAACATTGTAGAAAGAAGCAGCGGGCTGTATCATGTCTTAGTCATTGTTGCTGATGGACAGGTTTCTTAACTTGTTTTCCGTCGCTTATGAAACTTAATGTTTTCTCTGTTAATGTATTTATCGTTCTCTTATTGCCATGTTCTCCTTATTTATCACTAGATCTTTCATTTGGTATGGAACTAGGTTAACAAAAGTACTGATTTGCCACCAGGAAGGCTTAGTCCACAAGAACAAGCAACTATTAACGCTATTGTAGCAGCAAGGTAATCACGCACTTCGGTGATTTTTAGTCATGTAAGGGCATAATTGTTGACTTGTTTCATCGCATATCATGCAGTGAATATCCACTTTCTATTATTCTTGTTGGTGTGGGAGATGGACCATGGGATGAAATGAAACAGTTTGACGACAGCATCCCTCACCGTGCATTCGACAATTTTCAGGTACCAATAGAAGTGAAGTGAACTGCTGTAAGTTTTCTAGCAATTAAAAAGAACGCAGTGGTTTAATTCAATCGCAATGTAATCATGTGTTGGACATGATACATGTTGATGTTTGATTCATCCCCGACTTGAATCCTCCATTCTGGCAGCTACCTGATTTTTTGTGGTTGAATTATTCTCTTCGCAAATAACTTTAAGCATTTAGCTCATTGTTTGTCCATCCGGTAACATGATATCGATGTTTGGAGTTGAAGACGATGAATGTTTTAATTGCCCATCTCTCGTTATTGTATAATGATTTTAGAAGTTCTGTCCTGCAGTTTGTCAACTTCACAAAAATCATGTCCGAGCACTCGGATATGGGGAAAAAAGAAGCCGCTTTTGCACTTGCTGCACTTATGGAAATTCCATTTCAGTATAGAGCCACACAGAGGCTACCTAACAAAAAGTAAGACAGAGAGCTCATTTCTTTTAATAAAATTGTTTTTGTGCATCAATTAACTGATAATTTTATCATGTTCCTCATCTCCTCCTTCTCGGAAGAAGGTCGGGTACTACAAGAAAGCCGCTTCCTCCTCCTCATGAAGTAACAGAACATGACAATGCAGCTATGTCCAAAAATCAATCTTCAACTTCTGAACCGCAACACAGAGAAACATCAGTAGAACAGGTAAGTTTTCATCAATCCATTTCTGATTCGGTCCATTTTTGTTTTCTATTCGAAGCAATTTTCTCAAGGGGAACCCTTACATTTTGTTAAAGGTTTGCCCCATCTGCTTGACAAATTCTAAGGATATGGCTTTTGGATGTGGTCATATGGTGAGCACTTGATTTTGTAAATTTCGTTTTCTGCTATAATATTGCCATCATTTACCATAACATCTCTACATGTCCAAATCAATATCATATCTGATTAATCGAGAACTTGTTCGCAATGTGATTATCTTTGGCAGACTTGCAAGGATTGCGGTGCCACGTTATCATTATGTCCGTTATGCCGTGAGCCAATTAAAACTCGCATTCGATTGTATTCTTGATTGGAAGGCATTTACTAAAGTTGGAGGTTTGCAGGCTTACTGAATTGCATAGTACAGGTGGAAGGAGATATTTGGAAGAAGGTGCCAATTTTTAACGAGCACCTAAACATAATTTTTGCAAAAGAATAGCACCCTCATGAAGTGACTATTTTATATAGCTTGATGAATGTCTTTTACACATACAAAAACGATATGATTTCTACACATACATGTTTTTTTTGTTATGTCTCACAGAAGTCTCCTATAATTTCGACGTTATGTTACCTATTTCTATCTGCATGATCAGTCCAACTATGTACTAATGTTCCAAGGCGAATCGACAAGCATGAGCAGTAAAGAAATAGTCAATGATGATGAAGCCAATAAGAGGCATATGACAGTGTCTAACATCACAAGTTCAAACTCCCCATATAAGAACGATTTGTTTGATCGTTACACTTAATTTAGTGACCTACAAATTATGTAAACACCATATCGACCCCAACTGCGAAGTTTCCAATTCGGCTACTGCATCTCTACAGACTTCAACTCCACAATGAGGGAAGTTATATCAAAACTAGAAGAGCATGCACTCTCAAAAATAATTACTAACCGATTACTTTGATCTACAATCTGGCAAGTGATTTACAGAGGTTCTACTACCAGCACAAGATATTCAAGTTATCAAGGTACATAATCCACTTGACTTCTATGGAGCTTCATACCATCGAATGTTCACGAGAGCTGCTTCACCAAGTTTTTATCCAATCTTCAAACTGCAGCAGCCTCTTCGCCTTCATCAGAGTCCGACTCAGCTTCTAATATTAGAGAGGCAGATTGGATCTTTCCAGCGTGCTCAAGCCGCATCAAAATAACCCCCCTTAGTATTTCAAACAGAAATGTGAAGTCAGTGACTAACAAGAATACAAGGAAGCCTAGATATTCTTCACCCAAATTTGATTTTCTGATAAGCAGAACACCTCCCTTCCTAAGTAGGAATACTCGGTAGACAACATACTTAAACCAAAGATTCCAGGTCCATACAATCATATAATTCAAAAACAATGAAGCAGAGCGATAGGGGCCTCATTATGTAATCATATTCTCCCGACATTATAATAAATCTGTCGATATCAGTTTATATAGTATTGTCCATTTCATGTACATGTAAGTCGAATTCATTGATCTATCATGTGCTCAGCACTACTAAACTATTAACAATCTAAACATTTAAGAATTTGAGTCAAAATTTTCGATAACCAAGGTAAATTTTGTTCTTCACCAACATTATTATTTTCACTGTTAACAGTACCTTAATTATTCTCACTAGGGGAGATCATAAAATTATTACTACCAACAGTGTTGACTATCCAATGTTCATTGACGTACTTAGGAAGTTCCACGTTCATAACAGAGGCACATTAGTAACAATTAGCATGCTTGTTCTAACAAGAAGCAGGATAGCTACCTGGCATAACGTGATTGTATCGATATATCCCGAACCTTGATACGATTAACAGTTCCACTCTGGCTAACCAGTACAACATGTTCATCACTTTCACCGTCATCTGCTCAAATGCATACACAGACCACGGTATCCCATCAACCATTAGTTGTCATAATATCAGTATCAAGTAGAAATATACAATCACTCAGAAACCAAGACTTTACCCCCTAATGAAAAGCCAACGACAAATACAGCAGCAAGTTGGTCTTCAGAAGCGAACTACAAACAAGCAGATAAGTGACTAAATAGTAGGATATCAAAAAAACAGGTAAAATTGGCATAATAGCTCATATATTAGTTAATCAACCCTCCTATTCCGACACCCAACACACTTTCTGGAAATAACAAACCTTATAGCCTATCAAACCAACTCTATTCAAAGGTGACGTCCGGAACCTGCTGACTGGAACTCGCTTCCCATAACCACTTTCAGATATGAATAGCAACCAGGGGCCATGTTGTTTCCTACTTTTGTAGAAAATAAGCAGCGGATGAGAATCAAAAAGCATTATGACAATGCATTAACAGATCTAGCAGACAGGAATTTGTAACGAGTATACCAGAAGTGATAATGGCATTCACCTATTACGAGGTGATTGGTATTTATATGAAATGTGGACCAACACAGGAGCATTCAGGTTATTGATATTTATATAACATGTGTATAAGTACTAACTGTACGAGAAAACTATGAACAGGAAAATCCTCCTTTCCCCCGAAAGGCAACTAATGTAGAGGACTTTGAAACGGCTACTACCAATATACCAGCATAGAGAAAATAATGTTTTGCCAATGCAAGAAATCGATGCCTCTAAGAAAACAAAGTTGATTGTACTTACTACTCAGGATATACAACAGTGACAACAATGGAACAAAACAACTTCAGGTAAGGATTATCCCAGACCCCGAGAGGTAACAAGCTTACTGATATGAGTGGTCTCCAGAAGATGCTGGCTCCTTCCAAAGAGCTGCTGGAATAATGTCCATGCTTGCCATTTTATCCTCAGCTTTCAGTCTCATGGCAACTGCACCTCTGGTATTTCTACTAAGAGATCTCAACTGTATAAAATAATTGGTATAATACCAAATCATTAACATCTAAGGAAAGAGAACTAATCTATTATACACCTATCCCCATGATTAGAAGTTGACAAAACACCCTCAATAGAGAATAATTATATATATCAAATCGGTAACACAGAACCATTACAACTTACCTTCTCACAGGAACTCAAAATAACCTGTCCGTTTTGGGAAGCCATGGCAACATAGTCATCATTTGAGCAACATCTAACCCATTTTAGCTCATCTCCAGGAACCTGTTATAATACACTATTACATCTGTCTCTCAGATTCTATATGGAGAACCAAAACCATGAGAGATTCTTTGGGTACAAACCAGTTGAATTGCGATAATTCCTGTTGACCTGATTGATGAGAAGTAGTTCAATGATATTTTTTTAATGTAACCATTGACAGTAAGCATCAGAAGGTACTGATCCCCAGCAAACTCGTTGACTGGAATAATGGAAGTTATCCTCTCACCATCAGATAAAGACAATATCTGCATAACAAAGGACTAGTAACATAAACTATACTCGGCCAAAATCATTTTTGTCAGGAAAATATGCAAACCTGGATTAGGGGGGTGCCAGCAGCCGCACGTGTACATTCTGGGATTTTGTATGCGCGAGCCGAGTATACTATCCCCTTGTCACTGCAAATGAACAATACCTAATCAAATGGATTTTCCTATATCAAGTAGCAGATACAGAAGTTGAAGGATATAATTTATTGGAAAATTCTTCCGATGCAACATCTCCTAGATCCCACATGAAACACTCTTCAAACTGAATTCAAAGCACCACTGAGTTAATAAAAACTGTCATAGTCAGTGTCTTTCTAATCCCATTTTTCTGTTATATGAGCATATGAGGGTATGACAAGCTCAGACAACTCCACTTTTATTTGTAGAAGAACATTTTTAGTTCTAAATCAGAGTCACATATCATGGGGACAAAAGTTCGACTTTGTCAAAGCAACATAAAATTGTTCCTAAATGCAAATCAAAAACTAAGATCAAGCAAATAGATAACATCATGTATCTTCGTGATGAGATGCCAAAGTGATTAAATACCTGAAGTAAAGGACATGGTCATGGGCACGACAGACAAGGAAATCCGACATAGCATCATTCACTCTTAATTTACCAACAGACTTGCCAATAGTTCCACGGTTCTGAAGATTGAATGTATCAGGCTTCATTCTTTTGACGTATCCCTTCTCACTGAAGGCCTGAGATAGAAGATAAGACTTTGATTATAAGAAGTAAAAATATACGTACTACTTTTAAGGTAATCAATTAAGGACATGCCAGCAACATCTCTTCATTTGGAATGACATCTATATCTTCAACTTGTCCACTGTCAGCATCTTCTAGCATTGACCGCCTTGGGTGGAAAACTTGTTCTTAATCTCTATGGCTTCTTCTTCAATCAACTGGCAAATATCAAATTCAAATGAAACTCTTTTAGCATATCATAGATCAAATACAACCTATCTTTAAGAAGCTCCCAACATACATGGAATCTATGGAGTAATTACAGCTCATAGTGAACATCCTTTACCCAGATCCAAAAACAATCGATGGAGTAATTACAGCTCATAGTGAACATCCTTTACCTGGAGTATTTGCTTTTTGCTTGATAGCAATTCCTTCAATTTGGAAATTTGCTGGGTCAATGACTTACTTTCATCGGCCATCTTATTTCTCTACAAAATCCCAAAAAGAGTTCCTCAACATGATTGAACGTTATGAACCTCTAAAGTAGTTCAGTCAGACACTAAGATTGAAAATATCTTTCTTTTTGCTATTTTATGCTCTTGAGTAAGGATTCAAGGAGAGTCGCATACCTCAAGTTGAGTAAGCCTTCTCAGGCTTATGTCTAACAATGCATCTGCTTGTTTCTCTGATAAGCTGAATTCTGCATACGCATATTTAAATTTTTTATTTCGAGTGGAAAAGCTGGTAAGGTCAACAATATTGGCCTAAAGATACATTTAAGATCATTTACATAATAAAATAGATGCACAGCATAAGTGACAAACATCAAATTTTAATTTTGAATGACTCAAGGATTTACACATCATTGCAGCAAAAATATGTCAAGTGCAAAATAATTGAGGACTCCCAAAAAAATAAATAGGTCTAATATGAGAAAAAAAATTAAAGGCACATCTTCCATCAAATAGTACAGAAGTCGAGACTAACCACGATAGAACCAAGAGATCTACAGATGGAACATATGCATAAATGCCATTCTTGCAGGTAGAGCTGTGGATGAGAAGAGCTAAACCGAGCAGCTCGCTCAGCTAGGCTCGGGTGAGCCGAGGCTCAAAGTTTGTTCAGTCAAATTGACAAAAGCCGCGAGCTGGCTTCCAGGCTCGCTAGCTCAGCCGGCTCGATAGCTCGTTACAAAATTTAAACATTATAATTTCAATTCTTTATCTCTATTTTGTTATACATATCTCTTTATTAAAGTTAACCTCTATTGCATATTGATGGTTTTCCTGTCCAATTTAAATGTCAGTTACTTTTATTAATTGATTAAGTAAACTAAACTTATACTAATCCAATTGAATGTGGATTTTGCAATAAGTGAGCTAGCCAGAGCTTGGCTCGACTATAGCTCGCCGAGCCTTGGGCATGGCTCGAGTGAACGAGCGAGCTAAGCAATAAATCTTCAGCTCGGGCTAGGCTCGACTATAGCTCTACTATCTTGGAACTCTGAACACCAATTTTAAGGGCATCCATGTTAAATACAAACATCACAAAAAGAATAGACGTAATTAATTGCAGAGACATGAACCTAGCTGACAGAATTACATGAGCATTACAAAACTCACTTCCATTAGAAAACAACAACAAAAACAAAAATCGATTCTATAGACTTCGAATATATGCAAAATCAAGAGAATAAAAACTTGGAACATTGGACGTGGAACTTCATCTTGTTTTACCTTTCTTATCAATCAAGCTGACAAGTGCTCAGACAAATTCTTTATATATGTAAAGTTTGTGTGCTGTTGCAATTACAAAAGTACAGTAGAAAAAGGAAAAGGATGCTGAAACAGAAAGTACCACCAAATCCTCATCCAATAATAAACCCCACCCTCTTAGTCCCAACTCAATTAACTTCAATCTGCAGAACTTCAAACTAAGATCTTGTCTCAAGGAAAGCAAAAGGACCCTAAACACCTTACACATGTGCAAGAAGTTGTCCAGTGGAAGAGGAGAAGGGGCAACACATAACTGAAAGAAGGAGCACTGAGTGGTAAACTAGATTGATGGGGCGACGTACCATTTCTCAAGTTGGCTGCTGCTGCTGCATTACTTGGAGCTTTCTTTAACTACATCAATGACTTGATCCAAATTATCCAGTCCAATAATAATTCCCTTCAGTCACCAATCCAAAGACGATCAATATGCAATGTTTGCAGGGTAATTTAGGATTCTCAAGCAGCACAAAATTCTAAAATGAAGCCATAGGCTATCCCTTAAGCCAGAGGAACTACTGAAAGAAATAGAAGTATAAATAAGAGCTTGTGAAGTAGTTAAAAAAGCATTTAAGAATATTAACACCTGAGAAAATCTAAAACTGAAATGAAAACAAATAAAAAGGGGAAGTCAGAGAGACCAGGAAGTTGGTTCCACATTATTTTTGTTCTCTCTAAATTTACATTTAAAATTTGAGATATGTTATACCAATTTAGAAGCTACCTCAACAATGTGATTCCTATCTTCTGCTTGTGTAAGTTTATACTTGGCACGCCTTTTCGACTACTTTACAACGAAAATCTAGAAATGCCTGTTAAAAGTTGAAAGAGTTAGGATATTAATAAACACAAAAGACAATGAAAAACATATATCAAGTGTTTACATATCGTTATTTGGGTCTTCAATGTCAAGATAAAGACCAAAAGCAGTCTAAAGAGATGCAAGAAAAATGAGGAAGGCAGCCACAAGTTAGAAGTTCATCTACAATACTAATTCCAAGTCTTTTCAAGTACTCGAATATCAATAAGAGAATTTGGGGACGAAAACATAAGAGTATGTATTAGAGAAAGTCATTTACTTCTTTTTAAACAGTAAATAAATGAGTATGTATTAGGTGCTGACATCAATTTTAGGTTGCAAGACCCGAAACAAAAGAAGCTGGTGAATGTTTCATTAGCAGTGATAGGATAAAGATACTCTTTCTGGATAGTAAGTCAAACTGAATAGGATTTTATGTATATTTTGCTTGGTTAGTAAATCAAAATGAGTAGGATTACATTCTACAGGATCTTTTGTGTGTAACCCTACAATGTGGTATATATTGCGATAGAGAACGTGGGTAAAAGCCTCACCTTATTTCTTGGAAAAGGTTAACATAGAATGATGGTATCGAGCAAAATAGTTGTAATATTATAAAGAAGCAAATAACACTAACAGCACATTAAGAAGGAAAGAAAAGAGGTCAGACAAAATGGATTAACCCTTTCGTATAATTATTTGCACTATTGAATTTTGTCATAAGTATTCAGCTAAGATGTCCTAATAAAAAAAAGAGCAAAGGGAAAGTTCTCCCTAAAACTAATCAAACAATGGTCGCAATATTTTTCAATAATATTGGATACTTTCACAATAAACATAATGTCATTTTAACAACACGTAATTTATAAATTCACTCAGAACCAAAAGGCATTTGTATATGTAAGCATCCTAATTAAGTTGGGCAAAGAAAGTTTTTGCTGAAGACACCTGATAAGGTATCATAGTAATGACAGGAGCCCAAATTGATTATACGGAAATCTAGAAGAGCCAAATTGATTAGACGGAGAATCCAAAAGATTATATTGCTTAAACAATGTGGCTTTAATAGGACTCGTTCTTAATGGTTTAGAAATATTGATTTACATGGGTAATCTTGTCTGCAGGTATTTATTATAAATTCTTACATTGTACCATACATTCTTGCATTGTATGGGACTAACAAGATAAGGAGCTCTAGAAGTAAGAAGTTCTGACCTGGAGCAGTTCCTTCAAGCCCATCAGTTTAGGTTGACCATTAAGAATCCTGTGGGCAATAAGATGCAGTTTACATGAAAAGCTGAACCACTTATATGTTGTCCTCGCACAACATCATCGTTACTGATTTCGGCATTGGTATTGCTCAATAGTAAGGATAACAACATGAACCCAAAGGAGTTCGTTGGCCCTATTGGGTGATGTAAAAATTCATACAATTTATATACCATTACAATGATACTACATAAGGTGAAAGCTGGAGAATTTGTTTGTTATGGCATTAAAATGGAGGAGATAAAGGACTTCCCATCTTCATTTAAATGACTTACCTTGATTTCACAAATATTAAGGTGAGACTTTTCACAGATATTAGCTAATTACTTCCTCCAACCAATTATAATCGAATGAGAGTACAAGTGAAATCTTGGTTACAAATAGAAAGAAGCAAGCTCATAATATAATGTTATGATTCATGATTATACCTGAAAACCATTGGCAATAGGAGAAGCCCTAAAGCTTAGAAAAAAACTAACCAACCCCCAACCAAAAATATAATTACTTGGGTTTAGATAAACTAGACTAAAAAAGAAAATAGGCATGTCTGCTTTTTAAATATCCAAACCTTGTTGTATACGTTCTAATAACTATGTTGAGCACTACAGAATCACTGACTACCTACTCCACTATGATTACAAAACCACTCATCTGGATGAATATTATCTTACGCAATATGTGGGCATCATCTTTTGAAAAAAAAAAATCAAACATGAAATATGGGCAAACCTATTGATAATTAGCCCAAATTATTATGTTACTAACTTGGCCTTGTTTGGACTTTCCAAAGTCAGAAAGGGGTGAGCAAGGATTACTCAATTAGCAGTTAAACAATCGTGAATCCTCACCTAGGACAAGTGACACATCCATACTTTTTAGGGGCTTCCATGTAACAAATTACTTACCCCACCATGTTGCAGCTAAAACCAGACTGGAGAGCTGTGTGGCGATATAGGTTATTCAAGACAATGGATGGATCTGAACCCCTCTTGACCTGGATTAATATGTGGAACTTAAATTTGTGACTACAAATGAGCATTTATTGAAATAGCACCGAGGACACATAGCACTCAACTAACTTCTGAAGCAAACAACAAGAATCCAGTGACTACCTCAATGACTAAGCGCATTCCAGATCGATCACTCTCATCACGAATATCGCTTATACCTTCCAGGACCTAGAAGCAGATTGAAATAATTCAAGATTGGTAAGCATTATTTTAATGCCCAGAAAAAACAAAACTAACGACTGAATCAAAACAAAAAATCAGACTATATCGAGTTTCATGCTCAATACTTGAATTAGAGGTTCAATTAGAACAGATGAAGTAAGATTTTGATATCTATTAGGTGGTATAATATAGTCTGAAGCAGTTAATTTAAGATAGTAATGATTCAAAAGGAAGTCTCTAGAAGAACACTTCGAGTACTCCCTTTATCTTTTGTTTTAGTTATGAACAATGGCACACGGGACTGCTGCAAGTCTGCTACAAACACAACAGCTTAGCTAAACAAACAAGATGTAGAAGCATTAAATTCTATTAAACAGTAGAATTCGATGACAGAAACAACTTCAGGAAAGGATGAGACGGTGGAATAACTGCAAAATGTGCCGAGTAAAGGAAGATAAATTTAAATGAAAATGCAATGATAAATTACTTCAAAAGAACATAATATCTTAAATAGGAAAAGCGGGCAATTACACTCATCAAAGAATGGAAGTTTATAGATATATCACGTTATGTAATTAGATTCAGAGAAGAGAACGCTATCATAACGCAAATACCTTATTCTCAACAAGCTCTGCTATTTTCTGGACAAGAGAGGCTTTATTTGTCTGATATGGTATCTGTTTAATTGGCAACACAAATCAACTATCAACCACAATATGTCAACATTTTAAATCAATAACAATCTTAGACGGTGAAAGAACATAAGCATAAAGAATAAGGATGTGAACCTCTTTGATGATGATACCGTTACGCTTGGTTTTGGAATCAAGTAGTTCAATGTCAGCCTTCCCTCTGACTACTACTACACGCCCTCGACCAATTCGGTATGCCTCCAGAATCCTAGATGTTTTGAGATCCCACATAAAAAAATGAACTAATATGAAAGGTTGTAGCATGCATGTCTTATAAGACATATATCTGTTGGGAATCAATATGTAAAAGAAATCATAGTCTTCTAACAGAGGCCTCACTCGGGTTGTGCATGTTTAATTGTGATAGGAAAATTCATATACAATTCATCCCTAAAGATGGATAGCGAAGGGTTACCATGTTCGTTATCCATCTAACCCCTCTCTCCCTCTCCTTCACCCTCTTCCTGTTCTCTAAACATTCAGTTCACACATAATTTGAAGGATATGAATTGTTTCCAAGAAGGTTTATCCATTTGAAAGTTACCAAGTGGACTAACACCCCCCTCCCCCCCTTTTCTACCACTTCCAGTTTTATTAAACTTAAAGCCATCCACTATTATAGATTAATTGATATCAATTGTTTCCCAGTAAAAGAAATTCCTTTAGGAATTGAAAGTAAACCTCCTTATACAAAATACTTGGAAAGGATAACATGAGGGAGCATCACCTGCCCCATGTTACCATGACTATTATGCTGACAATAAACATAAAAAGAAAAGGATAAGTACCACGAAAGAGAGCACCACCTACCCCATGTTACCCATGATTATTCCACCAGTTGGGAAGTCAGGCCCAGGCATGTACTCCAGCAGCTCTTGAAGCTGTCACATAATTGAAGATATCAAACACAATTTAATCAACATTGTATTTTGTAATACCACTATGAACAAAATAAGAACCATACAGTAGCATCAGGATTGTGAATGAGTGCGCTTAATGCATCAA
>CM016561.1:36275022-36318029 GCA_003412495.2 Echium plantagineum | reverse complement strand
AAATATTTTACAACAAATGACCACAAGAATGATCTATGTTTACAAAAGATTTTTAGTCTAATCAGGATATATGTTTTGAAACTTGTTTGTTTTCATCCGAGAATATATTAAATAAAATGACCGAAATAACAGTATGAATAAATTGCGTGACCCTCGCATGAATGAATATATGATATTATTAATGACGGATCGACATAGTAGTTGATATACTTGGACATATTTTTAAACATAATTGATTGACTAAGATTGAAATGATGGACAGTAAACATTTTATAAATATAGGTAATTGTTAACATCATTCAATATTATATAGGATCATTGGGATAACTGGCAAATATTAATAGTTAAATTTCATTTAACCACCGAATTATCGGAAATATTTAAAATAATTACCTAAATTTTTAATATTGGATTGATGTTCAAGTTCATCGTGTTTGTGAATCAATTTTTTGTATTCACCTAAGTGGCTAAGTTAACCAAACCTTAAGTGATTAAACTTCATTCACCTAGATTCATCTTATTTTCATTAACTCATGCTTACTGTGATGAATAATGTTTTCAGCTATATGTCACCTTGATTCATCTTCATAGATTATTTTTCTCCGAAGATTTGATGTTATTAATTCACCTCCATAAATTAAGTAATACACAATAATCTATTATTTATCCATAGTTCTACACACACAAAAAACATCATTACAAAAAAAAAGTGGAGGAAAAGAGGAAAATTCTAACACTAACATCTCACTAAAAGTTTTCATCTTGTTTGTTCAAATCAATTCAATCAAGAGGGTGCTAGCTGAGTTGTTATACACACACTGAAACAGTAAAAAAAACTGTTTTGTTTGGGCTATTTTGCCCCTGACGAACAAACAACTCGTCAATAAGCTAATGGACGAACAACAAACTCGTCCATAAGCTAACTAACGTGTAAAGAGCTCGAGCAGCTCTCAGCCGTCAATAAGCTTACGGACGAACAGGTTGTCCGCCCATAAGCTAATTGACGAACAACCAACTCGTCCGTAAGCAAGGAGACTGCTTATCTATAAATAGGAAACTTAATCATAGTATTAGTAAATCGCTAAATATCAATTTATTTTCTAATCATTAATCAAATAATATTTATGCTTTTATTCTCTAGGCCCAAATGGACCCCCCAACCAGATCAGAATCTTTGTACGACGGCGCTTGTGGCGGAAAAATCACAAGACTAAACGGAACTTTAGATTCAACCCATATAGCTGTCCTAAGCCACCAGAAGCGGTTCCGCCTCCACCACCCAGAAGTACGGGATGGATTTCCGGCTTTGCCTACGGGGCCGTCAAGGTTATCTCCACCGTTTTCGACTCTTCTTCGTCGTCTTACGAGTCCGAAGAAGAATGGGATTCGGTAAGTTTTTGTAGTTGATGTGTTTGAAAAATATTGTCTAGTTTGTTGTTAAATAGTTGAAATTAAGAAACTTTGTGGTATTAGTTGACCGTTGTATAATTTATTTGAAGCTAAATTATTATGTTAGTGGTAAATATTAAAAGACAGTATTTTAAAACATACTTCATTACAAACATATTAATTTGTTTTATAAAGATTGTCTATTTGTTTTTCCACGGTCGAAATTTTGTGGTTATTAAACACATGTAAACTTGATTTAAACAAACTAATATGTTCGTAATGCAGTGTGTTTTAAAATACTGTCTTTTGATATATATGACTTATAACATTCAGTAAACAAGTTGGACAATCTTTTTGAAACAGATAAAATATGTATATACATATAAAAGACAATATTTTTAACATAATTACCAACTAACATGATAGTTTAGCTTCAAATCAATTATACAACGGTCAACTAATACCATAAAGTTTCTTACTTTCAACAATTTAACAACAAACTGGACAATGTTTTTCAAACACATCTACTACAAAAAATTACCCGAATCCCATTCTTCGTCGGACTCGTAAGACGACGAAGAAGAATAAAAAATGGTGGAGATAATCTTGACGGCCCCGGAGGCAATGCTAGAAATCCATCACGTACTTCTGGGTGGTGGAGGCGCAACCGCTTCTGGTGGCTTAGGACCGCTATATGAGTTGAATCTAAAGCTCCGTTTAGTCTTCGTGACTTTTCCGCCACTAGCGCCGTCGTACAAAGATGCAGATCTGGTTTGGGTTCTATTTGGGCATAGTGAATAAAAGTGTAAAATATTATTTGATTAGTGATTAGAAAATAATTTGATATTTAGTGAATTACTAATACTATCATTATGAGATCTCTATGGCTTCTACTATGTATGAACAGATCTTCTATTTATAGATAATTGGGAAACCTAATAAAACTAGGAGAGAAAGCCCGAAGTCCATAGAAAATTCTATTTTCGCAAGTTGACCTAAACCTGCTAAAACACTTTAAATTCATAAATTATTAATTTATCAATAAGTTAATAATTTTCTAAACTAAATATTTAGTCGGTCCTAGTATTATTAATTTATAGAAATTTTAATGTATTATAATTTATGATTATGAAGCGGATCTAGGTGGGGGTCTATTTGGGCCTAGTGAACAAATGGGTAAATATTACTCATAATTGATTAATGAATTGACAATAATTTCATATTTAGGGATTTATTAATACTAGCCACCGGGTGCACAATCAATGTTTGTACGAATTAATATATTTGTTTAATTAATATTCATTTATTAAAGATGGGCTGAATATATTTTTGGCACAATCATTATTTGTGCATCATAAAATTTTTAATTTAAATTATGACGATGGTTCATTGTATAGCGTTGATGGTTCATTGTAAACAGAGAAATAATCCTTCAAAAACAACCCCTTAGTAGTTATGATTATGAGGCGGATCTGGGTTGGGGGTCCCTTTGGGCATAGTGAATAAATGGTAAATATTACTCCTAATTGATTGTTGATTAATGATTAGATAATAATTTGATATTTAGGAATTTATTAATACTAGTCGTTCAGATGAACAGTCAATGCTTGTGTGAATTAATATTTTGTTTAGTTAATATTCATTTATTAAGAAAATGATCGGCACAATATACTTTTTGGCACATTCATTATTTGTGCATCATAAAAATTTTAATTGCATTTAAATTATGACCATGGTTCATTGTAAACAGACAAACAACCCTTCAATCACAACCTTTAGTAGCTTTATATTAATGTTGCGAGCCACGTGAGTACCCACGTGTAATTCTCGATTCTCTCATGTTCAAGAAATGCGTAACACACGGTAACAGTTTTGTTAGTACTCGTTGCCCCGACAACCTCCAGTAGAGGCATGTTATACATATTTGTGTTGTAGGTGCAATCGAGCATTATCACCTGGGATACACATTGAGCATAGCTTTCGATGCTGGGTGGCCAAATACCAAGTCTCCCAATGTCGACAAACCGGACAACCGATAGTCGAACAAATATTTATGTGCATCTAGTAGCAACAAGAAATTTTGTAGCGGGGTCCTGTTTCCTCTTTTCTCTTTCCTTATTTTTTGCTAAAATTATCTGGGTCTGTCCTTTTTAGTGATGCAAGCATGTCACTTGGTGGTAGCATTTGTAATTCCTGTTCCGTCAAAGCCTCAAATTCATGCGGTTTGATTTGGCCCAACCTAGACCCTTCAGCGTAATGCGGGAATGGATGATTGTGTCTACCCATCCTCACTCGGACCCACCACCGACAGTCACCAGTAACATACTCCTTTCCGATGGTACGAAATGGACACATAGCTTTTGGGGTTTTTGTTTCACATGTGAAATTCTTTTTGTTCATCCTATATTCCAAAGCGTGACTACAAACGAGAATGACCGAAGCTCCTTTGGTTCCTTTTTTGAACTTCTTACTCCCAACGTAATGTTCCTTCGTGCTCCACAGCTCGAACATGGTCCTCTAATTCTTGCCTGCTCCCGAAACCGCCTTCTGGATTACTAAATTCATCTGTAACGTCTGGAAATTCAGCATGACCAGTATCAACAGTTGTAGGACCAACAATCTAATAATGTACAGGAGTCATTGCATTATACTCCGTTTCATTTTCAAAATCAAATGTAAACTCGTAGTTGTTAGAAGTATGAGGTGTTTGACACGTCATATTTATGCCCATTGTACAATATGATTGTGAAATCGATTACTCATTCAAAGTCAAGTTCAGGTGTATATTTTGTTGGACAATAATATACACATTAGGAATGAACCCGAAGTACATTAAGGGTCACGATGGTTTTGCTAGAGCCCGCTCGTGATCAATGTGTTATTAAGATACTTTGGTTGATATTTTACTAACACATGTCGAATGTTATTTTGGTCCTAAAAGGTCACACACATTCAATGTCCGGGACAAAAGTGTAACATATGATAGAATAAAGGGGTCAAATTCAAAATGGAATTTAAGCCCATTATTTCGGCCATTTGGGAGGGGACAAGTGTCATGTACTTGTCTAATATTATATTGAAGTCTTTCTTGAGCCACTAAAAGGCTTCATTATTTTAAGGCTTTTTAAATATAATATTCATTGTTTATTTGATAAATAATGAATAAGTTAGAAAGTAATGATTACACTAATCCATTATAAAAGGAAGAGTTGTCTTCTTTCTCTTCTAAGCAAGTAAGCTCTCTTGGCCAAATATACACAACAAATGTTAAGAAGAAAATTGTTTCTTGCTTAATTTCATTCTTAGTATACACTTGAGGTCTAGTTCCTCCAAGGAAGAAATCAAGCTATACATTGGTGTGGACTAATTAGAGAGGGCACACTTGAGCTCTTCCGCTACGCACTCACGCTCCAAGAGGTATATCACACAAAACCCGTAAATTAAATGTGGATTTTGAACTTGTATTAACGATCCTTCTATGCATTTTATGTAAATTCGATATATAAAATGCGTAGAGAAATCTAACATGGCATCAGAGCCTAGTACAAGTGTTCAAGTTCACTTTAAACACCTTAGAATATGATTCTATGGATTATAATTACATGTATGTATGTTTTGATATCAATTTTTTAAGGTTATTGTACACTAGGAGTAATGTATGAACTCGGAGTTTTTAAGGCCTGTAAAATAATTCCGAAAATTCAATAAAAATATAAATCAAATACTAGACTTCCATACGAGTCCGTAGATATTTTTCTGGAATTTTTTGAATTTGTTTTGGACTCGAAAATGAAGTTTGAATAGCCATACATTTTCCGAGCAATGTTTAGAACATAATCGGAAAACACTATTCGCGACCGGAACAATGTTCGGTAACACTGTTCACGGCATGAACAGTAACAAAAAAAATTGTTTTGGGAATAAATTTCATTTTTGGTGATTTTTGGCTATTTTAGTGATTTTATATAAATTAAATGGACTTTAATGTTATTTGATTTTCGGTTGATTAATAGTACTAATATGATTAGTTGTTAATTTATTTATATTGGATATAAATATTATTAAAATGACTATTAATTATATTAAAGGCTTTAATTAATTTAATACCTATGGATTATTTACATGTGATGTAATATTCATTACATATGGAAATACATGGATTATATGTTGTGTGATTATTTGGAGTGACAACATCCTTACGTGTTTAATTGATTTAATACATGTATTTCATATATTGTGTTATATGGTGAATGTTTATTTTCATTATGAATGAATGTTGGGACGAGTGATATGATCTGGTTTTTGAAATACAGTCTGCGCACTGTCTTGAATATATGACGACCTGTGTCAAAATTAAAATATAGCATGCGAGCTATTTTATGACGATTTGTGTCAATTCATTTATTTTTACATTGACCTGCGTGCCAATTGATTATCACTGCGAGTGATTGTAAGCAAGAGAAGACGGAGCCATACCAGGAACTGAAGTGGATATGAAGACTTAGTTTAGAACTTAGTTTTCATTCTTTCGGTTTTTTAAGATCATATCACGAGTCCCATTTATATGCGTTACATACGTTATTTCCATGCTCATATGATATATGTTCTTGCTTGAGTGAATATATATGCATATATGACATGAATCTATGTGTGTAACTAATCCTACCATAAGTCAAGTTTATTGCCATACCTGAACCTAAAGTCGTATAAATCATGGGTATGCGCGGACCTGCCAGATTGGCAGACGTGAAATATTCTTGACTTGATAGCGATGGAGTGATTGAATGATTTCCGAGTCAGACTCGGGCTTCGATCATTCATTTTGATATGGATCAGTAGGCCCAGGTTACTTGAACAGTGATTTCCAAATTAGATTTGGGCTTGTTGGCAAAATGAGTCACCAATACAATCTTGTAAGATTTTTGGTGAGACCGAGAGCTATGTTTGACATAGAATGGTGATCATCACCTACTCACATGATTCGTAGTCGAAATGTTGCGTGCTGCCGTTCGATTATTGATTGTCTGAGTTCTCGGATACATTGTGTGTTTTAGTAGGATTGTAAACACAATTGTATGAATTCATATATTTAGATATTTTGAGTTATCGCTATGACATGCTTATCTGAGTGTTTAAATTTCCGTATTCTCTTCAATGTAGTTATCATGTCTATAAACTCATCAAGCTCGAAATCTCTCCGCTCCTCACTGGAGAAATGCAAACTAAACGGCTCAAATTTCCATGACTGGTCTCGCAACTTGAGAATTGTTCTTAAGTCTGAGAGAACAGAGTATGTGCTATTAAACCCGCTTCCTACGGAACCTCCCACTGATGAGGAGGAGTTGTATGTCTATGAACAGCATCAGAACGATGCTACTGATGTCCAGTGCTTGATGTTGGCCAACATGGAATCGAATCTTCAGATTCAATTTGAGGAGGTCAACGCTTACGAGATGTACCGCCAGCTGGAAAATTTGTTCCAGCGGGAGGCACGCAACGAGAGGTACGACACTGTTTGTGCCCTTGTTGATTGTAAGCTCAGCAATGGTCAGCCTGCGAGTGCCCACGTCATAAAGATGATAGGGTTAGTTGAAAGACTAGCCTCGTTGGGGGCACCCGTCTCTAAGGAGATGTCTGTGGATATCATTCTTAGGTCGTTGCCTGACTCGTTTAATGGTTTTGTGTTGAATTATAACATGCACCAATATGACAAAACGTTGTCTGAGTTGCATGGAATGATCATCAACGCAGAACAAAACATTAAGAAGGCTAAAGGCACTTCTTCCTCTGTTCTGACTATTCAGAACAAGAAACAGTTCAAGAAGAAGAAGTGGTCTAAGAACAAGACAAAGGTTGTCCATCATGCAACAGCTCCTACCCAGAATGCATCAAGGAAAAATGCTAAAAGAAATGACAATTGTCATTACTGCGGGGTGGTAGGCCACTGGAAGCGGAATTGCAAGAAGTACCTTGCGGACAAGAAGAGTGGTGTGACCACTGCTACTCCGTCAACAGGTATCTATGTTGTAACAGACTTACCTTCTGATTCTAATTCTTGGGTTCTTGACACCGGATGTGGTACTCATATTTGTCGAAATATGCAGCACCTACAGAATAGAAGAAAGCTCACAAGGGATGAGGTGGACCTATGAGTAGGCAATGGTGCAAAAGTTGTAGCTCTTGCTGTAGGAACAATAATATTAAGATTACCATCAGGATATTGTATTGTTTTGAACAATGTGTATTATGTTCCTACATTGTGTAGGAATATTATATCAATATCGTTGTTGAACTTAGATGGTTTTTCCATTTCTATTGATAAAAATGGTTGTTTTATCTCTAAAAGTGGTAATATTTATTGTACTGCATCCCTGCAGAGTGGTCTCTACATCTTGGAAACAAGTGTAGAAACTTATAACATTAATATAAAAAGGAACAAGCCCAATGACTTGAACCCAACATACTTATGGCATTGCAGACTCGGTCATGTAAATGAAAAACGCATTAAAGAACTCCATGCAAATGGAATTCTTATGACATCAGATTTTGAATCTTTTGACAAATGCGAATCATGTCTTATGGGTAAGATGACCAAGTCACCTTTCAATGGTACGAGTGAAAGGGCAACTGATTTATTGGGAATTATACATAGTGATGTATGTGGTCCGATGAATACACCTGCTAGAGGTGGTTTTCTATACTTCATCACATTTACCGATGACTTTAGCAGATATGGTTACATATATCTGTTGAAGCATAAAAGTGAAGCTTTTGGAAAGTTCAAAGAATTTCAGAATGAAGTACAAAACCAGCTCAACAGGACAATCAAGATTCTCCGTTCCGATAGAGGAGGAGAATACTTGAGCCATGAATTCTTGCAACACCTAAGAGATTGTGGTATAGTATCACAACTCACTCCTGCTGACACACCACAACACAATGGTGTTTCAGAAAGGAGAAATCGAACTTTATTAGATATGGTTCGATCGATGATGAGCACATCGGAACTCCCAGTAAGTTTCTGGGGTTATGCACTGGAAACTGCCGCTCACACACTAAACAAATGTCCAACTAAATCACCGCCTAAAACTCCACATGAGATGTGGTTTGGGAGCAGTCCCAAATTAGGATACTTGAGGATTTAGGGATCTGAAGCTTATGTTAAGAAAATTAACAAAGATAAGCTTGGACCCAAGTCAGACAAGTGTTATTTCATTGGTTATCCTAAGGAAACCAAGGGATACTTCTTTTATCTCAGGCCCGAAAATAAGATTTTCGTTGCACGTAATGGAACTTTCCTTGAGAAGGAGTACATTACAAAGAGGTATAAGAGTAATGAGACTCTTGAAATTGTTCAAGATAGTGATATAGCAGGCACTAGCGCCTCGGCTAAATCACCTCAGGAGGTGAACCCTTCTTATGAAGAAGAAGTTCAACTCGATCCACGGGAAACCGTAGACGAGCCGACTGATACTCAAAACATCCCTCGGAGATCCGAAAGGTCCCGTCAGGAACCCGATAGATGGTATGGGGAATCATTTCTGATTGAGAGCGGGGAACCTTCCACCTATGAGGAAGCCATGAAACAAGAGGATGCTAATGAATGGCTTTTAGCCATGCAATCCGAGATGGATTCAATGTACCATAATGATGTATGGACATTGATCGATTTGCCGAAGGGTGATAGACCCATCGAATGCAAATGGGTATTTAAACGAAAACTTGATAAAGATGGAAATGTCCATGTTTACAAGGCACGACTAGTGGCTAAAGGCTTCAAGCAAATTCATGGTATTGATTATGATGAAACCTTTTCTCCAGTCGTTAAGTTTAAATCAATTCGGATTATCTTAGCCATTGCCGCATACTATGATTATGAGATTTGGCAGATGGATGTGAAGACAGCTTTCCTTAACGGGAAACTTGAAGAGGATGTGTATATGACACAACCTCCTGGCTTCACAAGCTCGAAAGAGCCTAAGAAAGTATGCAAGCTTCAGAGATCCATTTATGGTCTAAAGCAAGCATCAAGGAGTTGGAATCTTCGTTTCAATGAATCAATCAAAGAGTTTGGATTCATTCGATGCGAAGAAGATTCTTGTGTATACAAGAAGGTTAGTGGGAGCAACATTGCATTTGTCGTGCTGTATGTAGACGACATACTTCTCATAGGAAATGACATACCCATGCTTGTCAAGGCATGGTTATGTAAGTGCTTCGCTATGAAAGACCTCGGAGAGGCACAATACATTCTTGGAATTAAGATCTATAGAGATCGATCTAAGAGACTCATTGGACTGAGTCAAAACACCTATATTGATAAGGTGTTGCTTAGATTCCGTATGGAAAATTCCAAGAAAGGTAATCTCCCCATGAGACATGGCATCTCTATTAGTCGTGCTGACAGCCCCACTGAAAGCAGCGAAATAGAGAACATGAACAAGATTCCCTATGCCTCTGCCATAGGATTTATCATGTATGCTATGCTTTGTACACGACCTGACGTTTCTTATGCTTTGAGCGTAACAAGTCGTTATCAGTCGTGTCCAGGGCAAGCACACTGGATTGCTGTAAAGACAGTTCTTAAGTATTTGAGAAATACTAAAGACATGTGCCTTGTCTACGGAGGAGATGAGGAATTGAGGGTTGTAGGCTACACCGATGCGAGTTTCCAAACCGACAAGGATGATTCAAGATCTCAGTCTGGTTATGTATTCTGCATAAACGGTGGTGCAGTGTCTTGGTGCAGTAGCAAGCAAGGCACTGTAGCTGATTCTACAACAGAAGCTGAGTATGTTGCAGCTGCTGAGGCTGCAAAGGAAGCATGCTGGATTAAGAAGTTTGTGAGTGAACTTGGAGTTGTGCCTAGCATTGATGGACCACTAGAGTTATATTGTGATAACACTGGTGCCATTGCTCAAGCCAAAGAACCAAGAGCACATCACCGTTCCAAACATGTACTCAGGAAGTATCACATCATTCGTGACATCACAGAACGAGGTGATGTGAGTGTATGCAAGATACATACAGATGACAACATAGCAGACCCATTGACCAAACCATTGCCTCAGAGCAAACATGACAAACATTTATCAGGAGTTGGACTCAAATATACGTTTGGATGGTGTTAGGTTTAGTGGGAGTTGTATGTTTCTGTATTTTGTCATAGTTGTTGTCTTAATAAGACATTGTTGAATAATTGATTCAAATATAAATATATGTATTTTCAGTTGGACTGTCTTTCATACATATATCTCTTTGATTCCACTGTTATCCATGTTTTCTGGAGAGGTCTTTGGGGTTGAGGATCCCAAATGAGAGACCCTCTACTAAGCCTAGAAACAAGGGGATAACTTGTCCCTGATCAAATGTTTAATGAATGGAATCGAACATTGGAATGATCAGTATGTGTATGATTGTCTTGGTCACGTCTCTTGGACAAGAAAGGGAGTAAGGTACTCTAATCATACATGTGGGTATGTAACTTAGAATTAGTCCAGGTTATGATACTGGACTCGACCGCCATGAGAAACTTAGAAGATAACATAACTGTGTCCTAAGAGTATTCTCATAGAACTTATGTTGAATGGTGATTCTTAGACTTGTGTGGCGGGAATGCGCTGGCATGGAGCTTGTGTGCTTTGACTATGTCAAACATTCTCTGTAAAAGGAGGACTATAAAGGCATATGTTGGGTATACTCGTAACATGGTGGAACATTCGCTGACCATCAGAGGGGATTCACACAATCGGTTATGTCGATTGATCCTGGATCTCGGTAGTTTAATGGTGATTAAGATGGCCATCTCCAGTAGTGTACTGGGTATCACATTAAATCTATGTATCCGAGAAAACTACAGGTGCAAGAGTATGGTGCCACATATCTTACCATAGCTTGACTGTTGGGATCATGATGCGAAGGAATCATTTCATAAGTAATCGTCCAAGGGCAAGTGGGAGTGTTAGAAGTATGAGGTGTTTGACACGTCATATTTATGTCCATTGTACAATATGATTGTGAAATCGATTACTCATTCAAAGTCAAGTTCAGGTGTATATTTTGTTGGACAATAATATACACATTAGGAATGAACCCGAAATACATTAGGGGTCACGATGGTTTTGCTAGAGCCCGCTCGTGATCAATGTGTTATTAAGATACTTTGGTTGATATTTTACTAACACATGTCGAATGTTATTTTGGTCCTAAAAGGTCACACACATTCAATGTGAGTTGATTTTCGATTTGATCGAAACTTCCGGGACAAAAGTGTAACATATGATAGAATAAAGGGGTCAAATTCAAAATGGAATTTAAGCCCATTATTTCGGCCATTTGGGAGGGGACAAGTGTCATGTACTTGTCTAATATTATATTGAAGTCTTTCTTGAGCCACTAAAAGGCTTCATTATTTTAAGGCTTTTTGAATATAATATTCATTGTTTATTTGATAAATAATGAATAAGTTAGAAAGTAATGATTACACTAATCCATTATAAAAGGAAGAGTTGTCTTCTTTCTCTTCTAAGCAAGTAAGCTCTCTTGGCCAGATATACAAAACAAATGTTAAGAAAAAAATTGTTTCTTGCTTAATTTCATTCTTAGTATACACTTGAGGTCTAGTTCCTCCAAGGAAGAAATCAAGCTATACATTGGTGTGGACTAATTAGAGAGGGCACACTTGAGCTCTTCCGCTACGCACTCACGCTCCAAGAGGTATATCACACAAAACCCGTAGATTAAATGTGGATTTTGAACTTGTATTAACGATCCTTCTATGCATTTTATGTAAATTCGATATATAAAATGCGTAGAGAAATCTAACAGTAGTCGCCAGGATTTATCGAATCATAACTATATATATCAGACATTGTATGAGACGTTTTATGTATGAAAGGTTTAATGAAAAACTAGTAGAATGTTAAATGAAAAACTTTGCCAAACGTTTAATTTCTGAGACGTGATGCTAACTCTCTCACATCTTATGTTATTTATAGGCAAAAAGAGGAAGAATTATTACATACCGAGACAAACATAAATATTTACTATCACCGAAAGTGGAAATTATTTGCCAAATATGGCATAACCGGACAAAATTTTACTGCCTAAAACGATCATTCACGTGTGGAAAGCTGCATGATTCTCAAATGGAATCTTGACTCTGCATGAAGTGACACGAAATGACTTGACCCTGCATGAACAGTGTTTGCCCCGTGATCCATTCGGCCATGCTTTAGATTGAGATTAGGTAAGGCCGGAAAGACTTTGGTTCCATATTTTAGATTGAGCAATTTGACTTGAGCAAAATTTTCATGTTAGTTTGGAAGAGGAATTTGTGTACCATCTTTTGTCAAAGTTCTTCTTTCAAGAACTAAGATCTGATAGACCTCACCGGCATTAATAATGGGTCCAACAGGCATTCCATTTCCAGGAACCAAAGAAACCACGGTATCGCCATTAATAATGGGTCCAACAGGCATCCCATTTCCAAGAACTAAAATTTGTGTACCATCTCTTGAAGTTCATCAGAGTCTTTATTGTTAGTTTGTACAAAAAAGATTGGATCTTTATTGTTGGTTTGATGAATTTATGAGAAATGTTTATGCAATTGAAAATTGATTTGATAATTTAGGCTAAAAATTGAATCTTTTGTTGGTTTGATGAGTCTTAGAACCCTAAGCTTTTGAAGAGTTGATGAGTTGATACATTGTATGTATGGTGAGGAAGATGAAAGACCATTTTTTGTTAGGTTGACATTTTGATGAAGAAGATGAAGAGTGGGGTGGGGGAGGGGTCATGTTTGATGAAGAAGACGAAGTGTGGGGTTGATTTTCAATTTACAAGTTTAATTATTTGTAAAAAGGACCCAAAAAATTTAATGTATGTGATATTCCGAGTTTGCCCTTCTTCTTGGCCAAGAAAATTCTCACACTAAAAGTGAGAATTGTTCTCTTTTGGTTCATTCTTTTGCATACACTAAAAGGCTCTAGTTGCTTCAAGCAAGGAATCAAACTAGCATTGATGTGGACTAACTAGAGAGGAGAACGCACGTTGCTCTTCCGCTGCGCAACTTGATACACTAAAAGGCTCTTGTTAAATGTGTATTATGAACATTGTATTCGATCGTTTATACGATTTTGTATAATTTTGATATGCAAAATTCGTACAAAACACCAACAACGGTATCAAAGTCCGGTACATATGTTCTAATTCACTTTAAATGTTTTGAAATATGATTTCATGATATATAATATCATATGTGTATGGTAATCTGAATGGAGCAAATACATTGAATTTGGTAGGTTCCAGTTTCAAACCCAGATCAGCCTCATAATCAAAAATCATAATACATTAAAATTTCTATAAATTAATAATATTATGATCGACTAAATTTTTTATTTAGAGAATTGTTAACTTATTGATAAATGAATAATTTATGAATTTAAAGAGTTTTAGCAAGATTAAGTCAGCTTGCGAATATAGGGTTTTCTATGAATTTCGTGCTTTCTTTCCTAGTTTTATTAGGTTTCTCAATTATCTATAAGTAGGAGACCTATTCATACATAGTAGAATGCTAGACGCCATAGAGATCTCATAATCATAGTATTAGTAAATCGCTAAATATCAATTTATTTTCTAATCATTCATCAAATTTACGCTTTTATTCACTAAGCCCAAATGGACCCCCCCAACCAGATCTACATCTTTGTACGACGGCGCAGGCGGCATAAAAGTCACGAAGACTAAACGGAGCTTAAGATCCAACCTATATAGCGGTCCTAAGCCACTAGAAGTACGGGATGGATTTCTGGCATTGCCTCCGGGGCCGTCAAGATCTCCACCGTTTTCGACTCTTCTTCGTCGTCTTCTGAATCTTACGAAGAATGGGATTCGTGTAAATTTTTGTAGTTGATGTGTTTGAAATTGTCTTTTGATATATATATTGTCTTTTGACCTATTTTTCACAAAATGTTATAAGTCATATAGAAAAACGAGTTTAAAATGTTTGAAATTGGACAATGTGTGCAACCATTTAACTACAAAATTGGACAATGTGTTTGAAATTGAAGTCTGATTTTGCTGACCTACTTAATTAGGAAGATAGTGTGCAACAATTGATTATAGTATTGATTGTTTACTTTCACATAAAAGAAAAACATCTAAACGTTGTTATTGTAGTCTTCAATTGCATTCAATGTATATTAGTCTATGATGTGATATGACTATACTCCTTCCATATAAAAAAGTGTTAGATTTAATAGTTGATAATAAAACATATAGTTTAAGAAGTTGGGTTTCTATAAATTCTGAAAATTGCAAGATTTCATTTTTCTAGTTTTTAATGGCAAATGATTCTATCTGAATTGCTTCCTTTCCTCGGTGACTAGTAAATGTATTGTTTAATGATTTGTTGGTTCTATCATCCTATTTTCTTGTTTCTTTTTTTAAGTCTATTGGCCTGAAAATAAGTTTGAACAAACCTTTTGGGGTTTAATTACATGTCTTGATTTAGATGTTTTATTGATTTACATTTTCCAATTTATTCTTTTAGCTCTTATTCCCTCCCAATAGAAAAAATGAAGGGAAAGATTTCTTAGATGACCACTAACTTACTCCTGAAATTCTTTTATTGCAGATGATGATGTTAGTAACAGCGATCTTGATGGTAATCTGAATGGAGCAAATACATCGAATTTGGTAGGTTTCAAACCATAGAGATAATCGAGTTTATCAATTATGAGTATTTATTCACTAGGCCCAAATGCACCCCAACCTAGATCCATCTCATAATCATAAATCATAATACATTAAAGTTTCTATAAATTAATAATATTAGGACCGACTAAATTTTTAATTTAGAGAATTATTAACTTATTGATAAATTAATAATTTATGAATTGATTAAGTTTTAGCAGGACTAGGTCAGGTTGCAAAAATAGAGTTGTCTATGGACTTTGCTTTCTCTCCTAGTTTTATTAAGTTTCTCAATTATCTATAAATAGGAGACTTATTCATGCATAGTAGAAGCCATAAAGATCTCATAATCATAGTATTAGTAAATCGCTAAATATCAATTTATTTTCTAATCATTAATCAAATAATATTTACGCTTTTATTCTCTAGGCCCAAATGGACCCCCCAACCAGATCAGCATCTTTGTACGACGGCGCAGGAGGTGGAAAAATCACGAAGACTAAACGGAACTTTAGATTCAACCCATATAGCGGTCCTAAGCCACCAGAAGCGGTTCTGCCTCCACCACCCAGAAGTACGGGATGGATTTCCGGCTTTGCCTACGGGGCCTTCAAGATTATCTCCACCGTTTTCGACTCTTCTTCGTCGTCTTCCAAGTCCGAAGAAGAATGGGATTCGGTAAGTTTTTGTAGTTGATGTGTTTGAAAAATATTGTCTAGTTTGTTGTTAAATAGTTGAAATTAAGAAACTTTGTGGTATTAGTTGACCGTTGTATAATTTATTTGAAGCTAAATTATTATGTTAGTGGTAAATATTAAAAGACAGTATTTTAAAACATACTTCATTACAAACATATTAATTTGTTTTATAAAGATTGTCTATTTGTTTTTCCACGGTCGAAATTTTGTGGTTATTAAACACATGTAAACTTGATTTAAACAAACTAATATGTTCGTAATGCAGTGTGTTTTAAAATACTGTCTTTTGATATATATGACTTATAACATTCAGTAAACAAGTTGGACAATCTTTTTGAAACAGATAAAATATATATATACATATAAAAGACAATATTTTTAACATAATTACCAACTAACATGATAGTTTAGCTTCAAATCAATTATACAACGGTCAACTAATACCATAAAGTTTCTTAATTTCAACAATTTAACAACAAACTGGACAATGTTTTTCAAACACATCTACTACAAAAAATTACCCGAATCCCATTCTTCGTCGGACTCGTAAGACGACGAAGAAGAATAAAAAATGGTGGAGATAATCTTGACGGCCCCGGAGGCAATGCTAGAAATCCATCACGTACTTCTGGGTGGTGGAGGCGCAACCGCTTCTGGTGGCTTAGGACCGCTATATGAGTTGAATCTAAAGCTCCGTTTAGTCTTTGTGACTTTTCCGCCACAAGCGCCGTCGTACAAAGATGCAGATCTGGTTTAGGTTCTATTTGGGCATAGTGAATAAAAGTGTAAAATATTATTTGATTAGTGATTAGAAAATAATTTGATATTTAGTGAATTACTAATACTATCATTATGAGATCTCTATGGCTTCTACTATGTATGAACACATCTTCTATTTATAGATAATTGGGAAATCTAATAAAACTAGGAGAGAAAGCCCGAAGTCCATAAAAAATTCTATTTTCACAAGTTGACCTAAACCTTCTAAAACACTTTAAATTCATAAATTATTAATTTATCAATAAGTTAATAATTCTCTAAACTAAATATTTAGTCGGTCCTAATATTATTAATTTATAGAAATTTTAATGTATTATAATTTATGATTATGAAGCGGATCTAGGTGGGGGTCTATTTGGGCGAGACTTTCTTCAAAAAATCCGATTCGTGCGGATTCTTTCCCCAACTAACAAAACTTTGGTTTCATTCGGCTCCTTTATGGAAGATGGAAAGTGAACAAATGGGTAAATATTACTCATAATTGATTAATGAATTGACAATAATTTCATATTTAGAGATTTATTAATACTAGCCACCGGGTGCACAATCAATGTTTGTACGAATTAATATATTTGTTTAATTAATATTCATTTATTAAAGATGGGCTGAATATATTTTTGGCACAATCATTATTTGTGCATCATAAAATTTTTAATTTAAATTATGACGATGGTTCATTGTATACCGTTGATGGTTCATTGTAAACAGAGAAATAACCCTTCAAAAACAACCCCTTAGTAGTTATGATTATGAGGCGGATCTGGGTTGGGGGTCCATTTGGGCATAGTGAATAAATGGTAAATATTACTCTTAATTGATTGTTGATTAATGATTAGATAATAATTTGATATTTAGGAATTTATTAATACTAGTCATTCGGATGAACAGTCAATGCCTGTGTGAATTAATATTTTGTTTAGTTAATATTCATTTATTAAAAAATGATCGGCACAACCAACCCTTCAATCACAACCTTTAGTAGCTTTATATTAAAAAATAATTTTGATTAGCCAGGGCCAGTCCTAGCATTTCGTGGGCCCTGTGCGAAAACAAAAAATGGGGCCCTTTTTATTAAAAAAACCTGGGAGTTATTCAACGCGAGTCCTCTTTTAAGGGGCCCTTAGCGAGTCTTACGGTACCTAGTTAGAATAATAGTTTTAAGATATTAAATCTATGTGAAGGACAATTAAAAGACTAAATTCTAATTTTTAGTTTTATAATATGTTCATTAGCAACATTATTCTTTATATAATAAAAGTTATTTAATGTTACAAGTATATTATTCTACATTATAAATTATTCTAAGATTTTATATATAATCAAAGAATTCACATACAATATTCTTACTTAAATATTATAATATTATGGTACTAAAAAATAAATAACTTATATTGCTTAAAGAATAATATATAATTGCATATCATGTTCTTATTTATGAATAACCAATAAGATTTTAATAATATATTAAATAAAATCATTTATCTAATAGTAATATATTGAATTGAATCATATCAATCATTTCATGAAGTAGTTTATAATGACAAATAGAGTTTTACTATTTAAAGAATAATATAGTAACACATTTTGTATTTTTAATAATATCTAACATTAAATAATTTTTATAAAAACATTAAAAAATAATTTATCTCACTATTTAAATAATATGTAATGTAACACCAAACTACTTCTATTATTTAAAGAATAATATATTGATGCATCCTATATTTTTATTTAGATAGTAGGTAATATTATTAATTATAACATAAAACATAACAAATAATCAATTTGGCACAATGGCCATGACATACTCTCTTACCTTAGCAACCAAAATTCAACTCCCACCAAATATCCCGTTTTTAATCTACCAATTTGCATAGTTGAACATAACATAAATTGGACTTAAAATGGGCTAAAATAAATAAGGGGCTCAAGGGCTTCAAGCCAATAGACCATCAAGACACAAATAATCAGGCCTGCTACCGCCTACCTATATGAAAAAAGATTCAATAAATTTCTAAAATTTGGGAGGCCCTTTTAAGAGGGAGCCTTAACTAATATATTAAATTAAAACAAAATACATCATCTTCAACCTTACACGTCGCCCCACCCTTAACTAATTAATGAAAAATTATTATTAAAAATTGACTTAATTAAGTGCTCAATATTTACTTGATAAAGTTGAATTCAGCTGCCAAAAAACCCAAATGATTGTTTAAAATGTTGAAAGGTTTGAGTTAATCGAATAGCCTAGTGGAAAAGACTCTTTCCAATGACCAGAAGGTCCTGAGTTCGATACTCACCTAATCGCTAATTTACAAAAAAAAATGTTAGAAAGGTATAAGTGTATATTCGAAATATTCCTAGTAGTCACATGCCTAAATGAAATAATCAAAGTTAAGTTCAAGACATGATTGAGTATATGCAAAAATAAGGAGGTGTTGTTATATTTAATAAGAACTTAAAATTCATCAATTTAATACTCCCTCCGTCCCTAAAAGATTGTCACATTTTGACTTTTGGTAGTCAACAAATCACAATTTAAAACGTAAATATCTATTACTCTACATGCAAAAAAATTATAAAATGTTGATATTTCAAAAATATATATTGAGACGAATCTAACAAGGTCCTACAAGACTATATTATTTCTTATCGTTTAATGAGAATTCATGATCAAATTTTGTTATGTTTGACCAACAAAAGTCAAAATGTGACAATCTTTTAAGGACGGAGGGAGTACTTCTGTTATTAAGTTTGTATAATAATTAATAATTTTAGGTCAATGATTTTCACTTCTTAATTCCTCCTACTCCTTCATTATCTTTCATCTACTTTTATAATAAAATTATTGTACCATTATAATTCGATGAAATATAACAATCTTTAGAATTATATTAAGATCCTCATAGAATAAAATGTTACCAAAATCCTTGATAGATTTTCAACTCAACATTGTTAACTTAAATCCAAGTCCTAACCAAATGAGAGGAAATAAACTTCCCTTTTTCAAATTTCTCCTCCTATAATTTTCTTAACATCTCACCTATTCCTTCAAATTCACACTTTTTTATTTGTCCACTCACAAAAAAAGAGCTTATATGCCAAATGCAGCACTAAAGAAAGAATGCAATCAACCCCCTCCCCCTTGCTCTAGTCATATTTATTGCCTGTGATACATGCTGCAGTGCCCAACACAAACTACATCATATCGAGCGTTATGCTGGAACTATGATCGCATTCGGAGGATACAAGCAAGAATGTGCATGCTAAAGTAACCAGATGTCAGATAACTTATATTCAGAACAATGCTTTACAGGGAATAAGAACAATAACAAGGTGTTCATTCTGCATTATCCAATTTACAAGTGAAATCATTGAGTTTGAAATGCTATTTTCTGTCAGTAGAGGGCAAACTTGGCCTTGGTTTTCTCGAACACTTGTTCTGCAATTATCGCCCCTTTACCATCGGCTTTTTTTATCTCCAAGTTCGCCTTCTGGTAGAATCCAGTGCCTCTAAGTGCATCTGCGATAAAGTCATCAAAGCCAATAGCTATAGCTGCTTCAGCTTTTGCTCCATAAACCAATCTCTGCACAAGTCATAAGCAAGAATTCAGTAAAATTTTGGTACGCAGTTCAATGAACGAAAATGTGAAGGATTGATGATCATGCCTTAATTCTAGAAAGATGGATGGCTCCAAAGCACATGGGACATGGTTCACAAGAGGCATATATCTCGCAGTCTGACAGTTCAATTTTCTTGAGCTTCTTACAAGCCTGTAAAATAGGCATGTTAGCATGAAACATAAAAGAGAATGAATAATCGCATTAGAAGCAATTTAATTTTAAAGATAGAAACAAGGGAGGTGTAAGCCCTTCAATAGATTAAATACTAATTAGAAATCATTTACTATAAAATATTTGGATCAATCTTCTTACTAGTTAGATGTTACAAGGCATTTACTTTCTAAGAACTTTTGTTCGACAACACCGACCTATAATAACAAATTTCTAGGACTATGCACACACAACAGGGGATATTCAGAGGAAGAAAACTAATAAAATGCTTCTATCTCTTGAATAATGTTTGTTGTCTGAATATTTATAATGAAGTAACAATAACAATGCCGGATCCACTAAAGAGCATATTAAAATAATAACAAAAGGATAATAATTAAACAGCCTGTTACAACAGCAAACCAATATTGCTATCTCACCATGTCGCGAACAACATATAATAATGTGTAAACTGGAGAATAAATTATGTGTAAACTGGACAATAAATAGACAATCAACAGATGCAAATAGAGGGTATTAGAAAGACAAAATCAACTGAACAACATAGCTTCCGTAATTATCAGAAAGACATAATATTATTGAAAGCTTATGCAGCAATCTCCCTTAGTCTGTCTTAAAACTAGACTTTCGTAGTCTGTAGGGGAACGAGTATCACCTGATAAATAATTTTTATTCATTTGTTTTTTTGGATGATTGGTGACGTCTTATGAATTCAAAGATTTTATATTCTTTGACTCTTCGATATAATGAAATATATCACAATGGCTCATTACACTACTTATGATTCTTATTGATTGTGAAATAGTAGATACTGTTTTTACTCCACTCTTGGATCAATTTGGAAACAGATTCCCTAGTATCATAGGGGTAAGGCTGGGTATTATCTGATCCCCCCCCCCCTCTTACAGGATCCTCTTCGAAGGCAATGGGACATGTTCATGTATTGATGCGGGATTCTTATATAAAGAATCTGACATCAGAAATTTTTTGGGCCTATAACGGCTCAGACACCTCTAGTGTGATCACAATAAAACTCCAACAGAAAATGAGAAAACCAACTTCATTAACTCACCTTACATATCCTGATAATTTAGTAAACTACAAAATTGATGGCATATTGAAACGCTATATTTCCTTCTATAGATCTCTACAAATGGTTATAATATATCAGTTACTTCTAAACTATAAGAAAAATGATTAAAAAAAGTCGGGAAAAACTAACCTCTCTTATCGCTGTAACCTCTGCGTGAGCTGTTGGATCTGTATTGTCTAACACCATGTTGTGACAGCTCACAACAACTTCATCATTGCGGACAACAACAGCACCAAAAGGCCCTCCATGTCCACATTCAACTCCTTTGTAAGCTTCTTCAACTGCCCTCGTCAAGAACTTGTGATCTCTGTCCTGTACAACTGCAAGAGAATGGGAAAAACTTTCTAATGTTGGTTATTTACATTAGATCATTCAAACCATCAGCATCTTCTCCATCAAATCTTATCTATACTAACTATATATACCCTGTCAAATCAGTTCGAAGGACTGAGAACAGTCTTCCCAACAATTATAATTAAATTACTAAGGGAGCTAGAGTATACTTCAAGAATAAAGCATACAACAAAAGATAGAAAATTACAAATGCAATAATTCGTCTATGCATGTTACGAGTAAATGGAACATCATCATACAGATCAGACAGATCAATGAAGAACGACAACAATGAATGGTCCACTCTAAAAATCATTATATTCAAAGTGGTAACTTACTGCATAGTCCTATCAGATTGTTACATTAAAAACTGAAAACCAACTACAAAAAGAAAGAATTTTACACCAGAAAATTGGAAATATTCCAATTAGAGCGCTCTTTGTTTAGATCCATTAGTTCATAAGGCGTTTCACTGCAGATTGGGATCAAATGGTGTTCATGTACCAGCATAATTTATTCGACTATGTTCTTGAATTCATTCAACACGCAAGTAAAAAGCAAACCCGGGAAAGATAGCAAACGAGATGTCCAATCACTACTACCCAGTTGTTCAGAATGGAAATTAACTAGAAAAACTAGAATCCCAGAATTACCATCTTGATGACCAGCAAATGCGGAGGCAACAGAGATCGTTCCATCCTTAGCGTCAACTTCAACAACTGAAAATAAATTAACACTTGTTAGTTCCATTAACATACATCCCATGTTCTAGCAAAGACAGCAGTAAACATGGTCATGATTTAGCAGACAACAATTGTGAGACATTAAGACATAGACAGTCATAAAAACGCAGATCTACGCCACGAGATATTACTTGCAACGACATTATCTCATTCGAAAAATCGAGTCTTTACCAACGACAAATGGGTTTGCTAGATGATCAGATCATAATAAATTATGCAAATTGTACCATTAAATCAAACTACAGTCACAACAGGCAAAGAAAAAACATTTCATAAATTCCCAAAAGGAACAAAAACAAACCCAGATTTCCCTCCATCCCAAAAAGATTGTCCATTTCAAGATTTGTAGAAAAAACAACTCAATCATATACAAATTACAAAATTGAAGTCTTAATGCCAATCAAGAGTTATAAAGAAAGATGAACAAATATTTATTGAAGAAAATGAAAGCGATCTGAAGGGATTGAACTAACCATTAGCATCTTCCATGATGAAAACTGAGATGGTTAATAGAAAGGCAAGATTTTGAGTTGTGTTTACTTTAGATGATGTGATTTGTGAAGCGTAAATGAGGGAAGAATAATGAGCCACATATATAGGCTTAAATTCTTATTCCTTATTCAACTTTCTCGATCTAGTCGTTTTATCCCTAAAATTTTAAAATCGTTTTACTTGTTCGAATTAGTAATCTTTTTAATCTTAAAATTGACAGATTTTAAAGTATTATTAGAAAATAAAATAAGAATTTGACATAAAATTGGTGGGGGAGCTGGAATTGATTAACAATATTGCCAAAGCTCATGGAGGTGTATCCGTATTTGGCGGAGTGGGTGAACGTACTCGTGAAGGAAACGATCTTTACATGGAAATGAAAGAATCTGGAGTTATTAATGAAAAAAATATTGCAGAATCGAAAGTGGCTCTAGTTTACGGCCAAATGAATGAACCGCCGGGAGCTCGTATGAGAGTTGGTTTGACTGCCCTAACTATGGCCCGTAGGTTTCGGTTTTACTTTTCTTTCAATTTTACTTTCATTTGAAGTGGTGGGTCCTTTTGAAAAAGTATATAATATAAAAAAAAGAGGTGGGATTCCGTAAATATTCCATTCCAAAAATGGAAAGTTCGACACAATTGGGATTTTTAGAAATCACTACCCCCAATTCCCCATTTGATATAACTCGAACCCTATCTTTTTCTACAATTATCTCTATGAAATAGTGGGGAGAGATGTTATTATTATTTTTCTATTTTCCTTTAATAAATTTGTTTCCTTTTTTGAAGTTTTACTATATTTAATTTATTAAAATTAGCCCCCAAAACCTATTATATATTGGGGAGGCACCGTATATAAGCTTCCAACGTGTTCAGTTATTGATCCATCTACCACGAGAATATTGGAAGAACACATGTATCTTGATAAGAAAAGGAAGGAATCTTTTAACATATTTTAATAAAACATTGCGTTATGTACTACTATATATTAAAAAAAATATTTAATGTCTCCACAAATTTTTAATGAAATACATGAATGAAGTAACGTACTTGATATGTCACAAATTTAATCTGCTTGCACTCTAACTTTTTATTAGATGTCGAGTTGAGCTACGCTCCAAAATTTGATGGGTCCAAATCCTCTTAGAGAATATCTCTCAATCAATAGGGAATCATAGTCGATCAAGATGATCTTCTCGATAGGTCCAAGCCGTCTTGAGACATCTCACATATGAATCCTTGGTTGAGGTGAATGTGTATGTACAAAGACAAGAAGGGTACCTGTTTATCCTCGGTAGAAGAATCCAAGGGGAGATTTTTTTTTCGATTATATCTTTTCCAACTATACAGAAATGTTTTTTGGGGGTGAATCACTCACCTTCTGTCGCTCTCTGCTCTAGGACACAGTAGGAGGTAAATCGAGGAATGTAACTCAGAGGGTAAGAGGACTTGTGTTTGCTTGTCACCACTCAAACACTAAATTCAACCCTTTGTTGGACTCAAATTCACGTCGCGGGAAGAGATTAAATTGTCATCATAACACCCAAACTCTTTAAGAACAAAACTATTTTTTAAAAATTTAAGGAGTATTGTCATTAATAGTTTCAATTTAATACTCTTATCATGTAATAACGTTGAAAGGAACATATATTCATCGTTTATGCTTCAATTATTATTAATTACTCTTATATACTACTAGTATTCTATTAAAAAGGCTTATTTTCATTTTGGATCCTGAACTATCACGTAAGTTTTAAATTGGACCCTGATACTATCATAAGCCTCAAATTGCCCCTTATACTACGTTTTGTCTCATTTTGCCCCCTCAAATGCCAATTTTATATTGAATCGTTTTAAAAGAAGGGCAAATTCGGATCATCACATATATCAAACTTTTGGGCGTTTTTACAAATAACTAATGATAGTATCAGGGTCCAATTTGAAACTTACATGATAGTTCAGGGTCCAAAATGAAAATAAGCATGGGATTTATTTTTAATTTAATAAGTTTTGTTATTAGTGAATTGTGCCCAAAAGTTTAGTATATGTGTTATTTCGATTTTGCCCTTATTTTAAAACGAAATTACATTATATTTGGCGTTTTAGGGGGTAAAATGAGACAAACCAGAGTATAGGGTCCAATATGAAGGTTAGGATAGTATTAATGTCCAATTTAAAATTTTCATTATAGTTCAGGGTCCAAAATGAAAATAAGCCTATTAAAAACACCAAATAAAGTTGTCTTGTAGTGGAAACGGACAAAAGAAGTGGGAAAACGAAACCGCGAACAAATGCATCAGGACATCATTATTATCATCATACAAAGTTGGAAGATGAGCTGAAAAGCCAATAATCAAGTGTGAACATGTAAATGTTTAGATGATTCACGAAAGAGCCAAATAGCACATAAAACTACTTAATACTTCCTTTATTTACTTTTAATTGATTTCACGTTATTAAAATACAATTTTAACTATCAATTATTTTGTATATATTATAAAAAGTAAAAGTAAATTATTATGTCATTATTGACTTTTGGGCGATAAATTATTTTTCATTGACTAAATTTGAAAATGTTATCAAAATACAATTTTAACTATCAATTATTTTGTATATATTATAAAAAGTAAAAGCAAATTATGTTATGTCATTATTATTGACTTTTGGGCGATAAATTATTTTTCATTGACTAAATTTGAAAATATTAATAACTGATGTCAATAAGTTTTTCTAAGAAAATATATGGTCTTAATATTTTGTCATTTTCATATTAATTATTAAAATTGTATCCTGAAAAATTAGAAAATTTGTTAACATGCAAAAGAGATAATGATTGATGACTCCTCGTTCCAACCCCTGAAAGTTAGGTGCATGCATCCGAATAGTTGTGAACGAATTTTCAATTTTCAATTGTTACGTAGGCATTATTTATGTTTAATATTACCTCCATCCTTATTATCACATTTTAATTTTTGTTGGTCAAACTTTAACAAATTTGATCATAAATTCTCAGTAAACAATAAGAATTAATTTAGTCATATGGGATCTTGTTAGATTCGTCTCAATATATATTTTGAAATATTAACTTTTTATAATTTTATCGTATATAAAATAAGAGATATTTACGATTTAAATCATGTTTTGATGACTACGAAAAGTTAAAATGTGACAATCATTTAAGGATAAAAGGACTATATTCATACTTTTTGTTTTTCAAGTGATTAACTCTACAAGACGATATAATAAACAAATCATAAATAAGGTTTCAAAATATGACAATGATTTGAGGATGGAAGGAGTTTTGCCTAGAAGATTGATGACGAGCTTTAATGAGGCGAATAGGGTTTGATGTGAGGAAGCGGGGAGTTCTCGGATTTTATAGGATGTGTAGGGTAGGGCTTATTCTGTCTTCCCATTTAATTGATCTGTTACCTCTTCAGCTTTTCTTTTAACATCCCTGCTCCAATCTCTTGTAATAGTAAGGCTCAATAATATAATAGTACTAAGTTAATTGATTAGTCTAGTGGAAAAGACTTTCGTTTATAATAAAAAGGTTTTGAGTTTGAATCTCACCTCATCATTAATTTTTATATATATATATATATATATATATATATATATATATATATTATGTTAAGGCTAGTGTAATAGCAATCGCTTTTAGAGTGATTAGAGTGTTGAAAAATCATTGAAATATGATTTTAATATTAAATGTGAAATTGGCATTTTGAGTCGGTTTCTAATTTATCGGTGAGTGTATAATACAGATAAAGAGTTTAAACTAATTCTAAAATTGAGTAGGAGGAATGGATGACAAAATTATACGTATGTTGATTATTTGTTGTGATAGAGGCGGTAGAGGCGGTTCAACGTATTTAGTTAACTAGAATTATTTCGGTACTTGTTGATGGCTCAATAGCCTAGTGACATTCGATCCAACTTTTTAACAAGAGATCGTGAGTTTGAATCTTGTTGGAGACAAATTTGTCTCATATTATACTTTAACGACTCTCTATTAGTTAGGAATTTATGTATTCATTATTTATAGGGCAACTGGCTTCTGACATCACCCACGTTTCGAAAAAATCTCAGTTAGATCACTCATGTTTCAAAAACGCTAATTAGATCACTCGACACTCATGTTTAACAACTCACACATTTGGGTCACTCTATCAGATTTTTGAAGGGTATTTCTGTCCAAACACATTTTTTCCTCTCATAAACACCAAATTTAACCCTTATTCACACATTAACCCCAATCTTGATATTACAATTTCTTCCAATTTTTTTTGGGATTTCTTTTTCGATTTTTTCTCGATTTCTTTTTGATTTCTTTTTCGATTTTTTTGTCGATTTCTATTTGATTTCTTATTCGATATTTTCTGTTTATTTAATTTCTTTTTTGATTTTTTCTCGATTTCTTTTTTGATTTCTTTTTTGATTTTTTCTCAATTTTTTTCAGTTTTTTTAATTTCTTTTTTGATTTTTTGATCTCTTTTTTCTATAAGAAATCAAAAAAGAAATCGAAAAATAAATAAATAAAAACTCGAGAAAAAATCGAAAAAGAAATAGAAAAAAACAAAAACAAATTGAGAAAAAATATAAAATAAAAAAAATCAAAAAGCAATCGATTAAAATCGAAAAAGAAATAAAAAAGACGAAAAAAATCTAGAAAAATCGAAAAGAAATCTAGAAAAAAATCAAAAAAGAAATCGAGAAAAAATATCAAAAAAGAAATCGAAAAAGTTGTAATCTCATGATTGGGGTCAATGTGTTAATAAGAGTTAAATTGGGTGTTTATGAGAGGAAAAATGTGTTTGGACAGAAATACCCTTAAAAAATCTAACTGCGTTTTTGAAACATGAGTGATCTAACTGACTTTTTTTTCAAACGTGAGTGATATCAGAAGCCATTTGCCCTAAGCTTTTTATTATTTTGTTGTATACCAAGTGATACCATTAATAATGAGTTACTAAAAATTTAAAATTTACTATATGTGATCAAGTGTCCCATTTTTCGCTTTCGCCCTATAACCGAAAACATTTAAATCGATCCTGCTCCCAATTACAACCTTCATTACAATTAAAAATTTAACGTACGGGTTCTTGACCGATACAACAATATTTGCTTATTAATATTATTTTAGGGTTAATGGCATGAAAGATCACTGAACTTTGCTAAACTTTCCACTTCGATCACCCTCTTTTCAAAGTGAGTGTATTGGATCACTTAATTACATTTTTTGGCTAAAATTTAGTCACTGGGTCATTTTAAAAGAATTTAGGTACATTTTATAAGTTTTTAACAAGGGTAATTTTGTCCGTTCACATTTATAACCATTCGATAATTTTTTTTCAATTTTTTTATTTTTTAAAAAAAATAATTTTTCGATTTTTTAAAAAATTATTTTTAATTCTTTTATAAATATATTTTTTATTTTAAAAAAAATTAATTGTTTTTAAGTTTTTTTAATTAAAATAAAACTTGAAAAATTAATATACTGAAATTTTTTAAAAAAAAATTCATGTCTTTTATTAGTATATTAGTTTTTCAAGTTTTATTTTAATTTAAATTTTTTTTAAAAAAAAGTAAAAAATTTTAAAAACTATATTTTCTAAAAAAAAATTTGAAAAGAAAATTTAAAAATTTAAAATATTATTTTTAATAAAATTAAAAAAATATTGTTTTAAAAAAAATAATTTTTTTTAATAAAATTAAAAAAATGATTGAATGTCTATAAATGTGAATGGATTAAAAACTTACAAAATGCACCCAAAATCTTTCAAAACAGCCCAGTGACCAAATTTTAGCGAAAAATGTAATTAAGTGATCCAAAACACTCATTTTAAAAAAAGAGGGTGATCGAAATAGAAAGTTTAGCAAAGTCCAGTGATCTTTCATGCCATTAACCCAAAAGCTTATGTATTGTCAAATTTGTAAAACAATTAAGGATTAATATATGATATGAACTTATATATTATAACACATTTAAAAAAAATGAAGGTCTTTTAAACGGGAGCCTAATACAATCGTGCCTCACAAAATGCTCAAGGACCGACCCTCATACGAAGTGATGTACTGACTCTAGTGAATGGTAGAAGTGATTATAATTTTTCCAAATCACTACTCAATGTGACCTCAGATTCTTTGGGACAAGAAAATTTTAATGATATATGATGTATTATCACATACACAAACATTAATTAAATAGTCGTTTTATACGAGGGGCCACAAAAATAAACTTCCTAAAAGGGAGAACAATGAAATTTGATGGTAATGAGAAATTGTAGCACACAAATTATAATTTATTCATTTTCTCAAAGCCTATATATATTTGAGATTGTCGTACACAAATTATAGCAATATAAAAAAGTTGGAAAAATGGCAAGAACATCAGCAATCTTGTTGGTGGCTTTTGTTCTTGCCGTTGTATTGAGCATCGAGGTTCAAGCAGACTCGAATTGTATGAGAAAATGCAATAAGCAATGCCTCCACCTTAAGAAAAAACAAACTAGCGTCTCTTGCAGTGTTGGTTGCTTCGTTGAATGTCTCGATTATGGTAAGTCTGTCGGTGCTGATGTTTTCGGGGCCTTAACAAATTTATAAAATAATAAAGGTCTTTCAAACTTTACTCATCTCATTTTTCGAGATATTTAAATTATTTTGATTCTAATATCAACTATAATTCGTTGTGAGTTTGACAAATGAAACAATTATTTTGGAAGGAAAATGAAATTTAACGAAGGCGATGTTGTTTTATACTTGTTAAGAATGTCATCTTTTGTCATTTTTCTATTAAGTTGGAGCATCATTCATAAATTTTGGGCTTAAATGGCACATGAGGGAGTAAAATGACTAAATTACTCTTATTTGATATACTTTTCCCCCCATTTTTTCTTGCAAAATTGTTCGATTTTGGTAGTTGTTTTGACTAAAAATTTCGTTTTTGACAAAAAAGATTCGGTTTCGTAGTTTTTTGGCAAAAATCTCGATTTTGGTATCTGTTTGCCAACAAGTTTTGATTCTAGTAATTCTTCCGCAAAAAGGTTGGATTTTAATAGTTGTTTTGACAAAACAAGTTTGATTTTGATAGTTGTTTAGGTTAAAAGTTTCTGTATTGGAAAATTTTAGTTATCTCAAAAACTATCAGAATCGAACAATTTTACCGAAAAATTATCAAAATTGAACTTTTCTGCTACAATGATAGTCTCTATTACCTAGTAGATTATATGAAATCTATCCTTAAAAACCTAATAATCCATGCAGGAAAACAAAAGAACCAAATGTCTCCAGAGCTAAAAGCTAAGTTATCTAACCTAAAAAAGAAAACAAAGGAAGGTTCCATTGACCAAGAAGATGTCCAAGAACAATTACTTGATATTGCTAAACACATGATGATTATCTCAGCCAGCAAAGTTCATGATCATGATCACTCCAAAGGTGAGAAGCCTAAAAAAGCTCCAGTTAAGTTGAAGCCTCAAGAAAAAGATATTACTGACGATGACGACGATGATGATGATAACTAAATATATAATTATCATCACCATAACTATATATAATTTCAAAATTCACTAGTGTAATTTGTTGGTGGATTAAATATTTTTTATAGGTTATGGATATTATATATGATTTTCTTTTGGTTTTTTCTTATGCTGATTTATGATGTATAATATTTATGCTCATTCATCGATTGTATTTGCAATTTGATGACTAATAAAAAAAACCGCAATATTTAACAAGGAAGTTTATGTTCTCTTAATTTAGTTGAGATGATATTATTTATTTTATCTTGAATATTGGTCTATATGGCTTTTTTTCAATGGATGAATTTGATCAAGAAATGAAGCTTGATAATATTTGGATCAGGGAAAGTATATTTTATTGTTATTTGGATATCATAATTTTGAGATAGGAGAATTAATTTTAATAAAAACTAAAAATTATAATTTTAAATGTAAAACTATTATAATTTGACATACATACCCTTACAAGACTATTAACATAAGTATATAACCGTGGCTGAGGTTGAACTTATATGCAGATTTGCTCAAGCATGTCGTTTAAGTGATTATGGAACCATTAGATTAGAAGCTCTAGAAATATTCTCATCCAATGGCTATCTTGAAACAGGGGCAAATCCGTCATTTGATATTTACATTTAAAGATAAATGATGAAAGGTTCCATATTTCAATAAAAACTTTTAGCACATCTAATGTTGGGACCAAAATTGAAAATGTAACATTTCAAAATCTTTTAACAAAACTGAATCATTCATTAAACACAAAATCGAAATCATCCTTATTAATAAAAGAAAATTAAATAATGAACAAATAGTATATATACCAATAACATAATAATAATAACTCAACATAATTATAATAATTCATATAAGAATTTTTCTAAAAAGTGCCCTTAGAACACATGTTTTACATTAAATATAATAAAAACCGTTCATACAAAGCTAACACGATAATAACGTAATATTAGTACCAAAATATAATTCATACCAATGTCACTATACTACTAGGTATGATTTGAAACATCTCATCGACCCATAAAACTTGTTGTGATTTGAAATCATAACACAAGTACCATATTTTATGCTTCATTTCTATTTTAATAAAAAATAGCTTACTTCCTTCAACCATATAGAGATCATAGCCCGAATATTGTTCGACAAAGTCTGAGGAAACAACAATCTTCCTTTCGACCCATTCTCCTTTGTCGTAATCTTGCAATAGCCATATGTCGAACACTTCTCCCCCCCTGAAAGATATACCAAACTTGTTGTCCCATTCAATAACTCGAAAAGACGACCCGCCATAATAAAGGTTTTCGAGTCTTCGAGGCACGGGAACCTTCACAAACCTTTCATCTCCAATTTCGAAGACAACTATTTGCGGTTGGCAACAATTCAAACGACATTGACAACAGATCATCGTATAAGTGACCCCATTGAGAGTTCGGATGGATGGTAAAAGTGCATTTTTACGACAAGTAATTGGAAACGCAATCTGTTTCCATGCAACATCATCGACTCCTACAGTTAACACGTTCGAACAAATGTCTGAACAATTTTTATCAGTCGATACAACCGACACCTTATACTTTTCACTTGAAGGAATATAAGCCATGCTTCCATAGCAGTTACTATGAAGAACTGGAGGGGGCAATAGAAGATGCCTATTAGTGGCATGGTTTCTTATGCGAAAATAACCCCTACTATTCATCTCAAGTATTAGTCCATCCATAGTATAACAAAAAGAAAATTCACAAAATCTGGTTCGACCGAAAAGAAAACTTTTATAATTTTTATAAAGAATGAAAGGTTCTGTATTTTGCATATGTTTCTCAATGAATTTTCGACTTTTAATGACCATAAACCACAATTTGCACACGATCATGCATTTTATCAAAGGCTTGGGAGGCAACCAACTCAAGATCTCAAAAATCAAGTCATCAATCAATAATGCGAAATCGGTATCTGCTCGTCTTCGAACCCCCAAAGTCATTACTGCAGGGAAGCCAAAGATGCAATGTTAACAAGCAATAAATTAAAATAAAGATGAAATTATATTAGATAATTGTGTAAGCAGGGCAAACAATTACCTTTGATAAGAGAAACAAGAAAAACATTCAAATACTGGAATTGTCTATTCCATTATTTATAATCAATTTCTATTTGAATTCACAATCTTCGGCTGAAACAGACTAACTGATCAAATCAACTAAATCTGAATCAAGCAAAAAAATGAAAAAAGAAAAAAATAACGAACTCAAGTACTATTTAAGAATATTAATAATCAATTTTTTAGTGTAAGATACGAACTTTAACAAGCAAACAAACAAACTCTTAATAAACTACATACTAAATACAAACATTGTTATAACGGCGGAAACAAATTAACAATCGAATGCGAATTCTAGTCAAAGAATCACGTAAAGTGCACGAAAATAAAGAACACCAATAATTAACGTGGTATCCATAACAATGTGTTATGACTAATCCACGGATTCTAAGCAACAAATAATTCACTATAATGATGGAAAGTACAGGTTACAAAGTTGATCAATCTATGATCATAAATGAATAGAATTATCAGCCTACACTATTCCTAGAATAGGACTATTCCAGAACTGCTAACCTATGTAATTAGCTACATTTTGTCTCATCTCTATGTGTTAAGATACACCTCCCACATCGGAAGTCGGTGTCCTCCCGCATCAGTATATAAGATCTTGGGCTACTTCCTCTATTGCCAACTGGTTTTAGAGTGGAACCCCACAGATTCTTAACATGGTATCATGAGCCAGACCCGAGTTATTGAGGCACGTGTAACCCGCCGATGTTGTTTCCGGCAATTAATACCGGCGAGGAATATTCCGCCGACGATTGGGTTACACGTGAGGGGGAGTGTTAAGATACACCTCCCACATCGGAAGTCGGTGTCCTCCCGCATCAGTATATAAGATCTTGGGCTACTCCCTCTATTGCCAATTGGTTTTAGAGTGGAACCCCACAGATTCTTAACACTATGGATTCTAGACCACAGAGAATAGGAAACAGGAAATCCATTCTCTGAGTCTTCTTTTCGACTCATGTAAGTCTAATGAACAAGTCCCCTATTTATAAGTAATCAGGAAAACCTAAGTAGATTAGGAGAGAAAGTCCAAAGCCCATCAGAAAAACGCTACAACCCTCGCGTTAGATCCGATCGAGACTTAAAAAGTTCCAATCAATCCTAATGAAATACAGAGGAATATTCTAACAAAAATAACTCTTACAAAGCTAATAATAAATTCTCAAACTTGATAACCACAAACATTCCACACCCAGTGACGGAACCAGGGGGGGTAGGGGGCATGTGCCCCTCTTGGTTTTCTAAAATTGGATGATATAATATAAGAAGTATGCAAAAACAAAGAAATAAGTTGGAGCAGTTGGCATAATCTTCTTGTTTTCACAAAGGAGACCAGGGATCAAATCCCTTTGTTAGCATTTTTTTGTATTTTATTATTCTTCTACCATTTTGCCTTCTTATTTTTTTGTGCCCCCTTTATTTAATTATTTTAAATTATGCCCCCTTAAATTCCATCCTGGTTTCGTCGTGTCCACACCCACGACAAAATTAATATATACGCAAATATTCAACCGACAAAAGGAATGATTAAAAAACCTGCACTATATATATTACATATACTACCCCGACAAATTTGGAAACAATTATGGAAAACAAAACTGCCTCAGAAAATAAAAATACTTCATTCAATTCAAATTATAAGTTTTTTTTATTTTCTCGTGTCCAACTTTGATTGTTAATATTATAAAAATTTACTTTTATGAAAATACTCTTCATTATAAATTTATTAATATTAATAATTATATTTCGAAATAAAGAATAATAATTAATTGATGATTAAAGTTGGCACGCAAAAATAAAAAAACGTCATAAATTTTAAATTGAAGAGTATTACTTTACAAATTCCTATACAATTGACTACCAAAAAATATTTTGACATTTTTTTGTTAAAGACGGCTACAATATACTCCCTCCGTCCCTAAAAGATTGTCATATTTTGACTTTTGGTGGTCAACAAAATACGATTTAAAACATAAATATCTATTATTCTACATGTGAAAAAATTACAAAAAGTTAATATTTCAAAAATATATATTGAGACAAGGTCCCACAAGACTATATTATTTATTATCGTTTAATGGGAATTGATGATCAAATTTTATAATGTTTGACTAACAAAAATCAAAATGTGACAATCTTTTAGGGACGGAGAGAGTATATTTCAAATTCAGTAGCAGCCACATACGGATGTGTATAATAAACATAACCCATAAGATCAAATTTTGTATTCCCTCGAAATTTTTTGCAGATCTTTTAGTTGATAATTTTGGATGTAATAGAATATGGACTAATGTGTATTGTACTAATATATCTCAACTATAAAAAAAAAACAGCAAACATAACTTCAAAAAAAACAAATAAAAAGATTAAATACTAATAACTTATTGATCTATCGATGATACTAAAGTTAGGATCTTTGGCTAAATATGAACCTGATTTTGAACTAATCCACCAAATTCAACAACTAAAACTAGAGAAAAATATTGGATAAAAGATAATGAAATAAAATTACTGTTTTAGAATATTAATAAAAAAAAGTTGTGATTTTTATAAATCAAATATGACAAGTAGCATGTAACCAAATAAACGCAGCAACACAAAAATCATGATTATCGTAAAGAAACTTTTGTTTTTGGTACCAAACATCCTACTAAATTAGTATATAATACAAAAAAAACAGCAAAATAAATCTCTAGTTAAAAAGAAAATATTAGAAATTGGATTATTAGCATGATATGATGCAGTTAGCATACCTGAATTTTATGGAAGCAATTGAGAAGTAAGTTAATGGAATAGTTTAATGAAAAATATTCTTGTTAATGATAGAAGGTACTGATTCGAAACTTATCTAATTTTTAATTTATAAAAAAGAAAGAAAAAGAAAAAACCTTTGAGAAACAAGTTAAGACTAGGGATTTTGTAGCCACTAAATCGGAGAAATTGGGTAAACTAGCACTTTTGAGATAAAAAATTAACTTGGAGCACCTTTTTACAATTTTTAGCAAAATGGCACAAAAGGGGATGAATTGACAAAAATACCCCCTTATAAACTTAATATTTTTTTCAGTTTTTTTTTCGATTTTTTCCTGGTTTTTTTTTCAATTTCTTTTTGATTTTTTTTTTTTTTTGTAATTTTTTTTTCAAAATCTTTTCAACTTTTTTTACGGTTTCTTTTTTTCAATTTTTTTTATCTTTTTCTTTTTCTTTTCGATTTCTTTTTTCGATTTTTCGATTGATTTTTTCGATATTTCTTTTTTCGATTTTTCGATATTTCTTTTTTCGATTTTTTCGATTTCTTTTTTCGATTTCGATTTCTTTTTTTCGATTTTTTCAGTTTTTTTTTTCGATTTATTTTTTTGAAAAAAGAAATCGAAAAAAAGAAAAAGAAAAAAAAATCTAAAAGAAAAAGAAAAAAAATTGAAATTGAAAAGAAAAAGAAATCGAAAAAGAAAAAAATTGAAATCGAAAAGAAAAAGAAATCGAAAAAGAAAAAATCGAAAAAAGAAAAAAATCGAAAAAAGAAATCGAAAAAATCGAAAAAAGAAATATCGAAAAAATCAATCGAAAAATCGAAAAAAGAAATATCGAAAAAATCTATCAAAAATCGAAAAAAGAAATCGAAAAGAAAAATAAAAAGAAAAATCGAAAAAGGAAATCGAAAAGAAAAAGAAAAATCGAAAAAAGAAACCGAAAAGAAAAAAAATTGAAAAAAAATTGAAAAAAAGAAACCGAAAAAAAAGTTGAAAAGATTTTGAAAAAAAATATTACAAGAAAAACAAAAAAAAATCAAAAAGAAATTGAAAAAAAACCAGGAAAAATCGAAAAAAAAACTGAATAAAACATTAACTTTATAAGGGGGTATTTTTGTCAATTCATCCCCCTTTGGTGCCATTTTGCTAAGATTTATAAAAAGGTGCTCCAAGTTAATTTTCTTCTTCCATTGATGCCATTTATCCCAAATTCTCCACTAAATCGCCTGACGGACCCACGAGCCCAGTTTCTCCGGGCTTCCACCAAAACATAACATACATAATCTCTAAATTCTCTACGTACTTCTAATATCCATATAAATTAGTTATATGTAGACAGCATTAGCCTGTTAAATTTGTTTATTAATTTCATAGTATATAATTTGCGGTTAATTTTTACAAGATTTGATAATATTAAAATATTAATTGTAAATTATAAAATTTAAGTCCAATTCCTTGACAAAATATATTTTTGAGAGTAAATGAAAAAAAACAAAATTATGAAGCATAAATGAAAAGATAAAAAATTTAGAGAATAACTTGCAAAGATGACGGTAGTTATGAATTATGATAATAGATTGAAAACACTTCCTATAATGTAAGGATACGAGAACATGAGGATTCATTTGTAATTCCTAATTACCCCCTTACCCAATTATATATAGTGTAAATACGTTGAGCTTGGTCATGATTCATTCCTAAGGGTTGAACCGCAATCTTGACGGTCCCGCCGCTCCCTGCCTTCGAGAGCCACGAGTAGATAAATCATGGGATGTGCATCAGATGGTCATGGGACTTGAGTTGCTTGTTAACCACTTCCACAATAGATTCTGCCTCATAGAAACTCGAATTCATTCCTATATATACATATCTCGCAATGCAAGTAATCGAATTAATTTTGGTTCGATTTCGTTTTCATCATGGCAGCCGCAAATGCACGATCGTCATGAAAGAATCCCTCACTGTAATTACTTTCCCTTCAATTTTCATTTTATTTTGTCTCTCGTATCTTCTGAATTTTCTAGATGATGAATAGTTGTCAATTAGGAGGACCAAAGTGCAATGTTCACCAACTTACTCGACATAACTATGCACACAAATTCAAAAACCAATTGCATAAAACTAATAGTGGTAGTGTGTAAAAGATTGGTATTTTCCATATAAAAGAGGGCAAATGGCACTATCCATCACTAACGTTTACAAGAATTCTGGGATCAATCACTATGGTTCAACTTTGACTGTTTTCGATCACCCATGTTTGATATTTTGTTAAAAAGTGCGTGTGTGTCTAGTTTTGTACACAATACCACACGTGGAAGGACGGGTGCACATTGTAGCAAGAGGTAGCAAGTAGCAAGTGCTACCTCTTGATTTTGGCCTGTAAAATTACTATTTTACCCTTAATCCAAGATTACTATTTTACTCTTTATATGAGAATTATTGTTATACCCCTCTTGAATTCTAGCAATATAAAATTACGTAGACTATAGCTGGATATATTAGTACAATAGTGTTTATTTGGAAGACATACATTAGTTTATTTCATTATTTATCGATCAAATTCCATGTTAATTTGGAAGACATACATGATACATTAGTACAATAGATAAGAAAACATAAAGTTTATTTATTTATATTCTTTGTCACTAGATTAACTATATATTGTTTTCATTTAATTTATTATTCTACTAGTAACTTGATGTTTAAGTAAGAGTGGTGGAATTAAGAAAAAAGGTTCAATTTTATTTGTTAAGCATTGAATTTTGTGCAGTGTAGTTAGTTATATTGATGCAATATTTTCTTTACTTTTACCTTATTCATCCAATACTGTAAAAAGTCGTCTTCGATCGCAACCGAATGTGTGATGATGAACGATAACTTGATGGTTTACATTGAAAAAGATGTATTCAATTGTGTGTCAAATAAAGTAGCTATCATACAGAGGTTTCAAAGAATGACAAAACGTCGTGGTCAATTGTAATTTGATTTTTTTAATATCCGTATCGTACTTTTTTGTATTGCCTTTTAGATTTTTTTTAATTGTTCTATATTTTAAAAATTGTGCTGCCTCTTACATTATTTTCTGCGTCCGTCCCTGCACACGTGAGTGATCGAAAACAATCAAACTTGTACCACAGTGATCAAGAATTCAAGAATTCTCGTATACGTTAGTGATTGGTGATGCCATTTGCCCTATAAAAAACAAACAAGAAATGAAGCAGTAGTTGTAGGAGTAAGACAAGAAGCTGGCTTTTGCCGGCAATTGAAATAGTTATAGTTTCGTTCGTAGTATATATGAGTCCAAGAGCAGTCTCAAGAACTTAAATGAAAATAGTTATTAGTACCTTAGTGTAATAACGGATCAACACATGTTGCAAGAATATTAAAACCAAAGCATTTGTATAGTAAGAAACAAACTAGAAGTAATAATGGAGTTCCCTTCAAATCTAGTACCAGATGAAGCAAATCCAGAGTGGATGAACAAGGGCGATAATGCCTGGCAACTAACCGCTGCGACCCTCGTTGGGCTGCAATGCATTCCAGGGCTAGTCATACTATACGGAGGCATGGCCAAGAGGAAATTCGCGATAAACTCCGCGTTCATGGCCTTGTATGCGTTCGCAATTGTCTTGCTCTGTTGGGTCGGATGGAGTTTCCGGATGTCATTTGGTGATAGGCTAGTAGGTTTCTGGGGGAAACCCGGGGTTGCTGTTGATGACGAGTTCCTCTTAAAACAGGCGTTTTTAGGCTACTTCCCGAATGCGACAATGGTGTTCTTCCAGTTTTCATTTGCTGCAATAACTCCAATCTTGATAGGAGGGGCTGTTTTGGGGAGAATGAATTTCAGGGCATGGATGATTTTTGTGCCGTTGTGGCATACGTTGTCGTATACTGTCGGAGCATATAGCATATGGTGTCCTGATGGATGGCTAGCTAAGTTGGGGATTATTGATTTTGCTGGTGGATATGTGATTCATCTATCATCTGGTGTTGCTGGTTACACGGCAGCTTATTGGGTAAGCTTTAAGCTCATTTCTCAGACATAATTGTTGTTTGGTCTGCGCAAATGATCCATGATACTGGTCGAACATGTACATTTTAGTCTCTCTTTTATGGGGGTGTTAAATTTTTGATGAAAATAGGGACTAAATTCAACACGAACTAACGGCTCTTTCAATTTGGAGATCAATTAGACCTTAACGTATACATTCAACAACTAAAATGACAATATAATCACAAATTGAAACTAATTCTACAATGGAGTCACAATTATAAGGATCAAACTGGCAATTAACTCGATTTAAGAATTATCTTATTCTTCTTTTTAAGGAAGTTTAATATGTCTCCCTATGTCAGAAGCCCCTTAGATAGGCCTAATAGCAGTTGTGCATAAAGGAGAGGACTAACACGACATGAAACTAGAAATAATAACTTCATTCTTCTAATAAGTTTAAGTTGCGCATTATTATATAGGTGGGGCCGAGGCCGGAGAAAGACAGAGAGGACTCAGAACCCAACAATATACTGATGATGCTAGCCGGCGCAGGGCTGCTATGGATGGGGTGGGGCGGGTTCAATGGTGGTGCACCATATGCTGCCAGCATTGACTCCTCCTTGGCCATATTGAACACCCATGTCTGCACTGCTACAAGCTTGATCACATGGTTGATTCTTGACCTCTCTGTTTTTGGGAAGCCTTCTATTGTTGGAGCTATTCAAGGCATGGTCACTGGATTGGTCTGCATCACACCTGGGGCAGGTTTGAATTGTTCCTGTAATACTTTTTATTTATTAACAAAAGCGGATCTAGTATACTGACAATGGTGAAACCTATTTCCACGACTCAGATGTATACGGCTCACGGGTTTGGAAATATGGTTCCCCGTGCGCTCGGTATTATTATTACACTGAAAACGCAAACGCACTGTCGTGGAAATATGGTTCCCCGTTATCAATGGCTATCGTCTGTCTGGAGAGTTAACTACAACATTGGTTCCAGTAAGTGGGGTCAAGTTTCACTTTCATCCTAGTAAGCTACAGTGTTACACTAACAATCCCTCATAGTGTATATGCGGTTCGGAAATGGTACCTACATTAACCATGCCATTAATAATTGACGGATTTTAGCATTTTTGGGGGTGAAAATATAATTTTTGAAACTCTTTGAGTCATGTTTTTGGATTTAGATTGTATTTTCAAAAATTGTATTTTTGTCTCCAAATGCTAAAATCCGTCAATCATTAACGGAAAAGTTACTTTAGGGAGCATTTGCAAACCACATGTACACTATCAGAGACTATTACTGCAACATTGCCACTTATTGGGATGAAAGTGCAATTTGGCCCCACTTACTGGAACTATTGTTGCAATTAGTGTTAACTACTTCGGTGTCAACTTTGTGTTAACTAAATCTGAAACGCGCAAATATAACTCGAATTGGCCATGCATGCAGGTGTAGTTCAGTGTTGGGCAGCGATAATAATGGGTATAATATCCGGAAGTCTTCCATGGTACACAATGATGATCCTTCAAAACAAGCTCAAGTTCCTAACCCTCGTAGATGACCCGTTCTCCGTCCTCCACACCCACGCCCTAGCCGGAGCTTTAGGCGGTATTCTCACCGGCTTTTTCGCTGTACCTAAACTATGCAGGCTCTTTTTCTTGGTCGATGATTGGGAGAAATACATTGGCTTAGCTTATGGTCTCCAAACTTTTCGATCTTCGGCCGGAGTTCGACAAATGGTTGTTCAAGTGGTGGGAGTGTTGTTCATAGTGTGCCTCAACATTGTGATGACCAGTTTGATTTGTTTGTTTATTAGGTTGTTTGTTCCACTTCAATTTGAAGAAGAGGAGTTACAAGTTGGTGATAAAGCTATTCATGGAGAGGTTGCTTATTATGATGATGATTTGAAAGATGGTGTTAAGGAGTGGAAACTTGGAAATAGTAGGTGGAATAATTCTGTCTATGATGCTCATGAGTATCCTTCCAAAATGTTGAGGTCGTCAAGTGAAATAATGATGGTGTAATAGTTAGTGTTAACGACCAAATACGTTATGTTATGGTCCTATTAAGTTTTCTTCTATTAAGATTTTTCTAGATGATTAATATTGTAATTTATATATTTATATAAAGATTAGTTGTACTATAATTTATGCAAAAAAATATTTTTTAGTAAAATGATTCTTAATAAAATCATAATTCGTTTTCCTTAAAAAGCATGCAATTATGTCATCGGACTTGGTCGGGCTTCCTGCAAGTACATACAGACATACAGTACAAGTACGTCCTCATGTAACTACCTTTTGGGCTTTATTGGCTGATGGTCATCCTCCCGCTAAGGATCTGTTTGATAAATCTGAATTTTGAAGTTTGAACTCTTATTGTAAGTGATTGAATGTTGAATTGCTGAAACTGAATTATAGTTGCATCTAAAATATTCACTTTCACCTCTCAAAAATTACATATAAATATTAATTGACTTATAAATTATTTCAAAATGATAAATATGTTTAAATAAATAATTTAAATTTAATAAACATAAAAATATTAAAATAAATATCATAACCTCCAAAGTTCCTAAACATTCTTCTTGATTTATTCTGGTATCTATATACGATATCATTATTTGGGCACACAAGTGAATATTTTCCCAAATAAATTATTTAGATAATAAAAAAATTTATGGAATCAAGCTCCAATCAATTTTACACCATGGACATTATAATCAAATAATTCTTATTGAAGAAATACAAGAAATTGAAAATATAAATATTTAAATATTTTTACAATATCAATTTTATATAGAATAAATAAAAAGGGTTAAATTTTCCCCTTATTTGATTGAGTGACTTGCTTTTTTGCTTGGTATCTACGAATAAAAGTTTAATTTTTTTTGGAGAAGAAGAAGGTTTATAGAGAAGTAATTGAGAAAGATGAGGGGAAGATAAACAAACGTGATAGAAGAGTAGAAAAAGAAAGGCCCTACTTGTGAATGCATATTAGAAAATACTCAAAAAAGGAACAAGCAAGTCTATAATAAGCATCATACTCCGTCTGTTTCGGTATGTTTGATTGTTTAGAAATTTTTTCATTTTTCAAAATCTTTGATTGTTTACATTTCCAATGAACTTTTAAGCCAATTTCTCCTTTTTGCCCGTAGTAAAGTACTTTTTATCTCTAATAAAGTAATACTCCAACACCTTTATTTGAGGACATATTAGTAATCTTTCATCATTCCTTAATAAAGTACTTTTATCCCAAATAATTAAATCTATTGAAACGGAGGGAGTATTAATCTTGGTAGACTAAGTTCCCTATAACCAGGTGCGAAACCAGGATGAAAATCAAAGGGGGGGCAACTTTGAGCAAAATAAAATAGAGGGGGCCAAAATAAAGGAAAAATTTGAAAATATGTTTAAAATGAAGCTTAGAAGACTTGAACACTTGACCTCTACCTTTTAAAGGAAGGACTTAACCATCTAAGCTACACTTCCACTTGATTTACTTATATTTTTCATTATATTTATAACAAAAATTCAAAAAATCGCATATGCAATATAACGATACCGAAAAACCTAGGGGGCCGGTGCCCACCCC